>JAHWFO010001074.1:14156398-14222370 GCA_023313115.1 Rhysida immarginata
GGGTGTTTTCCGTCATTAATGATTTTTGGAGCAGTGATAAATCTAAAATAAATATTGAAACATTATCAGCAGTCGTGTCAGTGGCAGTAAATCTGAATTATACATACGACGAATTTTCTGAAATTTTACAAGAAAATGATGTACTTGAAAAATATTCAATAAAATAAAAAAATATTTATAGAAGATAAAAACAGCTTGAACTGCTAAGTTCATTACTAATATAGAAGGAGAAAATAAAATCGGAAACTATGGAGAGTGGCAAAACGAATGCAGAACGGCTGTTCGTTTTCACCTCAGTTTCCCACATTCTCTTGCGTCAACACGCTGATGACGTCGACTGAGAACGTCTCCATAGTAAAAGCTTATAAGCATAAATGCTTGTTGATGATTTTTGCTATTGTTGTTGGTGTTGCAGTCAGAATCGGGGGGAGACGTTCCAGAGAGCGGAACGACATCAGGTATTGTTGAGTCTTTAAACCAGGTATAAGATGAATTAATAAAATTCATTATCTGATTGAACAGTTTATAAGGCTTGCATGAACAGTTTATAAGCATTGTAGAAGGTCTGTGAGTGGAATTTCTTTAGATAGCGTTTTCCGGATTTCTTTGGGTCACCGAGGTCAAATAGACCTGACGTTTGGTTACGATGAAACACGTCAGTCGTCATTGTTTTAACATTAAATACGTTGTGTTATTGCGTCTGAATGCATAATAATTTTCTTTTTACACAACTAGATGAGCAGAAACATGCACCAACTGATGAGAGCTTAACGTTCTGAAACTGGAATCAACCAGTGGTTACAAAACACCAACATCATTGAAGAGTGAAAAGCAAAAATTATAAATACTTGCAAAACTTTTCGAGAGCTCCTGCTCCCATCTTCAGGCAATATCTAATGATTTCAGAATAATAGGTTTGTTTGTTTTCCGCTGAGGAAGACGCGGATGCAGGTAAAATTGATTGTAAGGAATTGTGTATTATGACTGCTTGCCTGTAATCGTCTTTAAATTTGCATATTGTTAGTAACCGTTGACTGCTTATTGAAATGCCCTATATATTGTGTATTAAGTTTTTCTTTAAAGGTAACTGAAACAAATTGTGAAGCGGACAAGGAACCTTTGATGGACGATGAATGAATTTAGAGTGACGCCCGATATATAACAGGTCATGCTGGAGAAGCATTCTGGCTGTTGGATCACTAGAAGTCAGTAGAGGAGTTGGGTAACTGAAATATTCCATAGATGAAAGTAATTCCCCTTGGCCACGACTTGAAAAGGTGTATTTTGCAACTGTTTTAATGAGCCAATTGATGATTACTGAACAAAACTCCTACTTGAATTTATTAAGTTCAGAATCTCTATTTTCTTTTTAAAACGTAAACATCACGACCTCAGGATCATTTCTTGTTGTTCCCG
The DNA here is from genome assembly GCA_023313115.1 of Rhysida immarginata. NCBI lineage: Eukaryota > Metazoa > Arthropoda > Chilopoda > Scolopendromorpha > Scolopendridae > Rhysida > Rhysida immarginata. Next base: position 14,157,815 of record JAHWFO010001074.1, read on the forward strand.
TTGACAGTGGAAGCAAAACTATACGTAACAATATAAAAGTAGAATCTTAATCCTCTAAGATATTTTAACTTTAAATAACAGACAATACTCAATTCTACAAAAAATTATGGAGGACTTCAAAAATTAACGGGACTGGGTTTTCGTTTCGTTTTGGGTACAGAAGGTAAATCATCATCATCGAAACCCCCCCTCCAGCGATGATCTTGGACGCCTATTCCTACTAGGGAATTTTGCGCCATCCCAGCGATAATTAATAAGTAGGGTCGTAAGGAAAGCGGATATATTCTTATTTTCTTAGAAGAGTGAAATTGAGCAATCCGGAGTTCAGGAAATAAGGTGGTTTGGGGAGAGATGGCAACGTTTTCGTTGAAAAAATTACGTAAATCACACGTTCGCTGCAATGAAATGGAATTTTTATGTGTTGATTTATTTTTATCCACTACATAAAAAAATGACTGGAAGAGTGAATGAGATTTTTTTATTGAAAAAATAAATATTTTTCTTACACATGTAAATTGGCATGTGTCCATATCATGCGGGAGAGATGCCCCAATGAACATGTTATCTTTCCTGTTCTTTTCTTGTATTTTTTTCCGCCTGCTTTCGCGTCCACACATTTTACATTGCTGTCCATGCATAGTGCACGATCCATGCAACCATTTCTGGCATGTAATGCACTTTAACCAGTCAACAGTTTCTGTAGTGTCATAATAGTTTTCAAGACATTTGTCACCACTGCAGTTGTCAACGCATTTTCCAACACAGTTTCAAGACATTTTCCAATGCAGTTGTCACCTGCAGATGAAAGAGTTTGATTTTTCCCTTTTGCCTTCTGCTCTGTTGCATTTTTTGAGGTTGGCACTTGGCTGGATATTTTCCTTTTATTCCTGTTTTCCTCTGAAGTCAGAACTGCCGCCCACTGTCGCCTTGCATGAGGTCGCAGTGCATCCAGTTTTTGGAACAGGATGCACGTCATGCAAATGCCTAGATGGAGTGTGTTGTTCCTGTCCTGAAAGGCCTTGAGGTTGAGCCTGGCTGGCGAGCTGTAGTCTCTGCTGAAGGTGGCTCTAAGCCTAAGGTTAAGCTTACCCAGAAGAACCCAGCAGTGCACTGGATGTGGTGGATGAAGCAGCCTGTGATGATGAACCACATTTCTTTAATAACACTGTGAAGTTGACGCTCTGACTACTCTCCTCTAGGAGCTGCGTCGGTATTTGCGAGGCATGGCTACTGATCTCCATCTGCGGTTGTTATAGCATCCCTTCTATGATTATGGTTATAGAGATCAGTGGGCATGGCAGTCTGCAGAATGTAAAGGATATTAAAATTTTTAGTCTTTATAAACAATAATGTTTGTACAAATTCAGCCTTACTTGTTGGAAACATATGCTAAAAACAGATCTTAAATCCTAAAAATCAATTGAAATATAAAAAAAAAGTTTCTTAAACAATTTTTTTAAAAAATTTAAATTTTTGATATTCAATTTTTAATGAAAATTTTAACTATTTACTCTTCAGATTGCTTAATATTGCTTCAAGTATACATGTACATCTATCTATCTATCTCTATGGTGTGCATATAAAATGATCATTTGGAAAGGGGGCAACAGTCCCATAATAAACAGGGGTATCTCTCCTCACTTTGTGGGGGAGATGCCGACCACATTAAAAAAAAAAAGTAACATGGCTGAAACGCCACACCTAAATCTTCGTTAAGAAAGGGAGATTATATATATATCAATTTTCATACATTATTTTAACGTTTCATCTATGAGACAAGCTTTTAAATGTTTCATTGACAAATTTTTAGATGCGCACGAGCTACTCACCAGAAATAAAAAAGTTGTTTTGGCTGGAAAAATCGCTGGCGAAACCTGTTGTTTCCTCAGTTTTTGTTACTTTGTTGAGGCAGCAAAATGCAACAGCCAGTAGCGAAATTTGGTGATTGGTTTTGAAAACAACATATTACGGGCATCTCTCCCATGTTGCCATCTCTCCCAAAACCACCTTAAATTAAACTGTCCAGTTAGATAACCATTTTGAACGTGGAGAATAGAGCAAGAAATGTTCTGTGAGAAACTAAGGCGTACAAATGAAAATTGTACTGTCTTTTTCGTTCACCTGCTGCGTTGAAGTAGTTCCATTCTCTTCTCGTACTTGTGCAGATTTCTGATATTGTGGCTGTTTAACACCATCCGGAGAGCTAATAGGATTCGTAAGAGCATAAAATGAGCATTTGCTATTAATCGTACGAGCACAATTATTTAAAAGACAGCTTTAGACAGGCTTAGGAGAATTTTCTATTGGAGACAGTAAGGGGACGAATGATTGCTTTAATTTCCTTTCAAGCTTTGATTCTTGTGATGAATGAGGGCTGTCTTTTAGAGAGGAATCATTATTACAATTTTGGAATACAATTTTTGTTTGTTCCGTTTTGGAAAAATCAAAGTTATGCTTAGAGATTAAATTGACATACGATTCATACTTACAAGGCTCACCCCTCTAATGCTGAATGCGCTCTATCTGTTTCCTCTGTAGTGAAATCGCTTCTCCCTGTTCCTCGTTTGCGTTCGTCTTTTATATCTGATTGCGAGGCTTTGTTATGTAATCTTTATTTTTGTCCGAGGCTATTATTTATGAAACTTCTCGTGGCAAATGATTTACCACGTGACAACCGTACAAGGTAAAGTGTATTCATTTCGTCCCAATAAATGATTAATGTGTAATGCCAATCATTTTTACAATATTTATTGTACAACCATTGTTTTCGTTTAAATTAATGAACAATTTCTTTTTGCTTTTTCTTTAAGCCCAAACACACCACACTTTCACTGCCTCTATCTCCTTAACAGTTGGATCAATTGAACACCAAGAATGAAACATTTCTCAACTGTTGCGTACAATCTGAAAATACCATTAGATATAGGGGTTTCCATTGCACATTTTAAAGTTGACTTCCATATTCGAAAATGACGTTGTTTTTTGTGGAAATGAAATACGCATAAAAACCCCTCACATAAAAGTACAAGAATCCTTCCATTGAACGTACTCTGTCAATTTGTATTTTAGAAGTTGGCTATTGGTTCAATTTAGGTGAGACACCCTGGAAATGACTGATGAGGATTATGTAAAAAATCTACTTTAAAAGATAAAATATTTATTTTCGTCAAGTCATGGTTGCAAATGCAAGTGACTAGAAACTTTTGATTACATAGTGTATTACCCGATCCTTAGTAATGTAGTCAAAGTTGTAGAGCGAAATCCGTAATTGGCATTCTTCTTTTAATTTTTTAAGAACTATGAAAAAATTATATTATCTCTATCGTTCATTTGATTTCTTAAAATTTTATTTAGTTCATATAATTGAAGATAATTTATACAGAAAACTGTTATTGTTTTTTTCGGTTTATTTTGAAGATTATTTATTCTGTGAAAATCAGCACAAGAAAAAAATAAAGTACAAATTTGAAGAGATGATGAATAATATTTGATAAGTATAAAACAAAAATTAAAATTTAAAACAAATTAATCAAAAGACAAGCGAAATTTAGATCAAATGAACAATATTTAAAAGAAAGCTCCTATTCATTAAAAGAACTTCACCAGAAGGCAATTATTCTACGAGGGAAGACTAGATTTAGATTTCATTAATTTTTTATTGCCACGTTTTCACCTAATTAATTTTCTATTATTTGTTTGTATGGCGATAATGTGGGCTCGTTTTCCCCAATCGGGATGAGTTTCCTCGTATGTTGTACTTGGCTCTTTATTACTTAGTCGGCGTCTACATTAGCTAAGTCGGCTAATATGCTAATACAGTAATTCGAAGGCACTACATTGTTATATTTTCTTCTTTCTCCGATACATATCAACGAATTATTTTTATATTATTCATACAGCAGTAACATATGTAAGTTTCTTTATTTGTAATGTTTAATCGGAAGATTCTGAGATCTCTTCAAACCAAGTGGTGAGTACACTTCTCATGAATCTTTCATAATTTTTTTTTCGTTGAAAATGTGTGAAGAGTGGGAAATGTTACTTTTCCTCGTAAGATGCCAATTGAGGAAAAATTTATTTATACAAATACTACTTGGAAGAAATGGCTTCACGAAGATTGTAGAAATGACAGTGATTACTGTAATAAGGAAGTGTCTTCGCTGAATAACAATGCTTTACGTGATTAACTTGTTAATTATTGTGACCATCTGGTCTGTATTGAAACCTTCGAGTATAAAAATCTATTTTTATGCTCGAAGATTAAAACATATTTGCCATTATAGAATAATGAGCATACGTTGAGGTAAATATGAATTAAAAATCGAAATGTAATAATTGAAAGATCTTAAGAGGGTTTTTTTTTTTCACGCCAAACCTCAGATGTTTAAATTATTGATGAAAATAGGAAAGAAAATTCCACAGCCTGCAAAATAAAAATTGAAATGTTTAATACCTCAACAAAAATAAACAAACAAATAAATTATACAAATTGACAGGTTTGTTACAATATTACAATTAATTCTGAATCATTTAAGATTCACATACTACTTTACAATACAACATAATTGTAAGATTTAATAAACCTGTCAATTTTTAAAAATTAATTTGTTTGTTTATTTTTGTTGATGTATTAAAAAGTGAAATGTTTAACACCTCAACAAAAATAAACAAATAAATTAATTTTTAGAAAGTGACAGGTTTATTACAACTATGTAGTATTATGTGAATCTTAAATGATCCAGAATTAATTGTAATATTGTAATAAACCTGTCAATTTTTATAATTTATTTGTTTGTTTATTTTTGTTGAGGTGTTAAATATTTCACTTTTTAATATGTGCCATTAAGTTTGAAAAATAAAGTGGAAATCGTATTTACTAATTGTTTATAGGAAAAATATTTTTTTTGTATTACGCTTTATTTGTTGAGTGCTGCATGTTTTTCACAGCATTTGCATCTTCCGCTTTGGGGTAAGATGCCAGTTTCGCCGGATATACATATAATCAAATTACAACATTCTGAGATAATATATAGCGTGGTATTTTAGTACGTATATTTAATAGACTACAAGAAGACAATTGTTGAAGCTGTCGCCATTATCATATAAAGAACATATCCAATTACTATTAGGATGAAACTCTTCAATAATCAATAATTACCGATAATCAATAGTCTGTCAGGATAAAGGCTTAAATGTCATCTTTGAAGATTCCGAAGCCTTGTGGAGTAATGGTTTCTTCATACGAGGTGCTACCCAATATTTCCGAGAATTTTCTTGTAAAAAGCAGAAAGCGTACCTTACACCCTAATTTTTGCTATCACCTTCAAAATAGTCACCTCCGGAGCGTATGCAACAAACCCAGCGATTTTCCCGTTTTTGGAAGCACTCCTGGAAGTCCGAAGGCTGTGTCCAAGATCAATTGCGATTCCACTTGGATAGCTTCAATGGAGTCATAACGTCGCCCTTTCATTTTAGGGACGAGGTGAAAGTCGCAGGGTGTTAGGTCAGGAGAGCAGGCCGTTACTATGTTCTTTTTCGACAGGAATTCCTTCACAACGAGTGAGGTGTATGCGGGCAGGTCGTTATGGTGGAGCAACCAGTCTCTGTTTTTCCACAACTCAGGCCGTTTGCGCGAAATTTTCCCTGAGTCTCTTCAAAACCTGCGCGAAATTTTCCATGGTTCCTGTTGATAATCTGACCAAGGCGAATAATTTGGAAATTCGCAGAAGCACAAGAACACATCGCAACACAAACAGCAATAACTCACAAAGAAATGCGCCTACGGTTACGAAACTTGGTAGAGCAGCAGTTGAAAGTAGAGTTTCTATAACAGGAGGCACTCTAGAGGCACCCTAGTTGAAAGGTACACCAAGAGGCATCTGGCGGCGGAACCTCGTACTGTTTTTGGGAGGGCCGTACTAGCGCCCCCCCCCCAAGCAACAGACTTAGTTGGCAAGGTGGGGGGGGCTCAACGATGTGGGAAAACGTTATCCAGTCGTTGAAGTGCAAAGGCTGCAAAATATGGAGGTGCCCTATCATGCTGGAACCACATGCGGGGTACTGCACTAAAGGCAAGTTGTCTAAAACGTCTGAGACGAAGCCATCCAAAATCATTTCTGTGTACCTTACTCCTGTAAGGCAACCATCCTAGAAAACAAGTCCTACAACATGCCATTCCGTAGTTCACACCACATTTATTCTCCAGTTCTGCTTGAACACTGAAATTTCATTTTGCTGTAGTGGGTTTATTTTTACGCTTATTTTTAATCTTTTTTTTTTGTTAAAATATGCGTTTTGAGCTCTACAATTGTGAAATTGGAAAATTTTCTCTGCCTGCAACGGTTACAAAGTTACAAATTGCAAGGTGCAATATTCGAGGTCAAAGGTCAAATATGACACCCCATTATCTAGTCCCTACCTAACTTCGAATTTGTTGCCCGTAACAGATTTGTTGTATCTCCACTCGTTTTGAAGTTGTATGGGGGGGGGGGGGTAACAGATTGTTGACTCACCCTGTATAGAAGAGCGAATCAAATCATACAACATAATCTGTAGGCCGACTTTAAGAACTGTGGGACTCAATTGGATAGATTTTTTTAGGGGAGGGGGACCGAGATCAGAATAGAAGAAATTAAAATCGTTGTTATCCTTTGTAAAACTGCAATTAAGTATATGTTGCAATGTTTTTGTGTGTAGTTAATTAGAGCGGATTATTCTGTCAGGGCGGCACCTTAGACGTAAGGTCCAAATGAGAGCATTTGGTCCAATTGGCTTAAAATCGATTCCGTACATGCTTATGAAAAAAACTTAATTTCAAAAATGTTTAAAATATAAATAGAATAAAATCTTATTGTGTAGGAAAGAAGAACCTCTAAACTACATAAAACATACGAGATACGTAATTTCGAAGGTCCTGCACATTGCCGTGGAAAATCTCCCCTTGTCACACATCGAAATTCAGCATTTTATATCTCGGACATGTTTTGTGTTTAGGCTTTTTCCTTCCTATAAGGCAATTCCACATCAAATGGTTTATTTTAAGCTAATGAATGTAATTAATTTGCAGTTATTATGTCTTGAGCCTGTAACCTATTTAATTAGACAAAACAATGAGTGAGAGTGGAATAAATGGAAAATATACCCACTGATGAAGAAATAGGAAAACTGAATTAAGAGGAAATAAAACCTGAAACATTTTTCTTCCACAAAATTGAGTCTACATACAATTTTTAAACAGCTCTTCATTTACTGCAGAGGTGGAGGAGGGAGAAGAGAAAGAAAGAAAGAAAAGGCCAAATGCGGGACTATTGACGAACATCCGCTGTAATCAGTGAAGTCTATAGGCAGTCAGCACAAGTTATCTATTCAAATCGCTTTCGCCATTCAGAAAAATCCAAAAGAAATGAGAATCGTTTAACGCTGCATTTGAATGAACACTTCTGAATGAAAACTTCAGTAGAAAACCTCGCATAGAAGCAAACAGGTAAATGTCAATTTTCGTAGGTTATCGAAATAGTAAAACATGAGAAAAGTCTGTAAAAAAGCGTTTTAACGGAAGCGTAAAGAATTTAAATATTAGATTATCATACAATTAAATAAAAAGAATTATTACTGTAGACTTTTCATAGAAATAATCTTAAATTCTTGATACCCATTATTTCGACCTCTCCTTTCATTGATTATAGGAGTTTTTACTTAAGTGCAGCCCTTAAAAATGCAATTATTTTTAGTTTCTAAGTGGGTGTAAACTACTGTATTATCTAATACTGTATCAGACCTCAGAGATCGTTATATGGCACTATGGGTTTCAGTGAGATATTTTTTTTCTTTTTTTTTTTTTTTTTTTTTTTTTTTTGTTTGTTTTTTTTTAATAAAGGAGCCCAAAGTTTAAATGCTTCTCCAAACTAAATAACTAGTGAACTTAGGATATCTGTTTAATATGTCAGTACTTTTAGAGAAAAAAGTTTCTGGTATTAATTTCAGTAATCATAAACATTTTCCGATTAATTCATAAGATATTCAGTGAGGGTTTTATCGTACGCCATACCTCAGCTGTTCAAATTAATGATGAACAATAGGAAAGAAAGTTCCGAACCTGGTTTTGAACCAGGAACCTTTGGTTTAGACCGCCAACGTGCCAATTGTTAATTTGCCGATTGCTTTCATCACAATCATTAAAATTCGTTCTACGTACAGTAGCACCCAAATGTAACTGATCAGCATAATTTGGGCCATAAAAAATAGAAAAAGTCCCACATGTCTGGAAAATTATTGAAATGTGTAATAATCTTATAGAAAAATATATTAAAAAATTAAAATTATATCTTCACGAGAAATTTTTTGTTAAGGTTTGTTATAAAAACAAAAATCCAAAAGTAACTGGCCAACAAACGTTATCCCCCTTGTTTGTGCGTGGAATGGTCTAAAACCTTGTGAAAGGAAGTAATTTAGATAAGAGACAACATGTCTAGCTGAAAAAACGTATTGTTGATGCTGTAAACAAGAGACATACTCATCAAAATGTGGCTGAACAAATTGGCGTGAAAAGGAGTGCTGTTACGGATATAATGAGGCGTTTTCGTGATCTGGCCGCCCTTTAGTAACAACAGATCATGAAGATAAGGTGCTGAGAAGGTTATCAACTGGTAATCCTAACAAGACTGCACTACAACTCAACCAAGAAATGAAGAAGCATTATGGTGTAAATGCCAGTGTCACACTCTACAAAGCGACGTCTAAATGATGCTAAAATGATGGGACGGCGGCATGCAAAAAAAAAAAACCTCTCATCTCTAAAGAAAAAAAATCGAATAGCTAGACTCCAGTTTGCAAGGGCCATGAGCACGGGATTCCAAAGGATTGGGCCAGAGCTTTTTGGAGTGATGAACACAAGTTTTGCCTCTTTGATTCGGATGGAGTTATGTAAAAATTTGTGGCCACAGATTTGATCCAATTACCACTGTGAGCATGCTGGTGGAGGAGTGATGGTTTTGAGGTTGCTTTAACCGTCAGGGAGTAGGTCCATTAGTCCTAATAAATGGGAACATGGACGTTGTCATGTACAGAGATACTTTATCTCACCATCTGCTCCCTATTGCCAAAGCTCAGATGTGCCGTGGCTGGATTTTTCAGCACGATAATGACCCGAAGCATACATCTCAACTTGAGAAAGGATTTCTCTCTTCCTCAAAATTGCATGTAATGGACTGCCCATCACAATCGCCGGATCCTAGTGAACACCTATGGGACGTATAAGAAAAAAGATGCAAAGAGCTATGCAACAAAATATTAGTTATGAACGCATAAATTGTTAATTTTTATCATTCAAAGTGATGTTGAATTTGGCAGCAGAAACTTGCCAGTTACTTTTGAATTTTTGTAATTATAATAAATCTTAATAAAAAAAATTCTCATGAAGCTATCATTTAAATTTTTTAATATGTTGTTTCTATAAGGTTATTACACGTTTCAAAAAATTTCTAGACGGGTGGAACTTGCCCGTTTTTTTAATGGCCCAATATTATGTTCGCCAGTTACATTTGTGCGCTACTGTATTCTATTTGTTAATATGTTAAAACCTTTCTTCTATATTTTACATGCATAAATTACATGCTGGAAAGGGGAAACCATAATGCGGCTACGCTTTCATTCAGCTTGCAATACAAAAATATTAAATCAAAGTATTCTTACAAAAGTTTTTTAAAATCGTGTTCCCTCTTGAAATTCGCAGGGGCAAACTTCAAAATTTCTGGACACGATCATTTTGTATGAACAAATGCATTGTCGTTTAAGATTTAAATATTTTCTGAAAAGAGATACTGGACATATAGGTAGATGTTCGTAAACCATTTTTGAGGTTATGAAAGGAAAGTTAAAAAAAAAACCCAAAAAAACAAAAAAAAATAACAAAAAAACAAAACAACAGAAACACTAACTTCATTTGATAATTTTAACTAATCCTAAAACTTTTTTGCAGACTCACTTATGAATATTTTGAATTGCATAACAGTTGAAATTGAAATAAAGCAGTTTCAGTAATTGAAAACTTAAATCGATTTCTAATATCCTTATGTAATTTTCCAGTAATAGGCCAATATCAACGCTATCCGAGAATGGCTCTTCGCATAGAAATCACTTTTGGCTTCCTGCTAACGACTATCTTTGCGTCGTCTGTGCTTCTGGAAGAACCAAATATACTCAAAAGCCGTGAGCGACGAGACGAGACAGGATTACTGACGGTCAACGAGGCTCTTCTAGTGGGCCGCAACATGTGCATTGCTCTTCAAAACTTGGTCGACCTCGTGAACAATCCCATCGCAGCCCTTCTCGGACTCAGTGATTTAGCCCTCAACACCGCTGTTCCGATTCCGCGTTGGGTCCTCAATCCCTTGGGAATTGTGACTTTTGTCGACTCTCTCAAACGCACCATGCTGGACTTCATCAACCGAGCCAACATCCTCAATTTGAATCTGGGAAAAAGAGACGAGCCTTTAGACGATGGCACCACTACCCCACTAAAATCTGGCCGGGAAAAACGATCGTACATTGGGTTGAGCCGAAAACGAAAAGTCCGTAGTCTTCAGTCTCCACTGCCGGTGGGCCGTGTTATTCCGCTGTCGAAACGACAAGCGTCCCAAGAGGAAGAGCAGAAAGGAGAGACCTTGACAATCCGAGATTTAATCGAATTGGCCAAGATCCCCTGCGAAATGGTCGAATTCACACAGAGCATTTTCAACGACACCCCTGTTGCTTGGGTAGGCGCCGGACACTGGCCTCTGCTGCTCAGGGACGTGAAAAACGATCTCAACTTAATGGCCGTTCCTCGTCGTTTCTTGCAGGCAGTTTTCAGTGGAAGATGAATATCATCATATACATCTGCAGAAGACAAATATTCCTTGATAATCAGTTAATTTGAATTTCTAACCAAAACATTAAAGTTTTCAACCGTATTACTGTTTTCTTTTTGTTTTATCAGTGATTGCGAAAGATTAAAACAAAAGATGTTGAATATTGCAAATACGAGAGAGGATCGAAAAGTAACGCACAACATTTTTTGTGGTAACATTTTTAATAATAAGCCAAAAATGAAACAATGCGCAAGAAAGCTGCAGTTTTACCTATTTTCTTATTGTGGCACTACATTCAATAAACCTCGTTCATAAAACTCAATTTTCTGGTTGTATAGCCATCTGGGCACGGTTGATTTTACCTCTTCATCTGAACCAAAGCGTTGGCCTTCTAGGAATTTCTATATTGGTTCGAAGAGGTGATAGTCAGGTCGCGCGAGGTCTGGAATATAGAGTGGATGTTTGAGCACCTCCCTGCCAAATTCTTCAAAGATTTTCTCGGCCCTCTTCGAAGAATCTGCACCACCTACAGATGTTGCTACGGTCCAGACAATCAGCACCATGTGGATTTCACTCGCATTTTTCGTTTGGCGCACAAAAACGGACTGCATCTCGCTGTTCTTCACAACTGACGATGTCATTAAACACGCCTTCTTTATTCAGTAGCTATCGGTCCTTCTGCTAGGGGAACACCTGATCAAACCTTTGTTGTCTGTGGCGAAAGATACAAACTATCAATTTGCCAACGTTGAACATCCGGACCAAAATACAGGGTGATTACAAAAGAACTTCACACTTTTAAAAATTTAATACATCAAAGCTATTCAGAATATAGACACACCACATACAGATTCTTAAAAAAAAACTCTTGAAGTTTATTGTGACACAGTTATAGATGTTCATTATGCCCCCCTGTCGTGACACGGCATACATCAATGTGGTAGTCGAATTCGTCCCAAACCCGCATTAACATGTCTCCATCAATCCCACGTAATGCGTTCTTTCAGCTCGTCTAGGTCACGGGGAAGGGGTAGGGTGAAGACCTTGTCCTTTACACACCTCCATAAAAAGAAATCACAAGGTGTGAGGTCGGGGCTCCGCAGTGGCCACTTTGCAAGTTCCAGGTTATTGTTTGCTCGACCAATCCATCGCTGTGATTTCTTTTTAGGAGGGTGTGTAAAGGACAAGGTCTTCACCCTACCCCTTCTCCGTGACCTAGACGAGCTGAAAGAACGCATTACGGTAGCGATACGTGGGATTTATGGAGACATGTTAATGCGGGTTTGGGACGAATTCGACTACAGGGGGGCATTTTGAGCATTTTTCACTATGTCACAATAAACTTCAAGAGTTTTTCTTTTAGAATCCGTATGTGGTGTGTCTATATGCTGAATAGCTTTGATGTAATAAATTTTTAAAAGTGTGAAGTTCTTTTGTAATCACCCTGTGGTATTCCATAAAAAAAATTGTTGTGTGTTACTTTTCGATCCTCCCTCGTATAATAATTGTAAGCAGCTGTGTATAATTATCTTAATAGAAGGCTGTAATTAAATATTTAAAAAATATTTGCATTTGGAAGAATCCTTTCGAGATCAATTTGGGAAGAGAAGGAAGTTGGTGATTTTTTTTTTTTTTTAACAATTTTTCACAAACTTTTCAATTTATGATATCGGAAGAATTCAAAGTGAATCACAACTTAGCTTTTACCAGGGGCGAATTGCAAAACGGCGAACAAACAAGAAAGAGTTAGAAACCTTCAAGTGTCCCTTGAAAGTTACCATACCACCCACGGCCTCATCCTATTCTGAGGCAAAACCTTTCCGCAAAATTGACTTTCCGAATAGCAGTGACTGCTCAGTGCTTTTAGCCAATAGCGATTTTCTCACGTTTTTAGCCAAATTTAAAATTTTAAATTATCAAACATGGCATAGTGATGAAACGAAAAACAGTGATTTGCATACAATAAACAAAATTCAATAAAGTTTTCACTTCTACGACTGTTTTATGACCTTTACCATCTTCGTATTTTCGAAAATCATCAACTCAGGCATGATTGAACATTTTCCTAATGTAAAAATATTATTTTTTGAAAGTTATGGAAATTTTATAAAAAAAAAAACAAACCAATTCTCAGACAAGAATATCAACCAGTCATAATTCTGACACCACCATGTTTTTATGTGAGGGTTCTCGCTACGTGTTTTTTAACTTTCGTCCGAAATCTCACTCTCAGATAATTGATTAATATCGGAGCCATTCTTTTTTTTCCGATGAGTTATCGCTTTTACAAAATTGGTGAGTGTTCATTTGGGTGGGATGTGCTGTTCGAACGATCGTATCTCTCGCTTGTACTTGGACTGTTATTAATGCGTGAATTCGATGTTCAGATGTTTTGATAACGTCAAATCCTTTCAAGAATGCGTGAATCCCATGATAATTTCATTTTCCAGACTAATTGGTCAATTACATGTGATTTTTTTAATACAAAATTTTTCATATAAAAACCTGTCCACATAAATGGAATTAGCCAAATATTTTCGCCAAATGTGATAGATAGTTTATTTGTCAGATTAGTTGAACTATCGCCACTGGCGATTTGGCGAGCAGACTGCGCGGATACAGGAATAGTTTTTATGTTCTAAATCAATTCCAATTCTTTTAATCCCTTCTCTTCACAACATTTAAACTCTACGACTATTCTATCAAATTTAGAGAATGCCCAAAAAAATTAACAGAATGCTAATTTTTCCCTCACCGTAAGATGTTAGTCGCTCTAATCATCAACGCTATTAACACTTCATTTAAAATAAAATCCTGTAAACATTCCAAGGAGAAGCTTTAGCAGTGAAGCAGAAATACATTTATACATTTATTAAAAAGAAATTAATCCCCCCTCCCCCTCCCCCCGAGTAGGGTAAGGGAAGTAGCAGATCCTGAAGTCATCTATTTTTACCCCTTTATCTACACTTTTTACCTCTCCCCAAGTTTTTTAATCAAAAATTAATTTTCTCGAACGTAATATGTAGAAAATGTAAAAAAGCTCGTGTTTTCTTTCCTATCTCATCATTTCTGGACGTATGATATATCAATGCCATATGTTGCCATAGTTCTAAAGACCAAGTGACTGCCACCCCCGCAAATCCGACCCCAATGTAACAACTGGGCCTAAACTTCATAGTAATGTAGGTCTTGCCGAGAGGAATCTGGATACTGAATTTCACACCTTAACGTAGCTAAATAGCACATAGATATGTTGTCCTCTCTGAATCCCACCCCCGTAATTTCGACCCCAGTGAACCAATCAAAACCAAACTAAATAGTGCAGATAGGAAGCTACATTCCGAATATCAACCTTCTACCTCAAAAGAATATAGGAATTATGAAGGGGACGGACTGACATTAGAAAACCAATAAGTCGCTCCATTCTTCCGCTACTTAATAATGTAGATTATGAGCACTTGAGCAATCGTGCGTCGACAAAGCTATTTCAACGTGCGCGCGCCGATGTCAGTAATGCTTAAAAGATGAGCAGAATATAACAATGTATTCCTTCTTTACATTCACTGTTTTAGCACGTGAATTCGACTTGAAGGGGTCCACGAAAAATTCTGAAAAGTTGATACGGCCGAGCTAAGACTTTGATGGTCATATTTCTGAAAACAGAATTTGAAAAAATTAATCCGTTTTCAAGTTATCGTGCAAAAGGCGGACGGACGAACGGCCGGCCGGATAAACGTACAGACCAAGGGCGCATTCTTATAAGTAGCTTTTATGCTAAAGCTCCTAATAAATAAATATAACGGATGTACATTTCAGCGGAACAATAAAGATATAACCGGCATATATTGTTTCTCTGGAATTATTTTTTTTCTCTCGATAAATTATCACCATATTAAGCATATAACTACTACTTAAGTGGACTGGGAAAAATAATGTTTGCCTTTGTTACTTGCATGTATTGATTTTGCAAGAATGTATTCGAAAGCTTTACATATAACGAACGAGACGGAACGCTTCAATTAATAATGTAAAATTCCTCTCGTCCTCTTTTAATAATGAGAATGAAACGGATTCAGCGATAACGAAATAGCAAAATGTGATTCAGACTTGATTTGGGTTAATGAAGCAAACAATGGGAGGGTGAAATTAAATTTAGAGAGTTGAATTTTAAGATTGGAATTTTGTCTTGTCTTCATTTTGATGCGCCCGCTTCGACGAGACCACAATTTTCACATCTTAATTTTACGTCCTTTACTCGATATCATTTTGAAAAAGAAACCGTCAACTTTTATAGCAGATAAATAGCGGGAATGTTTCATTCTTCTCAAAGAATTTATGTGAAGTTGATCTTTGTCGGAACTACTGTAACGACAATAGTACACCAGGTAAGCAGAGAACTCATGACAAAGGTGTTTATATGAATTATATTTAATGAATATTATATTTGTATCCCATAGTATAACGAGAACCTAAAAGTAAATTATATAGAATTTTAATATCCTGACAAAAGATTCAGTATCCAAGTTTTTTTAGTTTTCATTTGAATATAATTTCTATTTTATTTTGAAAAGAAGAATTGAATAGATTAAATTGACTAATTTTTAAAATAACTATTGAGAAAAACACATTTGATAAATTAATAATTTTTACTTCATTTTAAAAATGTAAAATTGCGGACAATTTAACACCCTCGCATTTCATTCTAAAGACACCTAAAATCCACGTTGTCAACATTCCATATAACTGGAATCTTCTTTTTTGTAAGGCACTACAGGCTGAGGTAGCTCCTGTTCTAATCAAGATCGTCAGAAAATTCAGCCTAGCAGACATACTCCAAGCAGTTAGTAAAGAATAAACAAATGCCCTCAGTGGGATTCGAATCGCAACCGTTAATCTCGAGACCGAGCCGGGTCTCATAATCTATAACGAACTACAAAAACTGCTGGGTTTAACATCCTCGATACCGAGAAGGTAAAAAGAGGAATAGAAGAGATGAGATGAAGGAAGACTATTGAATAACTTATAAATGCCTGGAAGACAAGGTAAAATTTTGAAAGGAGGTTAATTGTCATGTCTTGGAGTCAAAAGAAACTAGTTTTTCGATCACAGCAAGTACATCGAAATTTTCCGGAATCTTCGTGATGGAATATTAAGTATGCAATAGGCAGTGTTTCTAATGAAATTTGCCTAATAAAAGAGTGGCATTGAATATAACTTGACCTATCACTTTTTCATTTATATTCCAAGGATCCAAGTTTTCCGTTATCTCTTATTCAGTGATACTTTCGTACCGATACCTCACACACAGTGCTTTTCGTAACAACAAACCCTTCAAACCCTTCCCTTGTTAGTTGACAAAAAGTTTTCTTTATGTCAAGATCTGTCATCAACTTGTATGCTGATCAGTCGATTAGATGTTGCGTATGACATATACAGGGTGGTCGAAAAGTCTGCATAGTTAAACTGTAAGATCTAGAGCCCTGAGTGGAAGGATCAATGAACAAAAGAAGGGGAGTTAATACTCAGACAAGACTTAAGACCAGTTCATTACGTACTTTCTCAAGTGAGTCTTCTCAACTGAATCTTTGGCAACAACGGACTTACGAGGTGCGTTCAAGTTCTAAGGTCTCCAATTTTTTTCTGACAAAATACTTAACCCAGAAAATTGTAACTACTGTTACTTCTCGACATAATCACCGTGAAGTCGAACACATTTTTCACAACGGCGGCGCCATAATTCCATGGCTGCTGAGAACTCTTCTTTAGGAGTATGTTTTGCCCACTGGTAAATCGCTGAAGCAACGACAGCTCGGTTAGGAAACGAGCGGCCACGGAGAGTGCCCTTCATGATTGGAAAAAGCCAGAAATCGCTAGGAGCGAGGTCTGGTGAGGTGAGTATGGAGCATGGAAAACCACCTCAAAGTTGTTATTTTGAAGAAACTGCTGAGTGCAGGAGTGCCTGATGAGCAGAGGTGTTGTCATGATGAAAAAGCACCCGTCCAGTCTTGTTTGGTCGTTTCTCATGCAATGCTGGAAGGATTTTTGTTCTCAAAACATATTCGTATGAATTAGCTGTAACAGTTGTACCCTTTGGAACACAATGCATGAGGATTACGCCTTCGCTGTCCCAAAACATGGCCACCATAACTTTCTCAGCAGAGGCTGTGACTCGAAATTTTTTCGGTGGCAGTGAATCCGTGTGTTTCCATTGTGAAGATTGGCGTTTCGTTTCGGGGTTAAAAAATGGAATCCACGTCTCATCCATCGTCACAACTGATAAAAAGAAGGCACCATTCATTGCTGCATCACGTGTCAACATCTGCTGAGAAATTGCCACCCGCGCAGACTTGTGTTCGTCGGTCAGCATTCGTGGGACCCATTTTGAAGAAACTTTCCGTATTTTCAGCTCATCATGCAAAATGGACTCTACAGACCCCACGGAAATGCCAAGTTTAGACCACACACAACTAAGCGACGGTCATCCATAACAACTTGTTCCACACGAGCAATCATGGCTTTCGTCCGGCTGGTTCGTGGTCGAGGCGTTTCGGTTCATTCTCACCTGATTCTCGACCTTCTATAAACTTTCCCACCCATGAACGTGTATTTTAACGTTCATAACGCCTTCATCGCATATCTCACTCGATTGGCGATGAATTTTGATGAATTCACCCCGCTAGTGCAGAAAACGAATTATTACACGTTGATCTTGTAAACTAAACTTCGCCATTTTAAGTATATGAAACATCGTTCGCGGCAACGCGTACAGTATTCACGCCGTTCACGGTATAGTGCTGCCATCTATGTTAGTAAAGATGAAACATTTCCTGCAAAATTTTAAAAGCATCCGGTTCTTTCTACTTCCTCTCACTGCAGAGAAAAAAAATTTGGAAACCTTATAACTTGAACGCACCTCGTACATTGTTGAGATGAGGAACACTTGGGTTACAACAATGTCAATGTATTGTTGCTGAACACTCAGTTGGGAAGTCTCAGCTGAGAAAGTAGCTAATGAATTGGCCCCCCTTTTTTTTTTTTTTAATCGCTCATACCACTAGGGCTATCGATCTTACGGTTTAACTATACCCTCAAATTGCCTGATAATTGTCGTAGAATTTAAAAATCTGCTAATGCCAGCAAATAAGAAGTCCTGGGCGGGCAAAGCTTTATCATATGCAGAAGCAGCATAAAGAATTATATAGACATGTGACCTGATTTGCATGTAGAAATGTTTCAGATTTAATTTTTGAGTTATCTATTCATAAGATGTGGATATTATTTATTGTGTTCATAATTGAATGCAGAACAAATTTGAAATTGGAAATCGTTCCCTATCTATTACGGTTACGAGATTAGTTTTGTATATGTCCTAATTTGGAAATCAGGTTATCGGAAGATCACCAACAGATAGCCTACCCACGACTTCCTACTTGTTGGCATTAACAGACTTTTAAATTCTACGATTGGATACAATCGATGCAAGCCAAAGACTATAGATACTAATATAAATAAATAAAAGCAAGAAAACACTATTCCACAAAAAGATTTTTTAATGACCCAGATGTACATTTCGGGGGCTAAGCTTCCTTCATCAGTGAGCGATTAACATAAAACTGGTGTTAAATATAAGAACTTAAAGTTAAAATTAGATAAATTAATCCCCAGAAAAGGCGTTGCCCCTCCTATAGTTGGTAGTGCCTTTAATGTTGTATGCAACAAATCGAACGTTAATTTCGCTCAAAGTGAAGTAACAGTTCTGGAAAAAGGTTTTAAATTTGCCTTTGAAGATTTCAGTGAAGATTTAATCGACTCTATTTCCGGAGTACTTAAGTGTAAAGCAAGTAGCGGTCAAAATGGTAAATTGTTGAATAATAATAATTATTAACTGGAGATACGTCTCCAAGCATAGGTAATGATTTTTCAATTGAAAAATGGAAGGAAAAACAAAAGTGGAAGGAAAAACAAAAAGTGGAAGGAAAAAAAAAACAAAAAAAAACCAAAACTGGTAAATTGTTCACTGACTTTTGCAAAAACCAATTATTGAAAAGCCGGCCAGATGGCCGAGAGGGCTAGGGCGTAGGCTTTCTAGTTTTTTCGAGTCCGCCTGGTTGTGGGTTCGCATCCCGCCGTGGGCATGGATGTTTGTGTTTGTCCCTGGCTGCGTACAGATATAAAGTGTGTAAAAGGCGCAAAATGACCTTAGTAGTCGACGCCAAAATTTCTAATAAACCAACCAATTATTGAAAAATGCAATAAAATATGAAAACAGTAAAAAAGACAAGAAGATAAGGAAGACCTTAATAGATCTTGGGAAGAAACTGGTGATGTATTTAAAAGATGACAAGTTAAACCACCTAGTGATAGTAGATAGGAAGATTATTTCGAAAGTGTACAGAGAATATTAGATGAATGACCTTATGAAACATTGACTAAAAATCCTGTGCCGTCATTTCATAATAAAACTAAAGAATGCATAAAAAAAATAGTAAGTTCATTTTAAAGATATCCCACAGCGACGATTACTGCCAATAAACTGTCTCGACTGTCTACCGAAAACACATAAAACGGGAAATAAGTAGAGCCCATTGTAGATTGCATCGATTTCCCCTACTCACATGCTAGGTAAATTTATGCTTAAGTCTTTTCTTTCTACGTTAAGCCTTCCGGGGGAAGGATTTCAATATCAAGGACAGCATAGAACTGAGTAAGAGCTAAAACATTTTTAATGAAGATAGGCTGGCATCTTTCGATACAGAGGGCCTATTCCCCAGTATACCTGCTAAAGAAACTCTGCATGTGTTAGAAAATATTTTATATGAAAATGAGGTTCCTTTAGGTTTGGTCAAAGATATGTTGGTTATGAAGCTGATTATTTTTAATAATGTCTTTGTGTTTAATGGACAATACTGCAAAATGTTAAATGGCACGCCGATGGGTAGCAGCGTTAGTCCATTTTTGGCTAACCTCTGCATCAGAAAATTGGAGAACATAGCTTTGAATATTTTCCAGTAGTGGACGATATTATTTGAATTATAAAATTTTCTATGGAGAAAGAAGAAGACAATAAGTTGGCATTCTTAGATTTACTTTCATTCGCAGGGACAGCATGTTAAAGTTTGATGTACACAGAAAAAGAAACTTGTAAGAAACCTATTTTACTTGTCTGCTCTTGCATCCGTTGTGCTTCCTTTTATCCGGTGGGTCGAGGGGGGTGGTGTTTGAATTATCTTTAATTTCACCAGATTGGTTGCTTTATTTTATGTTGTTTATTTATAATTGGAGTTTATAATTCGCCTAGGCTTATAAAAGCTAAGGTCTTCTCACTGATGAAGGGAGCTTAGCCCCCGAAATGTACATCTGGGTCATTGATAAATCTTTTTGTGGAATAGTGTTTTCTTGCTTTTATTTATTTACATTTTTTTTACGATTGAACTTTCATTTTGCAGAAACGAGTTCAAATCCCGCCTTGGTCAAGTTATTCTTTTTCTTTCTTCCTAAATTCATTTTAACACGTATGGGTGTAATTTAAGGCATCTAGAGTTTACGACCACTCTGTATAAATTATGTCAAAAATGACGAAATCTTATTACAGGATAACAAAAACATATAACTTTATTATGCTATTTTTTTCATATTACCCCTGGTCAAATATTAAAGTTGTTTGTTTATCTCATTAAACTTTATAATTGCATACGTGCGATCATGTAATTTTTTTATAATTATCGGTAAGAGAATACCATTTGTTATTGCTCTTTCTTTCTCTTCTCTCTATTAGATATGCTATTTAAGAACACGGTGTCACTTGGTGTGTTTCTGCTTCTGGTATGGCCGGCAGCAGCGTTCTTTTTTGGCTCGAAAAGTGAAGGGACCAAAGACAATATCTTCATGACCCTTGGAGATTTAGCTGAAAAGATTAAGAGCCTGTGCTTTAAACTGAATGACGTCAAGGGCATATTAGATTCCCCCATGTTGAAGATCATAGTTGGTGATAAGATGTTAGATCAGGAACTCCCTTTTCCGAGTCCTCTGGCCCTGGATCCCACCGGCCTCATGTATTCCTTGTACACAAATCTCGGCAGCTTCTCCGACTACTTGGTGGCAAAACTGAACACCGAAAACGCCACGACTCCAGTGCCAGAAGAGGATAAAGCAGAAGAGGAACCAGCTTCGACACCAGAGGATAAACCAGAAGAGATACCGCCGTGGAAATCTACATATATTAGGCCCAAGGATCTCCTTGATGTAACTGACTGGACGTGCAAACATCTCAACATGATTGCTAGCGTCATATCGAACCCCTACACGGGTATGATACTCAGACACATTCGACTGCCAATATTTAATCCTGATAATCCGCAGGCCTCGTGGAAGGCACTCGATAGGTTCGGTTTGGCTGAACTCCCCCAGAAAATCAAGAACTTAAAATTTGGCAAGTGACATAACAAACACTTTACATCACTGAGGAAAGTTGAAGAAACACGCTTTACATTGGTCTCTCCTCGGTTTCATTAAATCAAGTACGCTACAATTGTGAGTTGTGCTATCCAAACTTATTATTATTGTTAGATGAATTGATACAATTTGGACATACAGCATTTACACATGAACGGCTATGATAATAAAAATATTTAAAATAATAATGTTTTCTCGTGTTCATTTATCTGTTTCTAATTTAGCAACGACACTTTATACTGCGGAAGGTTGATTACAATCTTTGGTAACGATTTATTGCGTGAATGCTGCCGATCACGTTCACGTGCGCACGATAGAAAGTACGTGAAATGATGCTATTACATCCGCATTGTTTATGTTTTATTCTAAAGCAATAAATGCCATGAAAAAATATCTCCGAAAATCGGCCTTACTGGGAAGGGTACATTACTGCCCTTTCCGACGCTAATTAGACTTATTCTGCTATTCTACTAATTAGCCCATGTAAAACACTAAATTTCTCTATTTCGAAGAAATGGCATATCAGCAGTACTGAATGGAAAAGGAAAATCCCGGGAAGGGTTAATTCCAACTGGCCAGAAACAGCAAAATCATCGAGTTCCCACAAGCCAAACACAACAGGTCATTCGAAAGGTCAAACAGCTTGTCCATTGTGAAAATCCGCATCCCAAAGAGAGATCGCAAACATTGTAGGAACTTTACAGGATACGTAAATAAAATAATAAACAAAGATTTGCAAAAGAGTCACAAGAGTCGTGTTCATAAGCTGCTGCCACGACACGTCGTAGAAAGGAAGAGGAACTGTCGCAAGCTCTATGGGGGTTACCTCGCAGCAGAAAGATGGAAGTGCGTTGCCACTTTGGATGAAGCCTACGTCTACCTCAACGACTGCAACAACCCCGCGCGATTTTCTACCGTCCAACTGGAGAGAAGTCATATCAAAAGTGGTCTAAAGAATGAAAGAAAAGTTTTTCAAAAGGATTTATGGTGATTGCGGGATACTCGTACAACAGTAAGCTCACAATCAGAAAAGTGGACAGGAAGACTATGGTTAACTCCCTTTACTATCAGCAGCATGTTCTCATTCCAATTTTCCACGAGAGCGTCCCCGAATTATATGGAGAGGACAAAAGCACACGTCTAACTCGATCGTTCAATTTATGTTGGATTTGGAAGATGAAACTAGAATTCGTTATATCCTTTTATGATATCCTTGTCAAATCACCAGATGCATTCCCGATGGATTTTTGTTGATTTGGATTATTGAAACGAGCCCTTGCTCGACGCCGTCCAACAATCATTGAGAGTCTCTGGAAAGGCTGCAAACAGGAATAAAACAACGGCGGTTCTGCAGACATCTCTTCTACAGTGGAAGATACAGTGCAGGACAATAGTCCACAACCAGGATCTCCAAGTAGAACATGATCGTTGGTGGAGAAAAAGATTTTTTTTCGTAAACTTTCTCCTCCAAATCGTTACCATAGATCGTAAAACAACGTTCTGTATAGAGCGTGTTCAATTAGAAAAATGGTCAAAAATAAAAGTGCCCATAACTTGTGAAGTATTCAACCCAGTTTATTAGAAAAAAATACTAAATATGCGGGAAACATGGGAATTTATCTTCAAGATTCATTACACCTCCACAAGCCCAGTAGATGAACTGGGTGTTTAGCTTACAGCGCACTCTTGATGAAGCCCCATAGAAAGAAATCAGGTGAGATCAGGTGAATTTGGCCATATCTGTCATACAAGTTTGTTAAAGGTAGTATTCAGAATTATGTACGTGCCTTAAGACGATAGTACATTGATGTTATCGTCTTCCATTTTCGGAATAAAAAGGCTCTAGTGCATGCCAAGGTAATATTTCCAGCTGAAGGTCAACTCCACGAAGAAGAACGATTCGTACACGTTGATATGCATAAAGGCACCAAACGTCGACATATATACTCGCTCGTTTCAGCTCTATCAAGCGGAATTTCGATACAGCATTTCAATGCATCATATCACAAATGTGGACCGATTACAGGTGTGATCTGTGTTTTCTAAACGAGCTATGCCTCACACACGGCGATAGCCACATAACTATGTTTAGCTCCCGGAGGATAAAGCTCCCATGTTTCCAACATGTTTAGCATTTCTTGTTAATAAAATTTGGGTTACTAATTTTGACTAATTTCTATGACCTTTTACTTTTGACCATTTTCGAATGCCCTGTAGATACTGTTAAAACTGTTACAGTCTTAAATAATAGATTTAGGTTGATAGTGTCGATATTTGACTTATGGGTAATACTAGTACCCCGACGTTTTGTCTAAACATTTTAGTCTAGAGGATGGAGCTCCGACGAACCTTGATGGGGCTGACAGTAAACCTCGCTGCTTGCTTGAGGCCCTCTCGTAGTTGCACTCCCGGGTGTTGCTCTAACACTGGAAATTTTAGTAATAAAAAAAAACGAAAAGAAAACTGCCATGATGATCATTATGTTGGCAATAGCTCAGTGGTAAGAGCAGCGATTCGGATATTCGTAGTCCCTGGTTCGATTCCAAGTTGCGGAAATTTTTCCTTTCGTTTTCCTTTACTGAAATTTTTGTACTGTCGGAGCATTTTCTGTCTACTGTCGAATGGCATCTATACAGTGTGACTGTGCGAGGAGCAACGAATCTGTTTCAAATTTTGTGTTAAGGTTGAACATTCTTCTGTGGAAACTATTCAGAAGATTTAGAAGGCTTTTGGGGACGATGCAATGAGCGCAGCGCAAAGAAAAGTGTGACACAAACCCTTCAAAGATGGCCGAGAATCTGTTGAAAGTGATTCACTTTCTGGAAGACCTGCTTGAAAATATTAAGGACCCAAGGCGCGTACTTTGAAGGCGACTGAGGCGTTATTGTATCTTCTTTAATAAAGCTCTCTATTTTTCATATTATATGGTTGAATACTTCCCGGACAGACATTGCATTTCGTTATAACTTTATTATTAGAAAGAGTTATTTTTACAATCGCCTTTTAAATCATAGTAGACACTGATCACAGGAATATCCCTAACAATAAGGAAACAAAAATATTTAATTTATATGTTTACCATACATAAAATTCCTCACGTCTAACACTTTTGCAATTAATATATTCTTTCCCTATAGCCATGATGAAAATAGGAAATTAATTCTTCCTCCTTTAACTCTACAATGCCATCTTTTGTGATTAATCTACACGTGCGCAATTTCATCTGGATGATCATATCATCAGTGAAAAAACAGGAAAAAAAAATCCAACGAAAAGATCACTGAAGGTCAATTTCGCGCCAAATTACGCAGCTGCGTTACGTAAAAATTTGGATTACAGATTAAGGAAGTACTCTATGTTGCATTGAAAGCCTGACAAGGAATCAATTAATGAGGGAGACTAAAAGTTTTAATAGAATATTTTCGAATTTTATAATATTTATTTAACTGGCATTTAGTTATAGTTTATTGCATACTATAAATTGATCTTGTTGGCGTTATAGGGATGCTATTGCGGTTTTCTAATAAAAACTGTATTTCGGTAATGCCAGTAATAATAAATTAATGTACAGTCATCAAAGGGAAATAATCCACACTTGAATTTTTCTCTAAATTTTACCGTTTCAATATTAATTTATTTTTAATAATTTAATATTACATTTAGAATTAACATTATTAAGATTATTAAATTTAAATAATTATAATTAAAAAAGCTATTTAAACAACACATTAGCTTGAAATGTAAAATTAAGTATTAAATACGTGTGGATTATTTCCTTTGGTTGACTGTACTTATAAATTTTCTTTATTCGAAACTACATCTTGCGGTCAAAAATTAAACTCAACTATCTGTTAGTTGTAACGGTTCTCAGTAAATCCACTGAACTGAATGGTTTGAATCTACAGTATTTGCGTTTTCAGAATCGCTAGAATCGGTAAGATAGAAATATTTTCAGAGCTGTCTTTCCCGTCTTGAGTTGAGCTTCACCGATTTGGACCAGTTGTGCGTCGACTCATTTATGTGTCGAAAGATATTTTATTCGTGAGGCCTTTATACGATATTTTAAAACTGATTCGGAATAACTTCAATCTTTTTCTAAAATGTCAAAAAGAATTATTATATGTCGAGTTCAGAAGGCCTTATTATACACAGATATTTTATTTGTTTTTAAACTTGTAAGAGGTTTTACTCATTCTATACTTTGATCTTATATTGAGTTTTTTAAGGCGACTTCGTTTCGTCTTCAAAATGACCATTTTTCTGTAATGTGGATTTTATTATCATTCTTCGTTTCAAGTTTTTGATTCGGTTTTTCAATATTTTTCTTAAGTAATAATTTTGATGTTCTTCATTCTTATAATGAATGTAAATGTCTCGTAAAAAATGTGATTGGAAAATATTTTGTATGATTTTCTTTTGTGTAGCCATGGCATCAATACTGAAATATGGTACATAAAATTAAATAATTAATAAAATAATAAATGAGATCTTTCATGGAAAAGCTTTTTCTGTATTTTCTTTTTCAATAACACAGTAGAATGCATCCTGAAGTCTTTCCCTTTTTTCCTGCTTAGTTTTTTTTTTCCATTTCTAAGAGCTTACGTTTTTAAAGAGCTTATTTTTAATGTTTAAAAGTTGCAATACAAATTAATTATAAAATGCAACGTATTTATGTAATCAGAATACAGATTTTATTTTATTAATAGTAGTCATTGTATAGTATTTAAATATGTATTTCTTAAAAAACATACAGGTAATACGAAATCCGTTAATATTGACATAGTGTTAGAAGGTGTAATATTGATTGTAATATTGACTCCTTCTAATACTATGATATTGGCAACCTATGGCGCTAAGAGTATTTTCCACGAAATAAATATGCCAAACATTATGTACGATCATTTAATTCCATCAACATCACTTAGTGCCAGTTTCTTCTTTGTACAACAATCTAACTTATGATATTGAATCCTCTAAAGCACCTCCATCGATCCTTCAACTCCTGCCCTCCATTTATGATTTTATCTACGTCCCTGATTTGCGTAAAAACTTTCATGAAATATATCAAAACAAATATATATACTATGTATATGAAGGCCAATTTGGATGCAATTTTTAAAACGCAAACCATTTATTTATAAACGACATAATCTTTTTAGGTATAGCACCGTCTTCAGACAATCGTAAAGTTTCTTGGTAATATTTTATTTTATTTATTTTTTTTTTTAACAGGATCCATGCTTCATTCACTCATTCCCGCACTCGTTACCGTAGCCCAACTGTGTGATGCAGTGAAACATTCTTTCTACAGAACAGAATGAACCTCGGCAAGAAATTGTGTTGCTTCTCCATTTCCTTATGTTCTTTCGACGGAGAAGAAATTCTCTCATTGACCCTTTTCTCCTTTTTAAATCATTTCAAACGGTTTGAAACCCGTTTCGTTTTCGTTCGCGCTACACGTGCTTCACAATCGAACATTTCCTCGTCTACTCCTTAATCGGAAAGGGCCAACGCTGAATCTGATAGATTGCATCTGGAGTTGATTTATAGCGGAGATTGATATTATAGTTACATTTCCTTTTCTCTCTTTTCCTTTCCTCACCTCCCTTAAACGTCATTCGCTCACTGAAAATTATCCGCTCTATCAGGTGAGTTTATTTCTTTTCTTTAAGTCCATCGTCTCTAGTCAAAAAAGAAAAAAAAAAATAATAATTGCATACATGGGTTTTTCCTCATCTCTCGATTTTTATGCTTTTTTCCTCATCCATGATTTATTTTCTTGAAATATTTATATACAGTATTATTTGTGTAAATATATTCATCGCGTTACTCACTGAGGATGTTAAAAACAGAAAATATAATTTAGTGTTTTGCATATACCGGATGCAGCTTTAAAGAACATTTTATAAAATGAGCCTATACGTCTCGATATTCAATAAAAATGTTAATAGAGACAAAATAGATGAATTTTTTTTACCTATTTAATACAAAACTAAAAAACATTAAAAAAGTTTTAGAGTGCATACGTTTAAGCCAATTGTTCTGAAAACTCGCTTTAAAGTCCTATCATCCTTGGGAGAAGAGAAGAGTGGTGGAACAGGAAGCAGCTATCGAAAAATTTGTCACAGATAGTCACTTTTGTTAAACGCGGATAGTTTTATAAAAACAAAATAAAAAAGAAATATTTCCATAAACCTGGGATCAAATTAGGGAAGTTTTAGCTAGTCATCTCATGATTCTTCTTTTAGTAGCCCAGAGTCGCTGGCTCGATCCCAAATGATGAATTTTGATCGACAAGAAGAAATTTGTTTACTACATGTATATGGATTTTCAAATTGAAATCACAATCACAATTAGCATCTTATTTATGGATGTTGTAAAAATTATTGAAAACTAATAGTTTTATTGTTTAAATACTGTAACCTATCATCCATCATTCTAGTTCTCTTCTTTAGAACTGTAAGATGACCAGACGTCCCGATTTTTCGCTCGTTGTCCTGATTTTTTTAGCAAGTGGGAAAATTGTTTGTTTTTGGTTTTCTATCCCAATGTTTTTAAAATGTCTGCAATTAACATGTAAAATTATAGTGTTTGTATTTATCGATCAGCAGAACGAAAGTGCTCGATGTTTTCCGATTTATTTTCGCAGAAGTTACACAATGATATCAGGTAATCGACGTGGAGATTCGAATTCTGTCAAATCGCGATTATTTTAAGTATAGGTTCTGAAAGAAGACCTCACGTGATTATGTCATACAAATCCAACAAACGGATAGTTATTAATTTGTTGTTTTGGAAAAACCAAACTGGGATCGACTCCGGAAGCCAAATCCCGGAGGCGGACCCAAAATAGGGTCAAGTCCAAAGGACACGAATGAAGGGAGTAGAACACTTATATGTCAACAGGGCTCTGTTTCAGCCGAAAGGCACCGGTAAGCCGTACAAAGAACATCGATTACGAAAAATAGAATATCCGATGTATGCAGATAGTAAATTGCGCTTCGAAAAGTGCCTTTTTTGTGAAATAAGGAAATTTGAAACTGAATTTCAGAGTCTGGACGTAATTTCTCGGAGATTATGAAAGTCGGCAGTAATTTTTTTAGGCAAAAAAAACCCCTTGTATGTCAGTGAAAACATTAATGTCTGAGTGTAAGAATTATTATAATTGTCGTTGACTACCTTTAGAATGATAAAAAAAAAGCAATTCTACTATGGAAAAATTATTAATCATTGTTGAAATAAAGTAATAATATTAATAAGGTATGGTAAACTGTAAAGTAAAATTCTGGGGGGCCCCCGCCCCCCCCGCCCGAGGGACTGGGGTGGTGGATGGTATGGTGAGTTTATTATTGTATTTAAATATTTATTTATTTATATTTATTTATTTAAATATCCCCAAAATGTAATTTGATATTTAAATAAATAAATAAATAAATAAATTATTATTGTTTGGGGAAACCAAACTCGGATCAAGTCCGGAAGCCAATTCCAGAGGCGGACTCAACAAAGGGCCAAGCCCAAGGGGCTCATGCAAGGAAGGAAAAATTATTATTATTATTATTATTATTATTATTATTATTATTATTATTATTACAAATTTGAACAAAACGCTTTAATAATAAACTTGATTGCTTTTTCTTATTATAGATAGCTTAGGTTTACGGTTTTCAAAGAGCTCTTTATATCTTGGTCTGACTCCTTTTTTTTTATTTTTTTTTTTATAAGACTAACGTTAAATTTCTTGACCTCAGGTTTAAACTTGCCGATTATTTTATTCATGCAATTATTAGATCTGATATCTTTTAATTTCCTTTGTTTTAGTAGCCCCGTAAGCCCCGTAATTAAACTTTGGCCTGTGAGGGGGGGGGGGGACTTCCTTGAGATGTCGTATATTATTACAAAATTTATTTTTCATAAGATGGAGAACATGGAGGATTGGAAAAGTAATTGCTTATGTAATCGTAAATATCAAAATATCCAAGAATTTAAAAACAAAAAATATTTAGGATTAGATATCCATACCAATTTATCATGGCATATTCACATTAATAATTTGGTGTCAAAATTACGCAAAACATTATATTTGATGTTTTTTTGTTAAATTTTACTATCCCCTAAAAGTTAGAAAATTATTATATCATTCACACTTTGAATCAAGAGTACGTTGAGGGCTGTTGGTTTATCACCATGGATTATATTTTTCAAAAGCAAAAGATTTGCAAAATAGAATTATAAAACCGATGGAACGCAAATTTATAATTGGAAGAAAACAGTTTATTAAATGTTTATAAAAAATTAGGGATACAAAACGTTACAGATTTGATTGAATTTAAGATTATTATAGAAAACTTTTTTTTCAAAATAAATTTGTAAAAAGAGAACGCCAGTATGGTTTAAGAAAACAATTAAATTATGTAGTACCAAAAATCTTTACCTTGTATGGTGGAAGAGAAAAAGAATATTATATTCTGCAGGTTTTTAATAAACTCCCAACATGGATATTAAGTTTAACACCATAGATTATTAAAAAATTGCATTTTAATTTGGAAAAATTATTTCTGATATGAATTAACATTAATGCAAATCGTTCGTTTTTTTGCATGAAATTCATTTAGATAATGCTAATGAAATTTTTGTAAAACTTGATATAATTGGAATAGCTAAAATAACATATCTTGCCTGGAAGTTATTTATATTTTATTTTTATTAAGTAGCGGAAGAATGGAGCTACTTATTGTTTTCACAATGTCCGTCTGTCTGTCCGTCCCCTTCATAATTTCCGCATTTTTTGAAGGTAGAAGGTTGAAATTCGGAATGTAGCTTACTATGGGCATGTACAGTATTTGGTTTTGATTGGCCCACTATTGGCTCACTATTTAGTTTGGTTTTGATTGGCCCACTGGGGTAGGAGTTTCGGGGGCGGAAATTAGAGGGGACCAAAAAGTCTACCCATATTTATGCATATAAAAGAGTGAAATTCGGTATGCAGATTCCTCTAAGCAAGATCAACTTTACTGTAAAATTTGGGCCAAATTGTCCCAATAGGGTCGGAGTTGTGGGGGTGACAGTCACCTGGTCTTTAGAACTATGACAACATATGGCATGTCACATATCATTCGATCGAAAATGATGAGAAACGAAAGAAGATAGAGCTCTTTTTCATTTTCTAAATATTACGTTCGAAAAAAATCAATATTTCTATTAAAAAATGGGAAAGGGGGGGGGGGGTAAAGTTCGGAAAAAAGGGTAAAAAAAGACGACCCCAACGCTTCCGCTACTTTCCTATACCTTTCTCAAGAGGATTAATTTCTTGTTTGTTATATTTTTATTTTTTAGGTACAAAAATATCACTTTTGTCTTTTTTTTGTATAATAGTTTTAAATATATTAACGAAGATAATAGAATCAGTTGGTTGAGAAACAACTATATGTCCAGAAGACGACTCAAGTTTGTTTGACATTGTACAGACATGTGTTGTTTCTAAAAAAGAACAAAAAAAAAACGTATTTTAACGATTTTTAAAAGCTGATTATGTTTTGTTGATCCAAAATTACTTTTCTCTAACAAACACATTTCCAATGTACTCTAGTGAAAACTCAATTTTGCTGAAAAATGGACGTGTTGTTTCGCAAACAACTGATTCAATAATTGTTTAAATTAATATTATTTGTTATAAAATGAATTAAATTAATGTCCGCATGATTGCTCCCATACAAGTCAAAACATGGCTTCGGGAACACTTTGTATATTATTACGAGGGTAGCCCGAAAAGTAATGCACCACAAATCTCCGTCCCCAACAATGCGAAACTTGAGATATGCATTCTTCCGCGCGCGCAAAGTTTCCGTTTCTTCCGTGAAACCTGTGTGCATTATTTTGAGCCCGAAACAAAACGATAATCGATGGAATGGCGTCATCCTCACTCTCCACAAAAGAAAAAATTCAAAGCAACTGCTTCTGCTGGTAAGTTCATGATCACTGTGTTTTGGTACTGTGATGGCGTCACACTCATTGATGTGATGCCGAGAGGCAGCACCATTAATTCTGATCAGCCTCGGTTGCTCAGTCGTTGCGTGATCGCCTCTGATGCCCGAGTACGCGGGTTCGATCCCGGCCGAGGACGACGAGGAGTTTTCAGGGGGAAATCTTGAGATCACGCACTTCCTTCGGAAGGGAAGTAAAGCCGTTGGTCCTGTGTAGCCGTTTGCCGGCTGCACGTTAAAGAACCCTTGCGAGGCAAAATTTGCGGCCCCTATAACGCCGTCCTGAAATGACCATAGCAGTTGAAAAGGACGTTAATACCAAACAAACCAACCAACCATTTATTCTGAGGCATATGTGAACACATTAACCAAACTCAAGAAGCGCTTCCAGCGACTTGGACGCCATAACAACCCAACTGAAAACGCTCGCCCTCACACCAGCTTAAGGACGTCGGAACATATCACGAAACAGGGTTGGACAGTGTTGCCCCATCCACCCTACAGCCCTGACCTAGCGCCGTCAGACTTTCACTTGTTTGGGCCATTCGTGGAAGACATTTTGAGGATGACGAAGAGGTGATTCGCAGTGAAGACATGGCTGCGTGAAAAGAACAAGGACTGGTACCGACAGGGCATACACGCCTTTGTGTCTCGCTGAAGGAAGACCATAGAACGGGACGGAGATTATGTGGAAAAATAGAGAGTGTAGAAGAAACATCATTCTTTCGTGTGTATAAGTTTCATTGTGTTCAATAAATAATTATTGAAGAAAAATATTGTGGTGCATTACTTTCTGGGCTATCCTCTTATTATTATTATTATTATTATTATTATTATTATTATTATTATTATTATTTAACGTCTTAAAATGAATCCTGTGAATAATCCAGTTGAGCGCGTGTCGAGGAAGAACGAACCCTATAATCACTTGTAATTGAAATTGATATCCACCATTAGAATTACACTGGTAAACTAATTCTGGTTACGTTGATTTTCCAGTAGTTTCTTGCTAATTCGAGTCCGCTGATAGCAAATTTGTCATCAGTTTTGCCATATATTATCCACGGTTCGGATATATAACAATTTATGTTTTATTAAAACAGTAATTCATCATTGAAAGTAAGTTGTATAAAACATACGAAGAGGTTGTTTGATGAGTAACTTGTTTTGAAATTCAAAACAAATTACAATATTTGTCAACACATAAATATATACTGTCGAAATGACTTTAACCATAAAATGAACCATATATTAACGAACATGGTGGCGCCATAATTGGTACGCGAAACAAGTTTCTCATCAAACCATCCTCGAACAAAATAAAATACCAAACCTAGTACATTGAAATCTCTCTGTAGAACCACCTCCTTAATGGGACCCCTCCACAATAGGACCGATTTTTTTCACCGAATTTTTTCCCATTGATTTAATACAAAATGAACCTCCTTAAAGAGACCACCTACATAACGGGACCAAGGACCACGTTTTTCTGGAACCGGGGGACAATGTAGGGACCATCACCAGCCAAACTTAAACCGTAAACCTATAAACTGTATAGGACCGACAAAACGAGATAAAGAACCAGCATTTCAGAAGAAAGGTTGTAAAACTTGCACATTTATCTGACATTGCATGGCAATTGAAAAGTTGAACTCCAAGAGCCTGGTTGGAAAAGTGTTGAACTATCGTGCTGGACGTAGTAAATTGGATCAAACATGCATGGGAGACTATCAAGGAACATAATAATCAAGTGTTTTAAAACTGCCATATTTTAAACTTCGAATTTCAACCTAACTGGACATTTTCGATTCCAAAAGTGGTTTATGAGAATTCTTTTAAAGCTTCGTAAACCATACCTGTTTCGCATTTGTTTAATTTTTTTGGTGTTGCGACAATGCATCAAATTTATATTATGAATTTAATACGTTTATGTATAAAGCTACTAATGGTTATTTAATTCTATCTACCCCTCTCTCTATTCAGCGCCATAGTGAATTCCATTCCTATGACACTCGCTCACCGAGTGCCATTAGAATTCCTTTTGCAAGATGTAATTACCAGAGGCGTTGTATTTCGTATGCTGGCTTAGATGTTGGTCTTCTTTATCAGATGCTATTCGCTCTTCCCCAACTATATTACAGATTAAAAAGTTTTCTTTTCACTAACAACCCTAACCTCAACTCTTCTTAATTTTATCTTTTTCTTTTTTCACCAAAGCAATATTTTGCTTTATTAACAAATGAAATTAAATTTTTTTTGTTTAATTGTTCATCCAGAGACCTACCTTTGTCGCCTTGTGGCCATACTGGTCCTGGATTAATTAATTAATTGTTGAAGATTCCAAAGCAGTTGTACAATTAAAACTACAATGTATGAAATATCTTTGGATGATGGCGAAGCATGTACAAACAACAGGGAGCACAAACAACTCTAAAATCCTATTTCTATAAACAACTTAATTAAATAAATACATTGATAAAATACTGCATTGTAAAATTGTAAAATAAAGTTATATAGTGAAACTGTACATTCTTTCGTTTATATTCAAATCTTCTCAATGTGGATACGTTCATAGTGAAATAATGTAAAAAAACAAAATTAATAATTTCGGAAACTATAGAAAAGTACACAGAAAACAATGCATCACTGCAAAATTATGCATTTTTATGATCTACAAATAAATTTTAAATGTTTTGAATTCCATATTTCCATATGCTTAACAAGATAATGAAGCGATTTCTGACACGTGGAAAACAAGCATGGAAACAGCTATTTCCCAAAACATTAACTGATTCATATCGAAATGATTCATGTTAAGCATTCATTAAAAAAACAATGATTAAGCAAAAATTGTTTACCAATGTTATTTATCCACGGTGAAGGTCAAAGTTCCGTATCATTTTTATTACATGTGAACAAAGCATATACGAGGGCAGTAGCCAAATTTCCTTTTTTTCACCTGTTCGGTGGCCTTTTTGTTCTGCATTTGCATGAATAATGTATTCTGTGCATGGCATAAATAATGTATTTGCATGACGCGGTTACGTTTATATAGGTAATCCTCTTGACAAACTTACTTTGTTGTATTAGGTAGTTTTATAGTTTATTGGGAAACAGGTTGCTTTATTCAAAAACAAAAAAAATCTTTTAGTTAGACGAAGAAAAAGTATTTTTTTCCCTGATTAAACATTTAGCTATGCTAATATTGAAATTTAAAACTTTATATAGGTTTAGAATATTGACTTCAAGATGATCCACACAAGTTAAACTTACTATCTTTTTACAGCGTTCTTTAAAAATTAAACTTCTATTAAAGGGAGGCGTCAGAAAATGGCGCAGCCCATTATGTTTCATGAACTAAATTTCATGAAGCATAAATAATGCTTCTTGTGCTATAACTGCATAATGTTAGTCACTGTTGTTCTAGTAAAGAAATGAAAGCATTGGCTGACACGCAAACATTTGCTTTGTTTT
The DNA here is from genome assembly GCA_023313115.1 of Rhysida immarginata. Lineage (NCBI taxonomy): Eukaryota > Metazoa > Arthropoda > Chilopoda > Scolopendromorpha > Scolopendridae > Rhysida > Rhysida immarginata. Next base: position 14,192,571 of record JAHWFO010001074.1, read on the forward strand.
TGTTTGTTTTTTTATTTGCATCGTTGATGAGAGCTCATTCGGCAGGACCTTATCCATCGCGAAGTCGAGCGTCCTGAAATAATCATTTAATGTTTATTTAATTTCCTGAACATTATTAATTTACTGCACCAACGGGTTAATGAGGATTGAAGCCACCATATTGATTCAACTTGAAATGGGATTTAGGAAAATTTTTTAGAATTTAGCTAATAAATGATGTTTAAACTACAACTAATTAGATTCCATACAAAAAAGCGATCACACATGTTGGCAAAATTTCTCAGTCATAAAAATGTAAACGGGCCTGAAATTTCCAAATTTCAATGTGAATCTTTTTTGCCATGATCCAATAGTATAAAACATTGAAGAAGAGATTTAAATGTTTTACATAAACTGACCGTAATGATATGCGTAATATAATTACAAGAAGAGTTAATATAATATACTCTCTATGTATGAACCGTCGATTATAGCAAATGTTATTTCTTTCAAAGTGCACAGTAATTTATTTTCGCATTTTGTACGCCGATTGTATGTTTTCGTCAAAAACGAGAATAATAAACGCATTAGGAAAAAAATAACGTACGTCAAAGATTTTAACGTCATCAACGGGGTTCATGATTGTTTTGTAAATAATTTTGATTTTTTTTTATCAATACATCGATTATTTCCTTTCTTTCATGAAAATGAGTATTTATCTTTCCGTCTTTTGGATATTCTATATTGTTTAAACAGTTCTCCAAAAATGACCCCCTCTTTTGTTGTAACGGACATTCCTCTCGAAGTATAAAATACCAATGAATATACAATAAAACTGTCAGTATCCTCTTCTTTTTTCTTCGTCATTTCACTGGAACAGATATACAAACTCCGAGAGTAGTTTTTTCCTTTTTGAAGTAGACTAACCTGTCATTTAACACTATTTACTGTCATTTGTAATCGATGTGGGAGATAAATTTTTTTTCATTGTCGAATGAAGTTCTTACTAACAAAACCTTACCACCTGCAAAAGCTTTTCGGTGGATCAATCCGGATGATTTTCCTCGATTACGCGTCAGGATTTGCGATTTGCGGCTCATTCGAGAATCGTCCGTCGTTCGAATGTATATATATCCCGCCAGATTTCTATCGAATGGTAACAGAACTTAACTAAGAGTGTACATAGACGATGACCCCAAGATATTAGCAATATTTTCCTCTCAAGTCGACACTTAAAATAAGTCGTGACTATTTTGTGTTTTAAATCTAACAGGATTTTCGTATTCACTATCGAAATACATTACGGTAAGTAAGGCAAGTTGTCATTGAATTATTGGATCAATTAATTAGACCTTTCTTAATATATGACTTGGTCAACATGGAACCATTTCAGTAAATTTTGATAGTGCATTTATATATGAAATTATTACTAACCGTGGGTAATTATAATTAAAGTAGGCGCCACTTAGATAATATAGCTAGCGAAGAAATTTTCATGTTCTCGTTTCGTTCTCAATGCGCACGAATATAAAAATGAATATATAAATTACAAAAGTTTGTTATTATAAAACTAGAGTTAAGTTACGTTTTAAAAACGGGGAAATAAACTATTTATTTGAATTTCTATGAGATGATTTTTGAGGAAGACTTTAATTATTTTTCCTATTCCTTACTTTTTGAAACAGTAATGCGCATGTATCTGCCTGCTATCATAGCAGGACTTTCTGAAAGATAAGACTGTGAATAATTTCAAGCTATTGCAAGAAGGAGATCTTTTATGTGACATAATAATGATTGTTTGTTTAGATTTGATTGATACTACTTACAAATTCTCATCTTAAGATTTTTTTATGTACTCCTTACAAAACTAAATTTTAAGGCACGGAACAGTTTTTCTTATTTGCATTTAAAAACAACTACGTAAGACTGTTAATGAAATGATATTTCTACTTTGGAACCAAGGAGAAAAAGAGAGAGAGAACCGAAATTCATAGAAAAGGAGTTTTTACGCATTTCCCGAATATTTCGATGGGACCCAGTTCATTTAAGTCATGAAACAAGAGAGGGGGAAAAAGTGAGACAGGTATAAAAAAATTGGGGGGGGGCCCTCTGTGATCTAGAATACCAGCTTTCTGTCGAAGGAAACCAGTGATCAGGAAGCCGCAACATTTATGAGCTGGTTTTTTCCCAGGCCGTTATTCTGACATTGATTTTTTACGTTTTTATTTTTTCCTTTACGCAATCCGTTAAGGAAACTAATGAATCTCAGAGAAATAAAAAAAAAATTAAATAAATAAAATGCAATTATTTCAGTGAACACAAATCTAAGGGGAAAATATTTTCATATTAGATTATGTTTATTAATCTGTAATTATTTATGTTATTTATCAGTTGTTGTATACTTTAAATGATTTCAAAATTATTCAATAACTCATCACCTACTAACTCACCAGTCACATAATTTTTCTCAGTTTTTCCTCGTTAACAGATTTGAAAACTTTTATTTTTTAGATTGTTTGTTAAAATTAGTGCAGATATGTAGTAATCTATTAAGAATTGCACCCAACAGGAAAACAAATCATAAATACACAGTCACTTAAGCGAATATGATGAACAGATAAACAAATTGCATAGACATGAATCATTTGAGATCCTAGAAGAAAAAAAAAACAATTTTAATTTTTAAAAAGAGATCTCTTAGAGAGGCGGCTCAATACAGATTAAGGCCAAATTTTTTTCACAAACAGCCTTTAAATATACATACAACATAAGTGCAATGTGGAAATTAAAATTAGAGAAAAAAAAAAAGACAACAACAACAACAACAAAAAGACGATCTTCATTACACCTGGAAAGTTTTGTTAGTTTCGTTACGAAATCTTGCGCCATCGCAGATTATGCTCGATTTGATGACTCTGCATCCGTGCCATTTTCTGATACCGTAATTTCATTGCAACTAAATTCTGATAAGAGAGGTTAGGTTAGGTCTATTTTTGAACATACGTCCAACAGGTTTTCCAAAGGCCGTTAACAGTTCGTGAGCAACGACTTCCAATGCCATTTTTTAGCAGTCTGAAGGCACAAAAGTCATTGGAGCACAGTCGGATATTTTATGGGTATGTCTTATTATTAGGTTGCATTAACCTTTAAATCATTCGGAGATTTTTATAATGGGTTTCCCAGCAGCAACAATAAACCATTTTGAAAGTCTTCCTTATAATGGTAGTAACATGTTGGAATGTCGATAGAGTCAGAGGACGATAGAATACAATGACTTACTTTTGTGTAACTTTATTCCAAAAAACCAAAGCCTCGTTTAGGATAGCGACCAACTTCTATTAGTCACCTGCTAAATATTTTCCGTACAGCTTCATGCGGTTTCTGTGGCCACTCGTAACTAAAATTTCTGAGCGTGTTGCATCAGAAAATTGCAATTTTTTTCACGAACTATGGAATAGCTACTGATATTTAGCTTAAGGATTATATAATATACATGTATAAATACAGTATTAAAGAAAAAAAAGACACATTATATTGAATGTTATCGATATCGAAAGTGAAATTGGAGGTGCTGCAGTTTCGCAGTGCCTATACACGAGCCGCCACTGTGCAGTTTGTTCTGCGACATGTCGAGGGAGTTATTTGTGATTGCGTTGGTTAAAATTCCCTAAATCACAGATTCTTTCGAATTACCTTATTTGCTGTGTTTTGAGATATGCCGGGTGATCCAAAAATAACACAAAAAGCATATCTCGTAAGATGAAGATAACTCGTGAAGAGCAGGATACAAGCATTAAATTGTTTTCGCAATAACAATAATACAGTCTTCAGAGTCTTACAAATTATTGCAGCAAGTGCGCGGGGACAATGCATTTAAACAATCAATACATTTTCGGAGTATTTAAAGAGTTTACGGAAGATGGTCAGTCAACATCTAACGAAGACGCCTGGACGCCCTGCCTAACTAACTGGTCGAGACTAACTGGTTGTCCACTGGTAGCGCTTACTTTACTTACTTTTCAAACCCGCTTATCCGTTAGGGTCGCGGGGGCAGCAGCCCTATGGAGGATCTCCAGCGATCGCGATCTTCCGCCATCAGGCGCATGTCCTCCCTGGTAATATCCAAGCGACTCGAACCCAGATTCTCCATGTAGTCTAGCCACCTGGTTCTAGGCCGACCCCTTGGTCTCTTACCCACCGGCTTGGAAAATAACAACTGCCTAGGAAGACTAGTTTGCGGCATCCGTATCACGTGGCCATACCAGCGCAACTGAGATCTCTCAATGCGGAGAAGTAGCGCTTAAGCCATTTGGCATAATTCATTGGCATTTGTTGAATGCTGTAACATATTGTTTTGCCCAAAATAATCTAATCTGTCTCCCCACCCACCATATAACTCTGATTTAGTCTCTTAAGTTCAAGCTAATCGTTCTCACTTGATTCACTTGATTATGGCAATGCTCCAGAACAGAATATCCACAACTGTGGAAACAATGGAAGAATGGAAGTTCGAGCTGTTACCCCATCCATAATACCCCTCCAGATTTAGAGAAATGAAGAAACACCTGCACGGACGCCATTTGGAGACGGATGATGTCATTAATGAAGTGGTGCCAGATTGTGAAGCACAAAACGTTTCATTTTTTTTCTGAGCGCATCCGTAAGCTGGAAATCGACGTCGCAAGTGCATTCGCTTTAAGGAAGACTACATTGAAACGCCTTAAAAGAACATTGAGCTGCGCCAGTTGTTTCCCATGCAGGCCCATGGTTTCCATGCGCCAGCTGTTACACCCATCGGCCATCCCAATATGGTCTCGTTCATAATGGATTATCTTTGAGCAATTCTTAGACAAAGACTGTGCATCATTTTTCCAGCGGTTGAATATTCTGGATATCGCAGTCAGCTCTTTCGTTGTTTCAATCGCGATTTTAGCAACAACAATGAATCAAGTTCTATGATTAGACTCACCCAACTCCTTAAACAGGTGATAAGTATACGCCTGAATCACATGACCTCAAATTATTACGTCTACGCTACTGGCCAAAAAAAAAAAAAAATGCAACACCTAGAAGGAACGGGTCGATTTATTTGAAAATTTGCACATATGTAGCATTGATGACACACAAGAAATGATTCAAATTGCAAGACAATACACTACCCTATCAAAAGTCATGGGACAGTCCTGATTTGAATGAAAATGAGACATTCCTTTGCAATTTCACTGTTGGCATTCTTCCCAGCACTAGATAACAGAGAGTAGTTGACATTCTCTTGAGATGATGCTTGCGTGAATGCTGTAAGAATGTCTCAAAGAAAAGAGCTTTCAGACTTCCAAAGAGATACAATTGTTGGGTGCCATCTCGCAGGCAAAACTGTTAGAGCGACGACATTGGGCTCTGGATGAATGGCAATCAGATGGACGGGTTTTGGGTATGGCGAACGTTATCTTCCAAGCTATGTTGTGCCCACGGTGAAGTTCGGCGATGAAAAGGGGGTTCGAGAACTTGACTGGCCTGCCCAGAGCCCCGATCTGAATCCCATCGAACATCTGTGGGACGTGTTGGAACGTCGATTGCGGGCTTGCGCGGAACGCCCGAAATCCGTGACCGAACTGTCCAAGACACTTTTGGCAGAATGGCGAAAATTATCTGTCGAAACGTATCAAAAACTTGTGGACAGTATGCCCCAGAGAGTAGAAGTTGTGATAGTAGCAAAAGGTGGACCAACAAGATACTAAAATATGTATACTTTTGAGTGTTTCTATTAAAGTGATGGTGTCCCATGACTTTTGTTAGGGTAGTGTACATCCAAAAGAACGTTGTACAGGGTGGCTCCCATGCCCCAAAAGACCACATTAGTAGGTCGTATAACCGCCGCGAGTTTGAATGCAAAATTTGGAGAAATTTGGACCTGTGTGCCTTAGACGGATGCACTATGGAAGATGGCGCTTTGTTGCTCTTCGCCGCTCGCCGCACACGTACACTTCCACCACTGCTGTACAGGCAGAATCTGCTCTCATCACTAAACACCACAGACCACCATTCGGCTCTCCAGTCGGCTCTTTCGCGGAACCACTGCAACCGTGCAGCACGATGTTCTTGCAGAAGTGGGAGTCTGGCTAGAGGGATCCGTGCCTGCAGTCCTGCAGCTTGCAATCGGTTACCAATGGTCCATCTTGATAAAGCTGTTGCCACTCTGGTCCTTACCTCTGTTGTGGATGCCGTACAGTTGCTCAAAGCTTCTCGTACCTTTCGACGGTCTTGGCATGGATCAGTAGTGCGTGGCGTCCAAACCAGATCTACGTGAGTGCGTTCCTTCCATAAACCACTACTGACAAATTCAAGCCACTACAGAAGCATGACGACCGATCTGCGTCGCAATACGCCGATTAGACCATCCAGCGTCTCGAAATCCCACAATCCAATTGCTGTCTAACTCCGTGAATTGTTGCACAGGAGCACGGCGGCGTGTGCGAGGCATTGCAGTTGTTGTCACCACACCTACAGTCGACAGTTCCAGTACAATCCTGATGCCAAACTGATGATTTCATGCAAATCTGGTTGGAACCATTCTTCTCCAGGAGGGGCATGGGAACTACCCTGTATAACGTTCTTCTGCCCCAATTATATATGCGTGCAAAATTTTAAATAAATCGACCCATTCCTTCTAGGTGGTGACTTTTTTGCCAGCAGGGTATTTTTCATAAAAACAAATTTTACAAATATTTCAAATTCACTCGCGAACATATGTAAAAGCTCAGCTAGTTATACTTACTTAGCTTCAACCACAGCAAGAACCTAGATGTCTGGCTTGTGAAAGATTTACTCGACAGAAGAATTATTATTAATTTTCTATGAAACTTGTCTGATAAATTCAATATGTCTGGGTGTTGGGTTTTGCTTACGTTTTCTGCTGAATAATATTAAGATAACTTTACAATCGACGATAGAAATCACGAAGTTTCTCCAACAACAGCCAGAGCTCTTCTTTTATTTGGAGTTCCTTGCAGTAGGATTAAAATGAAATTATAAAATAAAAAAAAGCGACCGTTGCTTTATTATTTTGATCTCAGCAAAAATGGGTTAAGTGTAACCTATTATGATATTCGATGCCGGAACAGTTTCGAAAGATGAAGGTTCGCAAAAGCATTTCGATAGTGTAAAGAATAAATAGAAAGACTGATGCGGGGACCACCTTATCTTTGCAGTCATTTATTCTCACAGTCAACAGCATATTTGTTTGAGTTTTCTAGAAAAATTTCAAATAGATTTCATCTATGTCTGCTCTTCTATTGGGTGTATCATGCTTTGAAAATTTTTAGTTAGTTTAAAATTTTCAACTTTTAAATTTGTATTTTCAAATCAGTTATTCCACTAACCAGAAAACCTCACGGAGTGATAATAAAATTCCGAACCGAAAGTAATAAAGGTAACACACATATCCAATAATATATCATCGATTATAAAAAAAATTACGTGCCAAGACTCATATTCAAAGATTTTATAGGCATATTAAATATTCATATATAGGGTTTAGAGGAAATTCCCGAAATGACTTTAGAGAAAAAAGGTGCTAGAGTCATAAAAGTCAGTTTGCCTAATGAAAAGTTGCCGTGCCCGATCGAATAAAACTATTCCCAGCGCCCCTGGTGTTAGCGCTGAAAAATTACGGAAACTAACTTTTGAACCATGATAGATAGAAAAAAAAGTTCCAGTTACAAAATTTGAAGATCATTACCGATTTAATGGAAATCCTTTCTTTGCATAAAGAAAACAAAAGCGTAAAACTCGTAAAACGGGGGAGAAAAGTCTATGTATGGAACACCTTTTGGATACCTTACGTTGGAATATTCATGTGCAGAACAACAAACGCACGAAATTATTCAGTCAGCACTCGGGATGACTCATAGCTAAACAATTCAATCCTGCTTAAGTGCTGACAGAGATTCGCTTTCGCCTATGATGGCGGTCCTGAAAGATAGAACACGAGGTTCAAGGCTCCAAGAAAAAAATTGAAAACTCTGGTTCAGGAAAAGGAACCAAGAAAATTATCAAAAACTGATTCACAGGTGCATACTTTCTGCAAGTGGGAAATTTATGCTTTTGTTTTTTTATACAGAGAATATTTTCATCAAGTCGGTGACGCTCTACAACTTTGTAATTGGAACTATTTTTCCTATCTATCATGGTTCAAAAGTTAGTTTTCGTAACTTCTCAGGGCTTACACCAGCGGCGCTGGAAATACTTTTATTGATCGAGCACGGTCACTTTCCTATAGACAGAACTGACTTTGAAGGCTATAGTACCTTTTTGTTCAAGTTATTCTACTGTTTCGGTAATTTCTTTTACACAACCTGTATTATTGGTATTTTAATGTGCCTATAAAATGAATATGAACCTTGGCACGTAATTTTTTATAGTCGATATATTATTGGATTTAGGGGTTACCTATATTAGTTTCGATTCGAAATTTTATTATCACTCCGTGAGGTGTCCTAGTAAGAGCAGTTGGTCGGTAGCAATGAAAACAAAGAATTTATGAATACGGTTATTCTAAATATAAGGGTGTACACAAATGATTGATCCGGTTTCACGATTTTATTGTAAGTGTATTATTTAACTTTACATAGAGCAACTCGCTAAGTTTTTTGTAAAATGTCCGGCAGATCTATGTTTCCGGCTACAGATTTAGAAGGCTACAACTGCAAAATAGATGGAGCGGTCGTTTCGGAAATGATGATCAGGAAAGCTGCCATGGCCTCCACGCTCCCCTGACTTAACCTTTCGTGACTTGTTTGTATGGGGGTATTTGATGGACTTAGTGTTTGTGCTGCTATTACTAGCTGATTTGCCATTACCTGGCTCGTATCACCCATCTTTTGCTCAAATTGACAGAGACATGCTTCATTGATTACAGATTTTACGGAGGGTTGATTCAGATAAAATGAGACGACTTTGCAGTTCTGTTACGATGGTGTAATACCATGGCGCCACCATCGGTTGTGTTCGATGTGAGAACCACGTTGTTGGACTATCGCCCGGCACCGTAATTTCCACTGAAGTAGGCTGAGTTTGAGGGACTCCCTGGGAAGTTCCTTATTCAGGAGACCAAAACCACAGAAATTCATCGGTGATGCGTCAGGAGATTTTACAGGCACATGAGAGAAGGGAATAACTCGTATGCCCGTCTCCTGTTCCATCTCCCTGTAGTAAGCCACAGATGACTTGGCAGTGTGGCTTGATGCCTTGTCCATGTGGATCCAAACTTTTGATTGCCCACCAGGGTACAGACGTGGGATATCCTGCTGATATATGTGGTCCATTACATTACTCTGGAAGTAAGCTGCACTAATTTTACAGTTTCCAGGAACTTGACGAATCGTGAGCAGTCTACGTGAGCAATATCCGGCAACCACCATGAAGCCCTTTGAAAACTTTTCCTTGCACCTTCGGACAAAATCGGACCTGGCCTTGCCCCCTCTTTCGCGATAGTAAATTGCCCTGGGTTTGTTGGTGTCTTCGAGGTACACCCAAGCTTCATCCAGGAGACAACCCACTTCCATCGGTCACCTGCAAGATGGTTTTCATACAGTTTTCTGGCGTTGGTGAATCGTTCCTGCACGTGCCTGGCCGACAGTCTGTGACCGCGCGCTTTATGACGTCGCTCCAGCCCAAGATTGTCATGAATTATTCTGGAGACTGTTGCCTGTGAAATACCTTTCCTTTGGGCTAGATTTCTCTGTGTGGGGGGATTTTCTTTCAGCAGTTCAGACCGGATTTCTCGCACCACCTGAGCTGGGCGGGTTGGCTAGGGCTTGTTTCTGGTCTGGTTCTCTGCTCGTCCACGTTCATTAGATGGTCGCAATTTGTTCTTTTTGATTATTCGACCCACAGTAGCTTTGGATACCACAATACCATTTCGTTTGCATAATTCCACAATGCACGAAAGACTGAAGTTAGCGTCGAAAAGGCCAAACATATACCCTTCCCAAAAAGCTGTGATTTTGGAAGCCATGTTTCAGCACGAAATGTCCCAAATAACAGCAACAAGTGTATACAAAGCTAATCTCCATGAATAGTGAACGAGTCATGCAAATCACATTCCGTCCAGGTCATACGCGGCGTTTAAAGTCGTCTCATTTTATCTGAATCAACCCTCCGTATACTGTAGACTCACTAAAGCGGCACATTATCGAGCACCTGTGACATGGCAAAAAAAAACTTGGCGAGTTGCTCTATGTACTTGTAAAGTTTTATGATGATATGTTAAATAATAACCTCCATAAAATCATGAAACCGTGCCAATCATTTGCGTACACCCTGTATTAAGAAAGCAGAATAGCTGAATATTTTATAAAATATGTAATCAATTGTATCTCGTATTTGATTGATAAGAGCACAGAGATATCCTAGGCTCAGAAAAATTATCGAATTCCTGGTTCAAACTATGCGAACGTCAAGGAATATTCCACCCATAAGGAAATTGAAATTATTAACAAATGCAAAGGATGTTTCAAAATGATTTGAAATGAGCAAATATAAAAATTTTCAACACGTTCCATGCGCAATATAAAATTAACAACGATCGAATAAAAACGGCGAAAGAAGGCATCCTCAAATTTATTTATCAACGGTGCCAATAGTGCTTAGGTTGCTATGATGGATAGAGCTGTAGCTAATACGATCAACATCTACGTTGCCCCCCTCCCAAATCACCGGATATCACGACCTGTGATTTTTTTTTCTATTGGGGTATGTAAAAAAATGTTGTCTATTAACCACCACTTTCCTACCTAACACATACCGTAGAGATTCATGCTACCTACTGAGAATGAAACTTGGAGGGTTCCACTACATATGTGCACAATTCATGAAGTAAATAGAATACTTTGAAATGGATCACATCATTTTGAAACGCATTGTTCAAATGACACTACGCCATGTTTCATTGGTATGTCAAAAAAAATTGTAAACTCAGAATTTTAATGTAATTTAACAGAAAAGATTGATATATCGTAATTTAATTTAAGTGATCGAAAAATGTCAAGTTTTCTAAACTATAAGACAGCTGAAAAATAAATATCAACTCTTGAGTTCATGCAAAATACAGCAAAGTAATTATTTATTATAAAACAATGTGTAAAGTATTAATGAATAGGAAAGTTTCAAAGTTTATTTGTGGTCAGGCCATACCCAGAAATTTTTTTCGGGGGAGGGGGGTCCCCCACGTAACAGATTTAGTTGACATGGTGGTCAATTTCAAGGAGGGGGGCGCAGCCTCCTCAGCCCCCCCCCCTCCTGGGTAGGCCCTGTATGTAATTGATGCGGATGCGTTATTATACTCAGTCCGCGGCACTACTTATTGCAACTGTGGCCTATTGTACTATGTTGGAGCAGTTCCATTCCCGCAGTCAGATGAAGACTCGAGGAACTAATCGTTCCCACAAAATACTGCACCGATCCCATTATCAGTCCCATCGCTGCTGGCCACCCAGTCATCTGACCTTAGTCCCTGTGATTTTTCTGTAGGCGTTATGTGAAGAACAAAACACACAAAATCTGCCAGAATACATGGTGGAATAAGAAAGGTGGGGCATTGGGCATCTGATGATATATGCGTGACTTCAATGACGTCATCTAGCACCCAACAACATCCAACTATAGTTCATCCAGTGAAAGAAAAACTATGTCAAGGTCATGATATTCAAAATTAGCCAATCAAAGCTGCATATGATAGATTTAAATTGCTTTGATTGGCTAATTTTGAAGTCCCGACCTTGACATAGTTTATCTTTTGCTGGATGGACTGTAATCTACCTGAGTGAGTGGTGACCTTACGTTTTCGTCCACCCCAAAACGTTTTCGATTCACAGAAATTGATTTAAAAATTCATAATTCGAGAAGATATTTTGAAATTTTGCATAAAAAAGAAAAATAAAATAAAATTCCTTCTGTATAGACCTCACACAATGTTTACAAACAAAAATTAACATGACGACATATTTCCAATATGCGCGCGCACTCATGTAGGCAAAAGGATCGTCGCGATTTCTGTTTTTATGTGGTTTTAGCTGATTCACTTTGATTGCTCGACAAAAAAAAAAAATTATGAGAAGCTTTTGTAAAAATGGTTTGTTTTAATTTATTTGTAATTCTTTCAAGCTCCTGTGCAGTTTGGATGTGTAACTAGAAAAACAATTATATTTTAAATTTTTTATCTGACCTGAGAGGGCTCTCTCTATATAAAAAAAAACAAAGCAAAAAAAAACAAACAGGAAAAGGATAAAAGAGATCCGTATGTAGGCTGCTTGTGTGCGTCAAAATGATGTAAAAAGTTTTTAAAAAATTCATACAAAAAATATACAGTTTTCTTAAAAATACAACTGTATTAAAGAATTGATAAAAACAAGACATTTAACTTATTTCTAGTTGTTCAAGAATCAAATTTCATTTTTTCCACATTTCAGGGCGTTGAATACATTTCCACATTTATAATTCAGACGAAAGTTTAGTTTTTTCAAAATATTCATATAAATAATTTTAATGCATTTTTAAGTTCTTAAAAGCCATTCCCAAAAGCAACTCATTTGAAAAGACTCAAAGAATGTCATCATTGCAAGCAATCGATAAGAAGGATTGAAGCCCACAAATGACTGAAAATATAACGAATTAAATTTTCTAACTGAGGCCGGAAATCAAAACTGCCAGATCAAACCGCTTTTTACTATCAGTGTTCGGTACCGAAATAAAAACAGTGCATCAGATCAGCAGTGCATCGATCGTTATGAATGCTTTCAAATTTTCGTGCGTAAACATTATAGGCGGTTCAATGGGACAGCTGTAGATCTATATCTGATGAGCCGTACCACCCCCGGCCAACGCGCAGGATTGTTCTTCCAGCAATTTTCCGCAATTTTACGGATCAAGCAATTTTACGGATCTCCTTTATTCAGAGTGAGTTTATGAATATAAGCTTGTTTTTCTTCGTCCGGCAAACGACTGAAGCCATGCTTTATTAGAAGCCAGTGAAGGAGCGTGGCCTTTGCGTGTGGAACGATGTTTTGCCTAAATGGATGCGCTCGCACATAAGCTGCCATCAAGATGACGTTACGTGTGTCGTACGAGAATTTGTCCTCAAATTTTGTGCAGCTAATTCCTCCGAAACGGCAAATAGCAGAATTCTTAAGGGTAATTAAATTGTCTTGAATTTTTTTTCTGACAATTAGTTAAGCCTTTTAAGAAGTAACAATTTTTTTTCTAAAAATAAAGAAATATCTGTAGCATTCATACAAGCGAAGAAAAGTCAGTAAATTCGAGACGGACGCTTCTGTAAATAACTTAATACGCTCTGATGAGCCATTTGGGAGTTATTTCGGGTTTTACCCTATTTTTTAAAAACGTTAAAAATTTTTCTATAGTCAAGCATTTTAAATTATTAACTTATCGATCAACTCGGCACCGACAATACGATCGGACTTACTCCAGCTCAATCTAATAATGCTGAAATCTGTTATTGAATTTTTTTTGTAGCTCTCTCTCTCGGTGGGTACGAATAAGGACAGGCAAAGTCCGCTGTCCGTAATCACTCGCAAATATAAGGGTCGTACAAATGAAAACGAAAATTATTTATTTTATCCAAAGTGTATAGAAGGAATTTAAAAATACTCTCCAAATGCGTTAAGGCATTTATCCCACTGTGTAACAAGGCGTGTAATTCCTTTATGGAAGAAGTCTTTCGGTTGCGTGTGGAACCAATCTAAAACCTCTTCCTTCACTTCATCGTCCGACTGAAACCTGCGGCCTTTCAGATGTTTCTTGAGATCCCTAAACACGTGAAAGTCACATGGAGATAAGTCAGGGCCGTAAGGTGAATGCTGCATTCCTTCCCTGTTGAACTTTTTGATGACGTCTACCGTTGCTTTCGAGGTGTGAGGACGCGCGTTTTCGTGGAGAAGAAGCACTCCTTCTGTAAGAAGTCCAGGACGCTTGCGTTTGATGGCCGCGCGCAGTGCCTTCATGTTTCCCCATATCGTTCTGCGTTAACTGTGGTGCCTTTTTCAAGAAAGTCCAGTAAAATCGGGCCTTTGCGATCAAAAATCACGGTCAACATCACCTTTCCCGTGCTGTTTGCGATTGCTTTTGATTTTTTGGGGGGTTTTGTTGTTTGGTCGAAGCGATCACTCGCACAGCTTCGAAGCGCGAGCTATCGTTCTTTCTCACGTGAAGCAAGACTTGCAACCCATTGTTCAATTTGCACGTGGGGTTTCGCAATTGTTGAAAACAAAAACTTACGATCCTACGGTCTTTATTTTTTTTCCCCACAAAACTTTTCGTTTTCATTTGTACGACCCTTATATATTATGGATGACAATACTAAAAACAATTGTGACAATATTGTTAAAGCCAAATAAGTAAAACGCGTTTCCTAAATTAAGTAATAGGGTCATAATTTTTCCAATAATTATATTTTTTAATTTTCATTTATTCTCAATATTTTTGTATAAACAAACTTATTGGAGTAATAGCTTCGTAATAACTGGATGGTGGGTAAATTCATATAAACAAAGGAATTTATTTTTCTAAACGTAAATGAACGTTTCTTAAAGAAAATGATGTAATTACTCTTTCAGGATCTTAACAACCTGTGCTCATCCCCCCCCCCCCCCTGTCTCTCAAATGGTTTTAAGTTGACGTCAAGCCTGGGCGAATGTCCCATTTCACAATTTAAAAATAATTGTTATTGCTTATATTTGGAATTGTAGATGTTGAAAAAAAAAATGAAACTTATACCATAAGTGCTATACTTATTTTATTTTTATTTCATTTTGAAATAAAAGAGAATAAGTTAAGCTTATGTTTGTAGTTGTAGATTTTGAAAAAAAAAAGTTGAAACTGCTAAACTTATTTTTATCTTTTTTTTTCATTTTCAAATAAAATAAAGAATAATAAGCTAAGCTTTATCATTTTTTATTTATGTGATTAAAAAGTCAGCACAATTAATAATATAAACTCAAAATATCACTGATTATCATAAACTAAAAATATCTTGAAGAAAGAAACTTTATTAGCTATTTTTTCCCTTTTTTCCGAATTAGAATATTAAATATTGCTTTATTAATTTTCTTATTCTAATTTAAGTTCTTCCTTTTATTAAACGAGCTATATCTTTTAATAAAATTTAAGTATTTAAAATTTAAAATTGCTGTGGCACTAGAAAACAATCTTTTCAGTAGCAATGTTATCTTATGATTGGGTGCCAGGTGACGTCGGATGCGCAGAACACACAAAAAATAACCGCGCTATTACCCTACCTTTCTTATTCCACCATACAAGAGTACGAAAAATTACCTGACCATAGTAGTCCGAGGAACAATGTAACCTTCATTGTCCATCTTGGATTTTAACAATTAGTATTGTTTCGATGGTTGGAAACAATGAAGGTTGGACTATTGGCCGGACTACTATCGTCAGGTGATCTTTCTGCGCCAAAGGCCTCGCTTTGAATGCTTATGATTAATTGTGATGTAGGTAAACTTTGAGAGATTTCCTATTCATTGATACCTTACATGCTTTTCTGTAATAACTAGTTAATATGTAATAAACACGTCAAGTAATCCCATTCATTTAGAATTACTCTGTAGTATAATTTAATTTTATTGATTAAGTGTAATGCAATCGTTATTTGTGCAAATCGTACAGTCGACTTAGAGCTCTAAAAAGTTCCGGTCGATTATACATTATTCCACAATAAAGTTCAGAATTTGGGTTTCTATATTCCTCAAGGGAACCTATCATCAGGTCAACAAGTTCACCCAAAACAGAGGCAACTTGGCATTATTACATAGAGTTTCTTGTAGCCAATAGAGAAATAAACTTATCTTAATTTTTTAGATAAAAGTCAAGAATCTGTTTTAAAATTCACTCCATATAAGAATAAATGTGAATCATGATCGTGAGTCGCAAAAGATATGCCCGATTCGTCCTCCCAATGCTTTGTCTCCGAATTTAAACTAATTAAAATTAAGCTGTTCCTGAAATTGGACACGAGAAATAAACTCCTTTCAATAAGAAAAAAACCCATTAAACTTTCTAGAAAGATAGATTTAATAAATCAATAAAATCTATCTAAACGTTTCCTATCGGACCTACTGTTCCTGCCCTTGTACCCTTTATTCCTCCTTCCAATTCCAACTGCAAAAGAGAACATTATTCCCGTTCCCAGTCTGTCGCTTAGACTGCGGTTTTTGCGATAAGTTCTATAAGCTTATAACTTTATCTACCAGTAGCCTGGCCACAAGATATAAAGAGCATAAGACGTCGTTCCTGAAAATTCATGGCAAATCACTATGTTAATGACCTTGTCATCGAAGGACATCCTTCGAAAAAATGCGAAGAAGTTCTGTCTTTTTTGTATATTTCTGACGGCCATTTCAAAACCTTAATTTTAGAAAGTATCGAAATAATACAAGGTTAAAAATAATACAAGGTGCTCAGTCTACTTCTTATCTAAAGACAAATTGAAAAGGGAAGGAAAAATTCCGCGACCTGGATTCGAACCAGGGACCATGCCTATCGCTGGCACTGCTCTTACCAACTGAGCTACCGCGGATATGAATCGCTTTGCTGTTACAAAAAAGGGTAAGGACTAATCCCGACCTTCGAGTCGGGGCCTGCTCTGCCGATTGAGTTGCTATGTGGCTTCAATTTGGATATCTTGTAACAGCAAAGCGGTTCATATCCGCGGTAGCTCAGTTGGTAAGAGCAGTGCCAGCGATAGGCATGGTCCGTCGTTCGAATCCAGATCGCGGAATTTTTCCTTCCCTTTTCAATTTGTCTTTCGAAATCTTGGAGATGTTTCTTCAGTTATTATCTTATATTTGAGTTACTTCTTATCTCACAAATATTTTTCTACGTTTTCACGATCCTACCTCTCTGGAGTTACCCACCATCCGCAAGGGCTATTTTTTCTTCTATTCTATCTTGTTTTCTCTCTCTTTTTTTTTTTTTTAAATCCAATCAATGCCATTTTTTGTCCAATCATTTGTAACCCTTTTCTCTATGCCGTTTATTCAAAAAGGCGGAGTAAATTTCAAATAATTCAAACAAACTGTAAAAGACAGAACCACGTTCCGCTTCACACATCACTGGATAGAAGAAGGCTCTAGAAGTTTTAAAAGCCTGCCTAGAAATTCCATTCAGTGCCATTCAGCGGCACTGGTTCTTGTTTATAGGAAAATGGCGATGCAACAGGAGAAGTGGTTTTTATGTACTGCAGTTTATGAAGTGTGAATCGATTGTTCAATTGGAAACATGAATTACGTCGTCGGTTAACAAACAGCCGCATAAAGCCTAAATATTTTGTAGAAGATGGTTCACACTTCGCAAACTACAGCTAAGTATGCCTGTATCGTTCTTGCGTGGTCAAACATGTTAATCCAGAATTGCGTTAGTGAAATGTATGAGTTAGTCTTTCTCATTAGTCATCTTGCTATATAAATAGTGAATGTACGAGTATTATAACCTTATTAATGTGTATTCACTGAATGACGGCGACTGTGTGGTTGAAACGCGCATTCGAATTATGAAAACACTTATGTGGACTTTTCTTCTTTTTAATGTATTTACAATCGTAGCAACAATTGTTACAACCAGCCCAACTCTTGGTTAACATATTTACCGCAGTTAACAAAAAGGAGCAACTTTGTGTGACATTGATTGGAACTTCTAAGCGGGCTTTTACAACTTGGAACCTTCCTCTATTCAATGATGTGCGAAATTCATTTCTGTATTTTACAGTTTCTTCGTAATAAATATTTGAAATCTACTCCATCTATTTGAATAGTCATGTATAAACGACGTTGCCTTTGTTCTCCCTATTTTCTATTGTTGAGTTTCTACCAATTTCAAGGAAAAGTGATGGGGGAAAATTACATCAGGAAATGTCTACATTGTAAAGCCAGGTGCTGGTAATGAAATTGAATACGTAATTATATCTATGCAACTAACCTATTTGAGCATTATGAAATCTGAAAAATTTGCTAGATGGGTTGCTTTTTAATAAAATATTTTCTATATGGGTCATCAATTGAAGCTTTATAAATCGTTTCTGTAAATTCTAATATTAGTAACTTGGTACAGGGTGACAATTACTGAGCTATATGAAATAAAAAATCAAATTTTCAAAAATACTGAGTTCAAAAATTTTATTCAAATGTTAAAAGTAACTACAAATATTCGGATTTAGTTTATGGCATGTTCGATATGTTTGCCATCAATGGCTATGATGTGGCGCAGACGAAGAGCAAAATTCTGCAAAACCCGCTGAAGTGTCGAGACATCGATGCTTTCGATGACCTCCATAATGGCTGTTTTGAGCTCAGCAATGGTTCCGGGATTATTTGCGTAAACTTTGTCTTTAATATTGCCCCACAAAAATGAGCCACAAGGGTTGAGATCAGGAGAATATGGCGGCCAAGCGATTCCCATTCCAGTGGCCTCTGGATACCCCAAAGCCAGAATGCGCTCTCCAAAGTGCTCTTCCAGGACTTCAAACATTCTATTGGTCCGATGGGGTCGTGCTCCGTCCTGTATTAACCACATCTTTTCGAAATCTGGGTCACTTTGGATAATAGGGAAGAGATCATTTTCAAAAATCAATGAAAAACGAACAACAACAACAATACGAGTGCGCCTGCTCAAAAAAAATCCCAACATGCCCTGCATTCAACCGCAAAGTTTTAACTGAATCTCACCAATTGTTCAAAAGTTATCAAGTTTTTTTTCATATAGCTCAATAATTGTCACACTGTACGATTATTATGGCCCCTTCAACATCTCCGGACTCTTTTTGCTCAACAAAAAATGATGTTCGACATTAACTTTGTCAATATAGAGCTGATCGAGATCAGAAGGATATCTCCAAGGATTTTATTTCCAATTCATGATTGGAATTTGGGTAAATTGAAGTAGGGTGAATGCGGATGGCGCTGCATTATTTTTTCGAAGTCCCACAAGGTCTGGCCAAATTATTGTTTCATATCAAAGGAATTGGATCGCAGTGTTACAGCACAGCTGATATAGATCTTTGTTAATTTTTTGGAATTTAGGGTGTCATTAATATGGTCCCCAGTCTATGTTAAAACAATTTAGCGTGACAAATTCACCTGATCATGTGTACTCAGTTCGGCTGGCTTAAACTCTAAGTGCTTGTAAACAAGAACGATATTTAAAACATTTAATAACCAATATGCGATCATAAAAATTATTCATAACGATAGCGTTGAAGCAGGAAATAAACTTTTAACAATTAGTACAACTGTATCGGTTGAATATCGCTGTCGTTGTGAATCATTGGTTTCCGTAACAGCACTTGATCCTATAAGACCAAAGCAAGATCTGATTTGTTTAGAACAAACCAACATTTCTACTGACGAAAAAGAGTGTGTGCGTGTGGCAAATAGAGCGCGAGATTATAGCTCTGTCTTGCCAGATCGGTATTGTTAGGCATGGCAAGGGACCCTCTTTATGGAGCACATCAGCTTCCTTGGTGTGCCTGGAGAGGTTTTTAACCATTGCATGCTATTAAAATATGTTGAATTATCACTTATGTCTCTTCATGTCTTTCATGCATCCTGCTTCAATAAGATAATGCGTCTCTCCACCGCGCCATTACCATCCACGCATGGCTTGAAGAATATCGTCTGAGTTCAGGACCACTTAGCGCCGCGTAAAGGAACGCGCTGAATCTCTGAGGAGTGCCATTAAGGGTAAAATCAGTCATGAATACGTATCAATGTCTAGGACAGAATTGTCCATAATGCCCATAGCGGTTCAATAAGTCTCGATGGCGTTATCCACTGGGCACTTCGACATCTGGTGGAGCCGATGGCACAGCTTCAACTGCACAGTGTTCAAAAGTGGGGCCGACACACTGTTAGGGAAAAATCTCTAGTGTTTTGCTGATTCTATCTATAGTCGCCAAGAAATCAAGAAACAATAATTTGGTGTTATAATTCAAACTACTGAGAATAAGGTTATCTTGAAAAACTGCCAAATTTCTAATTAATTTCTACCTTTTCCCTGTCGAGGACGTTAAATAACCGTTGGATCTATTTGAAATTTAACGTAGCGGAGGATCAGGCTTTGCTTGGTCTTCCAAGCTTGTTAGTAAAGGGACAGACACAAACATCTATCCCCTCAGCGGGCCTTATACTCCGTTCACACTACAGAATTAGATCGAGTCAATACGAACTGGATTCATTAAGAAACTGGATTCTTTTCGTATCCACAGAGTGTTCGCACTTCGGCGCTGCTAATCCAGTTAGCGAACCCATACTTTAATCTCGACCCAATTTTACAACTCCAGTTGTTCATTATAATCAACAAGCACAAGGGATTATATATGGACGAATTTCTTTTTTGTCGTCTCAATCTATCCAAATTTTCAAGCCACAGGTCGATTAAACTGTTAAATAATGAATTTTTTTTTAGAAGAATGGAAATAGTTTTTCTTTATAGCTTCGTGGGCACTGAAAACAATAATAACAACAAAACTCCTCTAATGGATTTAGGCGATTAATGGCTCCGGATTAATTTGACCATTTATATTTTGTACAGGGAATGAAATTTAATCAATTCACCTTCTTTATACAAGTTGATTTTTGCCTTCTACTTGTCGGGAGCATCTGGTGCATCTCTCTGGAGCATCCAGCAAAAATCACCTAACATTGTAGCATTCCATTTTCCTCCATCTTGGATGTTAACAATCAGTGTTTTTCCGTTTGTTGGAAACAATGCAGGTTGGATTGTTGTTCGGACCCAGATGGTCAGGTGACTTTTTCGCTTCGAGGCCTGTCTTTCTCGTTGGCTTCGAGCAGCAATATTTGTTTACGTCTTGGAAATCACCGTCAATCAAACTCCCATTCTTGTATAAGCTGCCTCGACTCAAAGCTCTAAAATGTTCCTGTTAACATTATTCCATAATAAAGTTCAGAATTTGGGTTTCTATATTCCTCAAGAGAACCTATCTTCAGGTCAACACGTTCACCCAAAACAGAGGCAACTTGAAATTATTACATCTAGTTTCTTGTAGCCAATAGAAAAAAAAAACAAACTTATTTTAATTTTTTAGATAAAGTCAAGAATCTATTTTAAATTCACTCCGTATAAGAAGAGATGTGAATGATGATCGGTAACTCAGAGAGGTAGCATCGTCCTCCCAATGAAATTAGACTAATTAAAATTAAGCTGTTCCTGAAATTGGACACGAGAAATAAACTCCTTTCGACAAGGAAAAAAACCCCTTAAACTTTCTAGAAAGATAGATTTAATAAATTAATAAAAATCTGTCTAAACGTTTCCTAGCGGACCTACTGTTCCTCCCTTTGTACCCTTAATTCCTCCTCCCAATTCCAACTGCAAAATAGATCATGTATTCCCGTTCCCAGTCTGTCGCTTAGACTACGGTTTTTGCGATAAGTTCTATATAACTTTATCTAAAGGTAGCATGGCCACAAGATATAAAGAGCATATGAAATCGTTCCAAAAAATTCATGGCAAATCTCACTATGTTAATGACCTTGTCATCGAAGGACATCCTCCGAAAAAATGCGAAGAAGTGATGTCTATTTTGTATATCTCTGACGACCCTTTGAGAACCTCAATTCTAGAAAGTATCGAAATCTTTAAGGTTAAAAATAAGTTTCTCAGTCTACTTCTTATCTCACAAATATTTTTCTACACTTCACGAGTTACCCATGATCCGCAAGGGCTACTTTTTCCTTCTATTCTATCTTGTTTTCTATTTTTTTTTTTAATCCAATCAATGTCATTTTTTGTCCAATCATTTGTAACCCTTTTCTCTATGCCGTTTATTCAAAATGGCGGAATAGATTTCAAACAAACTGTAAAAGGCAGAAGCACATTCCACTTCACACATCACTGGATAGAGGAAAGCTCTAGAAGTTTTAAAAGCCTGTCTAGAAGTTCCATTCAATGCCATTCAGCGGCATTGGTTCTTGTTTGTAGCAAAATGGCGATGCAACAGAAGTTTGTTTTTATGTACTGCAGTTTGCGAAGTGTGAATCGATTGTTCAAGTGGAAACATGAATTCCGTCGTCGGTCAACAAACAGCGGCATAAAGCGGATTTCACAAATTCCTTGCGGCGAGCGGATCTGGGCGCGGCGCGGCGTCCGCTGGAGCGCCGCGCCGCAAACCGTTTCACAAAAAATTCGACCCGAGCAGTTGAGTGCCGCGCGTCGTCCGCAGAGCTTGTGGACGAAGTTCATCGTGTTGAACCTGGGTGGCAGCGGCGACAGCGGCAGCAATGGCTAACCATTCAGAAAACCTAAATTAAATGTAAATTCTGGAAAGGCAATAGCACATATCACGCACATACATAGAATTAGAGTTCGGGGCCGTTTGAACCTGCACATTGATCGACTTCATTTCAGTCGAGAATACAATAAACACGGCAAGCGGGCGATTAATGGCGGACAAGCAAGAAGTTGCTGTTGTGATTTGTATGACGTCATAACCACCGACCAATCGGATTACAGTAGGAGATGCAGACGCTTGCTGTGCCGCATTTTTTCGTGAAACGAAAAGCGCTTGCGGTTATCACCAACTATCTGCCGCCGCCGCTAGCTTTTTATTTGTGAAACCCGCCTAAAGCCTACGATGGCATAAAAATTTTGTAGAAGATGGTTCACACTTCGCAAACTACAGCTAAATATGCCTGCATCGTTCCCGTGTGATTCAAAAATTGTTATAGAAAATATTTCACTCAGTCTGTAATTCTTAATTACCTTTCTTTGATTACAATTTTTTTCATATTAATATTTTCATTTTTTTTATGATCTATAATTTTATTTTACTTTAATTTCTCTCTTTCATTGTAATTGCTCAGCTGTAAAGCATGGTTCCCACATGCGTAAAAACAACGGCAGAAACCACAAAGCAGAAAAATTTTATGATGTCACTTCCCGTTTTCGTCTCTTCTGCCCGACTGAAAATTTCTGCTTTTTAGAGTTGGGTTGAGTTCAACTTTTGTGGCACAAGCAGGGCAGAAACGATTGCTCGGCCAATAGAAAACGATCTCTGCAGTGACGTCACAGTGACGTCCTCTCTCTCTCTCTCTCTCTCACAAAATAAAAATGTCGGACACTCAGCTCACAAAGGTGAAGAGGCCGAGAAAGAAAATTGATGTAGAAGCGCTGATAGAAGAGGTGCGAAATATATATTTATTAATTAATTAATCAAATTAAATTGAATAAACAACAATTGAATGCAAAAATTCCATGTGATGATTGATGAGGATTGAACGAACTGTGTACGTGCTGTGTGCAGTTTAGATCGATCGACGGCTTCGGTGCTGTGTTGGGCAAAACTTCTGCTATCTTATCCTTTTGAGTTTCTGCCATGTGGGACACCTGCAGAAGCAGAAAGTAAAAAGGCAGAAAAAAATACGCCCTGGTTTCTGCTCTCTTGTTTTCTGCCAGTGGGAACCACGCTTAAGCTGTTACTGGGCACTCAGCCTGTTGCTTACAATTTTAAATAAATAAATAAATATTAATCCAGAATTGCGTTAGTCAAATGTATGAGTAAAGCGCGGTTCCCACATGCGTAAAAACAACGGCAGAAACCACAAAGCAGAAAAAATTTATGATGTCACTTCCCGTTTTCGTCTCTTCTGCCCAACTGAAAATTTCTGCTTTTTAGAGTTGGGTTGAGTTCAACTTTTGTGGCACAAGCAGGGCAGAAACGATTGCTCAGCCAATAGAAAACGATCTCTGCAGTGACATCACAGTGACGTCCTCTCTTTCTCACAAAATAAAAATGTCGGACACTCAGCTCACAAAGGTGAAGAGGCCGAGAAAGAAAATTCATGTAGAAGCGCTAATAGAAGAGGTGCGAAATTAAATTGAATAAACAACAATTGAATGCAAAGAAATCGATGTGATGATTGATGAGGATTGAACGAACTGTGTACGTACTGTGTCCATTCGAAGCCGACCGTTTAGATCGATCGACGGCTTCGGTGCAGTGCATTTGTGTTGGGCAAAACTTCTGCTATCTTATCCTTTTGAGTTTCTGCCATGTGGGACACCTGCAGGAGCAGAAAGTAAAAAGGCAGAAAAAAATACGCCCTGGTTTCTGCTCTCTTGTTTTAAGCGTGGTTCCCACAAGCAGAAAAACAACGGCAGAAACCACAAAGCAGAAAAATTTTATGATGCCACTTCCTGTTTTCTTCTCTTCTGCCCGACTGAAAAATTCTGCTTTTTAGTCAACAATACGCTGATTGGATGCATAATTTTCTCATTAGTCATCTTGCTATATAAGCAGTGAATACATGACAAGAACCCGAGAGATTCTTCAATTCATCTTGAGGAGGACCTTCGGGGTTTTTTCAGGCTTCTCACGTACCTCAGTGTAATTCCCCTGGTCTATACAAGTGACGAGTGAGTTTGGGAGCTCTGCTTCAGTACCACTCGCAATTGATTCTTCACTCCACTGCTCGATTGTCGATTGTCGACGACCCTGTTAATATGCATTCGCTGAATGATGGCGACCGTGTGGTTGAAATGCGCATTCGAATTAAGAAAACACTTTTATGGAATTTTTCTTCCTTTTAATATGTTTACAATCGTAGCAACAATCATTGCTACAACTAATCCAACTCTTGGTTAGCATTTATGACTGCAGTTAAACAAAAAGCAGCGACGTTGTGTGGGGTTCATTGGAACTTCTAAGAGGACTTTTACAACTTAGAACCTTCATCTGTTCAATGATTTGCGGAATGCGTTTCTATATTTTACATTTATATAAAATTTATAGTATATCATTTATATAACCGACGTTGGACGTTGTCACAACAAAGAAAAAATCT
Organism: Rhysida immarginata; assembly: GCA_023313115.1. Classification (NCBI taxonomy): domain Eukaryota; kingdom Metazoa; phylum Arthropoda; class Chilopoda; order Scolopendromorpha; family Scolopendridae; genus Rhysida; species Rhysida immarginata. Next base: position 14,217,437 of record JAHWFO010001074.1, read on the forward strand.
AACAATGGGTTATTTCCCGATTATATAATCGGGTGGGTTCGCTTCTAGTTTGGAATAAATATTTGAAATCTACTCCATCTTTTTGAATGTTGCCTTTGTTCTCCCTATTTTCTATTGTTGAGTTTCTACCAATTTCAAGGAAAAGTGATGGGGGAAAATTACACCAGGAAATGTCTAGCTGTAAAGCCAGCTGCTGGTAATAATTTTGGATACGAAATTATATCTATGCCGCAACTTTAACCTACTGAGCATTGCGAAATCTGAAAACTTAGCTCGATTGGTTGCTCTTGAATATGATATTTTCTAATTCATTAAAAAATATATTAGGAAGCTTGATAAAGCGTTCCTTTACGTTCTAATATTAGTAACTTGATACGATGATTATGTTGGTCCCTTCAACTTCTCCGAACTCTAGTGCTCAGCAAAAAATGTTCGTCACTAACTTTGTCAACATATAGCTGATCGAGATCAGAAGGATATCTCCATGGATTTTATTTCCAATTCAAGATTGGAGTTTGGGTAAATTGAAGGACAGTGAATGCGGATGGTGAGCATTCATTCTTTCGAAGTCCCACAACTCTGGCCGAATTACTGTTTCATATCAAAAGAATTGGATCGAAGTGTCACAGCACAGCTGATAAGGATCTTTGTTAATTTTTTGGAATTTAGGGTGTGATTGAAATATAGTCCCCAATCTATGTTAAACAATTTAGCGTGACAAATTCACCTGTTCATGTATAATCAGCTCGGTTGGCTTAAACTCTAAGTGCTTGTAAACAAGAACGACATTTAATAACCAATATGCGATCATAAAATTATTCCAAACGATAGCGTTGAGGCAGGAAATAAACTTTACAATTGTATCGACTGAATATCGCTGTCGTTGTGAATCATTGGTTTCCGTAACAGTACTTGATCCTATAAGACCAAAGCAAGATCTATTTTGTTTAGAACAAACCAACATTTCGACTGACGAAAGAGTGAGTGTGCGTGTGGCAAACAGAGCGTGAGATATTATGGCCCCGCCTTGCCAGATCGGCACGGTTCGAGGAGGTTTTGGCTCTAGTTTGGGGAGCCTTTTCATGTAGCACATCAGCTTCCTCAGCGTACCTGGAGAAGTTTTTAACCATTGCTTGCCATTAGAATATGTTGAATTATCACTCATCTCTCTTCATATCTTTCATGCATCCTGCTTCAATAAGATTATGCGCCTTTCCAACGCGCCGTTAGCATCCACGCATGTCTTGACGGGCATCGTCTGAGTTCAGGACCATTTAGCGCCGCGCAAAAGGCCCCGCTGAATCTCCGTTGTGTGCCATTAAGCGAAAAATCAGTCATGAATACGTATCAATGTCTAGGTCAGAATTGTCCATAGTGCCCATAGTGTTTCAATAAGCGTCGATGGTGCTATCCCCGTACTCTTCGACATCTGGTGGAGCCTTTGGCACAGCGTACACAGTGTTCAAGAGTGGGACAGAAACACTGTTAGGGAAAAATCTCTAGTGTTTTGCCTACTCTATCTACAATCGCCAATTATTTTGATGTTATAACTCAGGCTACTGAGAGTAAGGTTATCTTGAAGAACTGCCAAATTTCTAATTAACTTTTTATCTTTTCCGTGACGAAGATGATAAAATAACCATTGGATCTATTTGAAACCTAACGTAGCAGAGGATCAGGCTTTGCTTGGTCTTTCAAGGTTGTTAGCAAAGGGACAGACACAAACATCTATTCCCTCAGCGAGATTCGAACCTGCGACTCGCTGATCTTGAGAGCCACAATATCTGCGCCTTATACTTCGTTCACACTACAGAACTAGATCGAGTCGATATGAACTGGATTTATTAAGAAACTGGACTCTTTTCGTATCCACAGTGTTCGTACTTCGGCACTGCTAATCCAATTAGCGAACCCTTACTTTAATCTCGACCCAATTTTACAACTCAAACTGTTCATTATAATCAAGCGGTACAAGGGATTGTATATGGACGAATTTCTTTTTTGTCGTCTCAATCCATAAAAGTTTTCAAGCCACAGACCGATTACACCGTGACCACCGAGAGAGAAGGCTTCACCACTGAAACGTGATATATTGTTACATCATCATAAATAGGGCATTTTTATTCGTATTTCTACGAATGATATGCCCTAAATTTGCTCGAATGATGATGATGTAACAATATATTAAGTTTCGGTGGTGGGGCCTTTTCTCTCTGTGGTCACGATTATACTGTTCAACAAAGAATTTTTTACAAGAATGGAAATAGTTATAGCTTTATAGCCTCTCTATAGCTTTGTGGGTATTGTAAACAAAAATAACAATAAAAATCCTCTCTAAGCTACGGTTTCCGGCTTAATTTGACCATTTATATTTTGTTTAATATATTTCAATAGGGTGCCCACATATTAGAACTAAAATTTAATTAAGTCACCTTCTTTACATGCGTTGTTTTTGCCTTCTGCTTGTGGGGAGCATCTGGTGCATCTCTCTGGAGCATCCAGCAAAAATCTGCTAAAGGTGCAGCAATCCATTTTCCTTTGTATCGCTTTTCCATTCCTGAAATGTCCTGGTGGAATCGCTTCCCATGTTCATCACTAAAATTTCCACAGTTCTCAGGGAAGAAATTGATATGTGGATGTAGGAAGTGCATCTTGAGTGACATGTTGCAGTTAATTTTCTCATAAGCACGTATAAGTTCTTCCACAAGGTCCATGTAATTGTCATCCCTCTTATTTCCCGAAAACAATGTTGTAACATTCCGAAAACATTGCCAAGCATGTTCCTCATCATATTTAAGAATACAAGAGCTGATCTCCCAAGAGCTGGTCACGTACATTCAAACTGCTGGTCTCGTATCTGTTGGCGTATTATTCCCCGTTTTATCTTCTCAATACTTAGTCGTGGGAAGTTTTGGCACAAGTATTGAAAAGCAAGTTCTTTTTGTTCACAACCTGTACAAATGCCTTTAAGATTTCCAGTTTTATGTGCAGTGGTGGAAGAAGAATTTTGCTAGGCTTCACAAGAGGTTCTTATGCCCGATAACAAAGCTGTTCGCCGAGACCATTTCTTCTGTTTGTAATGTAAATATTTTGCACGGTATCCTACTTGCAAGTCTAGCAACAGTACTTTTGGCTACCCTCCTTATAAAACAAGCAAAATCCCAATAACTTTGAAATGAGGTTACCTGAACTATTGCACGCGGCAAGCGTTAAATTGTTTAATGCTTGCCGCGCTGACTTGGGACTTGCTACTTTAACAACCCAAAGAAATACATGTAAACCACAAACAGTCGTTTTACTCGGAAACTTGAGTTAGGAGAGTAGAGTAACTGCGATTTTCGTGTTCGGCGATCAAAAATTTATAAAGAGCGGATAACAAACTTAAAACGTGTTAAACAGTGTTACAAGTTTGGTTCCTTCTTCGGACCAAGAGTCGACCGATTTCTTGGAAGTGAAGGTTGGTGCAAGGGATTGTGGGAAGAACGAATCTTCATTAACAGCATCGATCTAGTTCTCCAATGAATCGAATATGGGGACCGTCGATTTAGTTCGAATTCAGATCGCTAGCGTTCGTACTTCAAAATTCGAATCTAGTTCAAGCTGCCGATCAATATACTAGTGTAAAGGGGTTATTAGCGCTCTCGACCACCGAGCTGGGGCCAAATTTAGAGAACAGGAAAAAATTTTAAAAAACAAACAAACGGAAAAAGTACTCACAAACAATGAATTCTAAGATCTGTGTCAGAAAATCCAAGGATAAAATTGCGAAGCAAAATCTGTCAAAGAAACTCAATGAGCACATCTACTGCCCATGTTGCCACAGAGATAAGTAGCAAGATGGGCAAAATAGCAAAACAACTACGATGAAATGAATCATGAATATTAACACTTTTACCTTAAACTTTCAGGATATGATGCCAAGAATCATGTGGATGTGATGCGCAACATCAATTTTCACAACTGCATACAAGGCAGGATGTACATAATTAATGTAGTGAAACATGATTTCTGACGGAGAAAAAACTACTGCTGTGAAGAATAATACGTTTATTGATGCCTACGCATTAGAGCCATATTAGCTTTAAAAAATTTCCTTGTATTCTTATGGCCTTATGTAGCCAGATAATATTAAATTGTGGTTCATCGTTTATGGGTTTCTGTATTATTTTCTGCGATTATTTTAAACATTAACTGTATGTATGCAAAACCTGCTTTTAATAGATCTGGTTTCTTTCTAAAAATTCAGTGTTTTGAAATAAAATTAAATCTTAGAAGCTATGGGTTCGCTCATTCAGTTAGAATGATTTACCGCTGCGTATGACCTTGACGGAATGTGATTTGCATGACTCGTTCACTATTCATGGGGATTAGCATTGTATACACTTGTTGCTGTTATTTGGGACATTTCGTGCTGAAACATGGCTTCCAAAATCACAGCTTTTTGGGAAGGGTATATGTTTGGCCTTTCCGACGCTAACTTCAGTCTTTCGTGCATTGTGGAATTATGCAAACGAAATGGTATTGTGGTATCCAAAGCTAATGTGGGTCGAATAATCAAAAAGAACAAATTGCGACCATCTAATAAACGTGGACGAGCAGAGAAGCAGACCAGAAACAAGCCCCAGCCAACACGCCCAGCTCAGGTGGTGCGAGAAATTCGGTTTGAAGTGCTGAAAGAAAATCCCCCCACACAGAGAAGTCTAGCCCAAAGGAACGGTATATCACAGGCAACAGTCTCCAGAATAATTCATGACAATCTTGGGCTGGAGCGACGTCATAAAGCGCGCAGTCATAGACTGTCGGCCAGGCACGTGCAGGAACGATTCACCAACGTCAGAAAACTGTATGAAGGTGACCGATGGAAGTGGGTTGTCTCCTGGATGAAGTTTGGGTGTACCTCGATGACACCAACAAACCCAGGGCAATTTACTATC
>JAHWFO010001074.1:14222770-14237247 GCA_023313115.1 Rhysida immarginata
AAACGACGGCTCGGAAGTCGCCGACCAAGAACCGTTGATGGGCTATGGAAAGTGTGTCAGCAGGTGTGGAACGAACTTCCCATGGAGTCCCTCAAACTCAGCCTACCTCAGTGGAAATTACGGTGCGATAGTCCAACAACGTGGTTCTCACATCGAACACAACCGATGGTGGCGCCATGGCAAAGTCGTCTCACTTTATCTGAATCAACCCTCCGTAGCGCAGACTGAAAGTTGCGGACTTGAGGACGAAAATGCAATTCGCATACATATTTGTAATAGAGTTAGGAAGCTATTATCTCTAATGTAAATCTTATGATTGATTAAAGAAGTATGGAATCGATTATTAAGGCAACACTACTGGAATTTATTATAAAAGGCTTATGGGTTTCGAAGCAACAGCTTCATCATTATCTGAATGATAATTTGCAAGGCCATTGAATAGGATGAAGAGGTGCAATTGAGTTCCTCACACGTTTATTTTAAACTTAAAAAAAACATACTCAATTTATACCTACGGGGAGTCCTAAAGGATGTCGTATCGCAAAAAACCGGCTACACTGCCACCCCTTCGGAAAGAAATTGAAACGGCATGTGCAGCGTTGGACATTGTGGCCAATAGTTCGTCGTACAAATAGAGCAAATGGCAACCATTCGTAATTATAGAGGTTAAAAAAACAACTTGTATTCGTCTCGTGATGGCTGAATGAATAAGTTTAGTATTAAAATTATAAGGTGATGATTTTATTATAATTTTCATTTTAGAAAAAAATCAAAATTAAAAGTCGGTTGCAAGTACAAATACTTATAAGCAAAAGCCATTTTCTTGACTCTCATATATTCATTTTAATTTTTTTATAAATTATATTTATCTAAGGATCACATATGCACCTAATTGTTCAAAGAGTACTCCTGTAAATTATACCTATTCACTATTCATTCTATTTTCTCGTTTATTTTTTTCGTATGATGCGTATTTTTCGAGAAAAACACCTGGTAGAACATTCTCAGGAAGGAGGTTGCTATTTTTAATGGGAAAAATTGTCATTTGATCAGTTCCAAATTGGAATAAGTTTTCAGTAGAATTGTCGCTCTTGCAACTGTGCACATCGAACTGCTTTTTGCACATGATTTGCTCTCTTCATTCAAGTAATGAAGTTTGGTGTCTTTAAGTTTTATCTTGATAAGCAGAGGGAGCGTGTTAATTTAGAAGAGTCAAATACTTTAATTTATAGATAATTTGTATTCTTTCTTGAGGAATATTTGAACAATTTGTCCATTTCGACTTAAATGGACCAAAAGATATCAACAAAAAAACAAAAGATATCAAAATAAAACTTAATTTGCAACAATACTAAACCTAAAACCTAACACTAATTTTCTACATGATGAGACAAGTTTTTCAACACATCTCCCGCCAATAGCCGGGTACTGACTGAGCGAGCAGCCTCGGTTTCAAAGAAACTGCGCAAACATTTGCCTCGCGAGGCAAGCGTGAGCCACAAGTCGGCCGAGCATTTTATTACTCTCAGTTCAGACTGCACATACGGATAGCCGTTGCAGCTTCTGCGTTTATATTAGTTCATCTTGTAAAGAAAAAGAAGAAAAAAATCTATGAATACAGATTGCAACATGGGAACAAATTATTTGAAGAAATGTGTTTTGATGATGAAGAAAAAAAATTTACACGGATGTCTGAGACTGAATTTGAAACTCTCTACCTCTTGTAAATGCCAAAATACTTAAGAATGACACAAATTTTATTACTCTCAGTTAATTTCCTGGCTTATACTTCGCCATGCGTCTTCCTTTAGCCCTCTATTTGTATATTCTGCGCATTGTGAATCCAAAGTCTATTAATAGAACCATATTATTCGATGAGCTTTAAAACCTTCTCTTTCTCCGTAGCGCGAGCGAGCGAGGCAAGATAGAATCGTCTTGAGTGCGCAAGGCATTCGTTCTGAGGCGCCTTTGAGCATCGACAAAAACCGACTCGGGATGGCTCGGGCGAGGCAGCGCGTGCGTTTGCCTTGCCTCGAAGCACGTCCTGACCGGCCGAGCATTTGCCTCACACGGCTGCCTCGCGAGGCTGCTCGCTCAGTCAGTACCCGGCTGAATCCAAGCGCCAGTCTACGGAGTGACATCACACGCATTCTCCTTCAAAAGCGCTCTCCAAAATAAGAGACGTGGAATGTTGTCTGTAGGGATTGTGTTGATTCAGAATCGCGTTTTCGGTTGTTTGAACACACAACTGAGTATCAGTCGAAAAGGTGAATTCAACTCAGATCGTTAAATGGCAAAAACAAAAATGACAGTGGAGGATTCTGGTGATCATTTCATGAACTAATTTCATTATCGTTTTTTTTTTTCTGGACATGAAAGGATATTTTACATGGAATGATTTTTTTATAAAAGTGCGTTCATTATAAAACACGTGTATTCAAACATGCAGAACTAATTGCCTAGTTAATAATACTGAGCAACAAAATTTCAGAAAGTTCGTGCTTCCGGGATGAAAATAGTCTTTCTTAATGAATTCAAGGTGCTGAACACGATTATGACTAAGAAAAGGCTGAATTGGCTACCGTTTCTTAGACATGTGTACTTGAATGCTGGTCCATTCTTATCCGTGGATTTTGCTAAATTTTTTACAAGCCCGAGCTTGACGTGTAAAGGAGGAATGATGATTTTGTGGGGTTCTGCCAATAACGGGTGCTGTATATTCGTTTTTCCATGCTTAAAAGATGTTCTCGGAGGCCATTCTTTCTTGATGTAAGTGCAAATCGATTGCTTTGCTGACCCATAGACAAAGAAAACAGCGATACTTGTATATCCCTGCTGCAAACCCATCAACAGAGACACTACCTTCGTGTCTGCACAGCAACCATGCTTGCTGTAGTTAATCCTCTCCAATAGCACCTATACAACGGACAAAACGTCAACATGTCTGCAACAAGAGACAATCAGCTTTCTTCAATGTGATTTTCGTGTTCAGCACTTTCACCTAAGAAGCAATTTCACTTTTGTCCAGTGTAATCAGAATCCACAACTCTAATAAATGCAGGGTAGGGCAGACACAATCAGACAATTTAAATTTAGCGCCCCGCCGGCATCTTTGTAGTAAGTAAAGCATTTTAAAGCTATGCAGCGTTGGTCGGAAGAGCATCGAACTTTTGCTATTAAAGCGTTCTTCAAAAATAACGATTCCGCTACTATAATGCAGCGAGTTTTTCGACAGCATTTTGACATTGGAAGGAACGGAAAGGTTCCGACACACCAATTGGGTCACACAGTTCAGGGTCTAGTGCATCATTGTCAACAAGAAGCCTCCTGATCGCCCTCGAACAAAGGTCATGAACAGCGTCAGAAAACGTGCAGAGGCGTGCCTTACCTCCAATGAAGTGACTTATCTTCAAAAAGTGAATTGAAAAAGAAATGCTTTTCCATGTTTTTTTTACAATTGTTTACCTGCATGGCTATTATTTAGTTTTCAATTAAAGTGTTCATTTTCAAGTTATCAGTCGTGTGCCCCACCCTGTATAAGATGGGATTCATATACATTTTAGGCGACTATTTTTTTTCTAATTAGAATCCCAAGATACAAAATTTAATAATCTCAACTACAGAATTTATAAATTTAACAAACGAGATTTTAAAAAAAGTCTCCATTAAATAGATAAAAATCATACTCATTAATTATAAAACTTAAATAAAACAGATAAAAATCTTTGTGATCAATAAAAAAAACAACTTCCTATTTACAGATTCAAACACTGCTATAAAATATTTATCAGCCGAGTTTTCTGCATGACAAGTATTTTACTGCAGTGTTTTTAATTTCTAAATTGCTTTTTATTGATCACATGTTTTTAACGGAGAGGAAACTTTAGCTATTTTGTTTATTAAATTTCCCAATCCTCGTTGAGGTTATTAAATTTGGGTGTAATTTTGATCCTTAACTTTGTATGTTGTTAGACTGTTTTTATAATTATAATCTTGACCATCACGTTCAGTTTTGAAAGTTCATTGCAAAGCGCATAGATACTTATCGCACAGTTATAACCATTATGTGTAGAAAAATAAAAAATGAGAGCATATTTTGTATCTAAGCATTTCAAAAACAAAAGGTAATTTACATAGCTGGAGCAAAAGATTTAAACAAAGCCTTTCCTCCGTTTCTTTATGGTGAACATTATGCAGGATATTTGAAAGGTGACGATCAGTGCATAAACAGTGCATACATTAAAAAAAGTAAAATAGTCATAGTTTTCTAAATAAGCATTTGTGAGATAATGAAAATTTTATGTTAACAATCCCCGCGGACTTGTTTCCCTTCTCACAGTGGTTAAATGAATCGCAGCAGGCACTTTGCTGTTAAAGGACAATGTAAATACCAAGGTTGTATGGAGAACTTTAATGGCATAGAGGTTTCTTTAGTAAGTTTTTTGTTTATGACATGGAGGGTTTTCAACCCAATGCAATGCCATTTTCAGAAAACTTGACAAACTCAAGTAGAAAGAACACCCTGCATTCAGAATATAAAAATATTAAATATTTGATGAAATATGAGCATTTTTATTAAATAATGTTTAACTGTTCATCCGAAAGCGTTACCAAAATGTCTTTTGCATAATTTATTAGACAAATGTATAGAACTACTCTTATAAAAATCCCAAGCAAATATCGTGAAAATTCAGAAAGATATTGCCGATAGAATGAGTTGAATTTCAGTTGCTCTCAAAAATAAACAAAATGATAAGGGGTTTTCTCCAAATTTTAATTTTTGGACCGGACACCAGTATCAACTTCTTCTCCTTAACGCTGATATGAAGTCAATATGCCTTCATATCATAAAAAAAAAATTAAATTTATTCGAGATGCACTGGCTGGTATCGGGGCATAACTATAGGGTGGCAAGACTGGCAAATATCCAGGGGCCCACGCCAGTTTAGCCCAAAAAAAAGGGGGCCCACACTTAAGAAAAAAAATTGATTTTTTTTAAAGAACCCTTTATATCTTCATGCATATACGTGCTATTCTTATATAAATGAGCACAGATAAGTAAAAGAAGCCTCATAATCATATGCTACAGCTACAACGCATTTCAAGCATTATTTTTTTTTTGTTCAATTTGTTGCTGGTCTCCTATTTGCTGTCGGGACAAAACCTTCCCTGAAATATATGAAGTGTAACATGCTCTTTACACCTCTGAATTTTCAGAATAATTTGTCAAGTATTTTTCTAGATATTCGACAAAATGTCTAAAATCAAAGGTCTTCATACGAAACTGTATATGGTATTATTTTGTCCAACCTGTGCATATGGTAAAGTCAAAACAATACATTCGGGACTACACATCCGGTGTTGTTAAACCTGAGAAAGCTTGTTTAATAAAATATTATCTCTCCGTTTTTTTAATTATTATTTTAACTAAATTAATATTTCTGTAGTCTGTGATAGTTTTTTTTTTTTAAATGCATTAGTTTAATTTGTGGATTTGTGTTGACTAAGACTTGGTTTTTTATTTGAGTGTGTTTTGTTCATTTTTAAATTTTTAAACCATCCCTTTTGAAATATTATGTATACTAATGCAAGGAAAATTACATTTTACAGAAAGGTAGTTGAAATAAACCGTTAACATGAAAAACATCGACAATGTCATCTTCAAAGAAATTGAATTGAAAAACTGACTTTTGAAAATGTGTGATAATTGGCCCCACAAACAGAACTCTCGACATGATCTTAGGCGGATGAACTTCCTCTCTATAGAAGCAACTTATTATCATCTATAGGCCGTCAACCTTTTTCTGGATCCCAAATACAAATATTTTTAAAATATGTTTATTGATTTAAAATTAGCCAATATAATACGGCGTAATTACATTCATAACAAAAAATGTTGTCCGCAAAGGCAAAACCTTGCATAACCTCTGATATTCACAAACACCTGGTACAGCCGAACCAATTTCATTTGAGGAAGACTGTCAAAGTCCTAAGAAATTGGAAGACTGAGAAAAATTAAATAAAGCTTTCTTAATGAACCCTTTCACATAACCGACGATAGCTTTGAATAGGAAAACTCTCTTTAAATAAAGACCATATTTATTGGCTCCTGTCTTCGTTTTATTTTAACTTCCCACTTGTCACCATTTTCAATAAACCGTTTAAATATTTTTTGCGTCAAAGTTTACGCTTGAAGTGAACTAAGCAAACAATTTGAAGGCCTTACCCCCTCCTTTTTATTCCTATTGGTTCTTCGCATAGTTAACAACACGAATTTATACCATCTACTGTAGTTTCTGAGTAACTATAATTGCTAATAAATTTCCAGTCTGACCAAAGAAGACTCTCTTCACGAAAAAAGGTCTATTATTTTGTGCTTTAATTTCAAGTATTTTTTGTTAAGCTTATTTTTTTTTAGAATTCATCTTATGCTTGTCCTCAATAACCTCAATACAAGTGAATTCCCCTTAAGTTATAATGTCTATGAGATTTCTCGCTGGTTTTATTTGAACTTTTTTTTGAAACTGCTTTATGTTTGTCTATAAATATATGGGTCCGACGATATTAATTTGATCCCGTTTGAATTATTTAAACAAATGTTTATTCAAGCTTCCTACTAATTTAAAACGCTTGATTCTCAAAATTAAGAGGGGAAATCGGTAAGTTACAAATGGATATAGAAATGAAACAAGAATACTGACTTGAAAATTGCTTTTATTTCTCCACATTATCTTCTTCTGCAATGAGACACTTGTCCCATCATTTTACAAGCCTCCTCAAAACCAGCAACAAAATATTCTTTGGGCTGCTGTCTGAACCAGGCGGTGAATTCCCCTTTGTAGAGCTTGGAGCCGAACAAATGGAAGTCGCTTGGAGTAAGGTAAGGGCTTTACGGAAGATGCTCGAAAACTTCCCAGTTGAACTGCCGCAGCATCTCAGTTGTCTTGTTGACAATATGAGGACGCGCGTTATCATGCAATAAGAAGTTCTGATCGCTTCTGTCGAAAGACATTACATGATGTTACAGTAGGAGTCGGCATTTACAGTTTACTCTCGCTGCCGCAATATGGTAAGGAATGTGCCCTAATGATCCCAGAAGACTGTGAGCATCATTTTCCCGGTAATGTAGCCGTACAAAGGAAATTCATCGCCTGGTCACTATTCCAAAGAATTTTATGCTGCTGGTTTTGAGAGGCTTGTGAAACGATGGGACAAGTGCCTCATCGTACAGGGAGATTATGTGGAGAAATAAAGTTAGTTTTCAACTCAGTACTCTTATTTGTTTCATTTCTATATCCATTTGTAACTTACGTACTGACTTACTCTCGTATGTTCATGAGAATGTATTTTGGATTCGTCGATTTTCCCCTTTTAATTTAAAATTAAAATTTAAATAAACCAAGTTGTAGAAAAAGGATTAATAATCACATAAAAAGTAAATGCTAGTCTCTGAGACGACATACGTAACTGCTTCCAGTATTGCCCGTATCTGGCTCCAACCCTTCTGAAGATAAAACCTTTTCAGATATTTAAAAAAAATGATCATTATATCTTAGGATAATCTGTAATTCTATTACTACTTTTTAATATCTTTAGTTTCGCTTGATATTAATCATTATATTCTGCTTTTTTTTTGTTTCAATAGCAGATTCACGACAATGTTACAGAAGAAGCTGTTTCCGTTGGTCTTTGTTCTGTTGATGACATCGTATTGTATCGGGATGGATACTTTCAACACTGGGGTATCAGGTCGCGCCGAAGGAGGACTGATGACCGTTGGTGAGGTTATAACACTTATAAAAGATGTCTGTTTTGCAGTTCAAAAATTCCGTGACAATTTGAATTCATTTCCCTTCAACGTCTTTGGCGATGCCATGCTGCAAATGGCGCTTCCGATCCCTAATCCCCTTGCACTCGATCCTTTTCATTTCCTGGAGACGTTCGATCATTTTCTTAATTCCACTGTTACTGGGCTCAATAACCTTGTCAAACCGAACGACCAAAACAAGAGGGATCTCGAAAGTATGAGGAGACAATTCCACATATTGGTCACTCGTCAAGCCACCGATTCGGAGACACAGACACTTCCCTTCCAAGGTTATCTGATGACGGTGGGCGATGCCATAGCCATCGTCGACCGGTTGTGTCCGTGGGTAACGCTCTTGGAGAATATTCTGAATTCTTCGTTCCTCAACTTCCTCAAGCTAAATAGCATTCCCCTTCCTATTCCTGACGGCTCCAACGTGTTCGATTTGGGGAAAGTTCTCGAAACTTACTTTAGAAGTGTTTTTGGCATTAGCCCACCTGATTCGAACTAGTAAGTTTACTTTAGAAATTCTTCGGGACCCTTTGTCTAGAATCCCAAAAAGAAACCGACTGCTTGATTTATGAAACCTCGAACACACCATGCCATTCTTTATTTAAAAAAAACAAACAAAAAGTATACAACATGCATAAATTATTTATTTATTTATTTCTATTACTGACGTCCAATTGATTTAAAATGTAATAACATCGGCGTTCTGTCTAATAAAATATGAATTACGCAGCTACAATCTATTGTCTGTGTAATCAATTAAGGTATATGTACATTAAAAACAACAGGAAAACATTTATCACAGTTTCGATTTTCCATGACAGCCATACGGAATCCATCATTTTCAATTTGCATATTTGGTCGCCGATTCATATTCAAAGTTCACAGTCATATTTACATTTCTTGTATATTTAATTATTTAAATAAAACTAATGGCGCCTTTTATCTCTGCACAATATTGATAAAATTCGGGTGTTCTAAGCACAATAAACATACTCTTGATCAGATTCTAGCAACAACACATCGTGATCCTCCTTTGCGAAATTGACCGATCAGGTATTCAAATAGGAGATACTAATTAATTAACCAGAACCTGGATAATTATCCGATTAACTATTTTTTTTAAATCCAAACTGTTTGTATCTACTTTTTATAAAATGATTTCGGATGAAAGTCGTAGTCCAACCAAACCACTTGAGAGATATTAACAGCAGATATTTTTAAAACGGTTGTGGCTTTCTGTAAGGTTTTGTACAAGTGGGTTTAAATTTAGTGTTGACAGGCTTTTGTGTAATGAATCTGGAATAATCCCAGTGGCAGAAAGAACGATAGGAACTAGAAACAATTTGTACTCTTCTGGCTCCCCAAAGGCGTTTTATTTCATTTGCAAGATCTGTATATTTATTTAGTGATTTTGTCGGTGTATATCTTTTGTAAATTATGTGTATTCGGGGTGGAAATATCACTTATGTAGGTCACTTTGTTTTGCTTATCTAGTAGTGTAATGTCTAGCGCCGTACCCAGAATTTCTTTTCGCCCTATCCCCCCCCCCCTTGGGTACGGCCATTGTAATGTCTGGTCTGTTTTGTCAGTGATTATAGCTCTGTCAAAATACAGTTTATGTGTGCTGTTCTCTAAGACAGTTTCTGGGATATATTTGTATAGTAAGGAGTGTTGATGTGCCTAAGCTTGTGCATCTTAGCTAGATGTTGATGTATGATGTTGGCTACCTGGTTATGTCTGTGTAAATAATCTGTCTGCGTGAGTATTTTGCAACTGGATATGACGTGCTGAGTGGTTTCCTCTGCGATGTGGCATTTCCTGCAAGCCCTATCAGTCGAATCTTTGATAATGTTTTCTGTAGCTTTTAGTGTTAATAAACTAGTCTTGTGTGGCAATTATGGTTCCTTCAGTTTCTCCAAAGAGACTCCCTTCACTCAACCAAAAGTTCGACGCTTTATTGTCGACGTGCGGCTGGTTGAGGTCAGAAGGATGTCTACCGTGGAGTTGCCTTCCGAGTTATGATTAAAGTTTAGGTCTTGATGTAGAATGTTTTCGGTGTTCTGCACGCTGTTCAGATTCAAAGGTGTATATTTTGTATCAGCCATGCAGATTGCTTTGTGCAATGGCGATGTGTGTTGTTCAGAGTAAAACAATTCTCTGAGTGAGTCTGTTTCTTGTATGGATCTATTATACACTATATGATCAAAAATATCCGGACACCCCTCACAGATCATCGATTGGCCCAATGTCACATGATAATAACTTGCACATCATTTAAATAGCTTCCCACACCTTCAGACACAACTCTGCTTGGACATTGGTAAGAATGGGTGGTTCGGCAGAGCTCAGTGAGTTCCAACGTGGAACCATCGTTGGATGTCACCTATGCGGCAAGTCCGTGCGTGACATTTCCAGCCTTCTTCAGATACCCAAGTCAACAATAGGCGATGTCATTATGAAATGGAAGACCCGGGGATCAACAACAGTTCAACAACGAACCGGTAGACCCAAGAAACTAACGGACAGAGACCGTCGAGTGCTTCGTCGTGTCACCCGCAGCAACCGGAAGTCCTCGGCGGAAAAAATTGCCACAGAGTTTCGAAACGCCTCTGCAAATGATGCCAGTACCATGACAATTCGTCGGGAACTGCACACGATGGGATTCCATGGCCGTGCTGCTGCCCACAAGCCCCACATCAGCAGAGTCAACGCCAAGCGACGTCTGGAGTGGTGCAAAGCCCACAGAAACTGGACAATGGACCAATGGAAACGTGTAATGTGGACAGACGAATCTCGCTACACACTCTGGCAATCCGATGGACGAGTTTGGGTTTGGCGCATACCTGGAGAACGCTTCTTACCTGAGTACACAGAGCCCACAGTCAAGTTCGGAGGAGGAGGAGTCATGGTGTGGGGCTCATTTTCATGGTACGGACTGGGCCAGCTCGTTCCTGTGCAAGGAATCATGAACTCCGACCGTTATCTGAATGTTTTGGACAACTGTGCACTCCCAACGTTGTGGCAATTTTTCGGAAACGGGCCATTTCTCTACCAACACGACAATGCTCCGTGCCACAAAGCGAGGCGTGTACAGCAGTGGTTTGCGGACTCAGGGGTCGAAGAAATGGGTTGGCCGGCACAAAGTCCCGACCTCAATCCTATAGAGAGTCTGTGGGATGAATTGGAAAGACGCTTGCGGGCCAGATCACGTCGGCCAACTTCTGTACCTGAATTGATTCTCGCTCTTCGGGAGGAATGGAGGAACATTCCGGAAAGTACCTACCAACATTTGGTGGAAAGTCTTCCCCGAAGGGTGGAA
Source organism: Rhysida immarginata (assembly GCA_023313115.1). Classification (NCBI taxonomy): domain Eukaryota; kingdom Metazoa; phylum Arthropoda; class Chilopoda; order Scolopendromorpha; family Scolopendridae; genus Rhysida; species Rhysida immarginata. The sequence goes on from JAHWFO010001074.1 coordinate 14,233,909, forward strand.
GCTGTGATTCGGGCAAATGGATGTGCAACGCCCTATTGATTTCCATGAAATCGTGGCTAGAGCGCAAACGTGCATGTGTCCGGATATTTGTGATCATATAGTGTATGTACGTATATGCAGGATGAGTCTTTCGATAACTGTGTGTGGAAGATGTTTTCTGTGCTTTGTTTATTATTATTATTATTATTATTATTATTATTATTATTATTATTATTATTAAATCATATGCCCCAAGGAGCCCCAAGGGATAGCTATTAAAAAATCAAAAATTATCTGGCTTAATTTATCGTTTCATTAGGTAATCTGATAGGAGAAAGCTGATATTGCGAGAGTGAGGAATACAAGTCTTCAGATTACATATCAAAGAATACATGAACAAAATGTCCCACTATAATCTTATAAGGAAGAATATATCGAACTGTTCTGCAAGTCTTAATCTTATTACTGCTGCCAAAAAACGATAAAAATTAGGCACCGCGAGGCGATGAATAACGTTGAAAAGAAACTGATTAATACCACAGCCTTCAAGATACCCGTTCTACTAATCTGAGAGTGTGATAGCGGCTTGATCGCCTGTGACGTCGTGTGCTGACGTAGACGTAATCCTTTAAAATTAAATAACTCCTAAAACAATATTCATGGACAAAAAAAATAAACATAATAATAATAACCAAATATTTTGCCATCTATATAGTAAAATATATAAACATAAAATAAATTTGACAACTCATCGTAAGAAAAACCACTAGTGATATTTGAAAACTTTTTGTGCATAATTTATTTTTTCAATGTCCTGTATAATTTTAGCACAAAAACTATATATGCCAAATTTTGATGCCAGTTTACCTTAAAGGGAAACTCGCCCTACAACGGGCGGACATTATCCCAGGGCATTCAAATCGGTATTGGCGGGTTTCTCTTGCGTCTTTAGAATTAACGTACCAAAATTTGATAAAATAAGCTGGGTGGGAATCATCAGTCAGAGTACGATATACTGCATTTATCCGAATACATGGCGATTATTTTTTTCAGAAATCTGAGAAAAAAGTGGTCTCGGTTTAAATTCGCGTGCGACGGGAAAAAATTTTTAATTCGGTGCAAATTTTTTTTTTTTTTTTTTTTTTTAGCGAACGGTCTCGCTTTCGTTCGCGAATCACTTTCGTACTGCGAAAAAGCATTATTTATTGCAGTTTCGTGTCAAATGCTATAAAAAACCATTTTAACGATAGTTTATGAGGTGAAACTATAGAGGTGGGTGGCAAAATGTTCATTTGTTGTTCTAATGTTTTTTTTTTCTGTTGTCACCCCGATTCCTGGGTAGGAAATGTCGATGCGTTAGGACTATGCCCGCTGACGAAAGTACTATGTTGACCGTCTATTACACAATTGGATGTATGGATCAAATCGCATGGAATGGTATTTCCAATGAATCTATCGTTAAAAGGGTTCAAAAATGCTGGCACTGAAGATGACATTTTATGGAAGGAAGTTGGGAAAATCTTCAAATGATGACGAAAATGAATAACAAAATTACATTTTATTTTTTTTATTAAATTTTTTATGGTATTTAGTTTTGTAAATAAATTCTATTTTGAAATGTATATAGAATATATCACTTGATTACATTTACAGTGGCGTAGCCATCTCTATTCATTGAAAACAAAAAAAAATCATGTGGATTTAAATAATCTTCAGTACACTGAAAAAAAAGAGAAGTCGGTTTAAATTTGAGAATTTTTTTTCGATGAAAATGGCCAAAAAAAAGGGAGTCGCTTAAATTCGACGTCAGCATCTATTCCTTAATTTTGCCGGGAATCTCATTTTGATTACAAAAAACTGGTAATCGAACAATACTGATCCAGGTGAAAGGCCACCCGTCCACTTGTTATAGGCCACGTTTAATCGTAGTACATACCGAAAATCTCAGCGCTGAAGACCACAAAACAGTGACATAATCAAGTTTTCATACTACCTTAGCCTTCATTATAGTCACCAATTATAATTAACGGTTTAATTACATCATATTCAAATTAATTTTTTATCATTTCTAAAAAGCAAATTTTAGAACAATTCAAGGTAAATATATTTTACAAACAGAAATGAAAAAAAATATATATATAAGTGTTTTTATTTATCAACAAAAAAACAAACATTTTAGGCGAGCTTTGAAGGCTGGGTTTACGAATAATTGCCTCAGAAAAAGAATAAATATCCAAATATCAGTTTTTTTTGTTTTGTTTTTTTTACATTACGAAGGATCTACATTAGAATGAGAAAAACTAGAAAATGGAATAAATATCAGGTGAGTCTTGGCATAAGGATAAAATTAATATTCTAAAATTATATTTATTTAAAATTTTATTATTATACACAACCAACAAAAATCAGTTCAATGACGGGGATAGGATATTACCAGAATAATCCAGAATGATCACACTGGTCAACATAAATTTTATTGTCGACAGTTTTATGACTTTTCTTATTTAATATTTGGGTTGCTGATTTCAAAAATGACACCAGTTTTCCTGTAATGGCTGTAGTTTATGAGATATTGGGAAAATTGCTTATGTGGAGCCCAAAGCTTGTCTTGGTCTCCAAGTTTCACATCAAAATAGGCTAAATATGCTTTTTTGACAAATATGTTAGTTCTCCACAGAAATGACTCTCCACAAATGTAATAGAATACATCAAGATTATGCAAGCACTTTCGTCGAAAATAACTCTTGTTTCTGCAAATCAATAAAAATGATTTCAGAACAATGATTTAATAGTACAATGTATGTACTAAATAAACAAAAACAAGAAAAACAGATAATTACGGTTGCCACCTCCTTGGGGGGAATACTTTGAACCCCGAAGAGCGCGTTTTTTGAATGCCGGATTTTCGAGCTTGACTGTATTTCAAAAACTAGAGCCAATCGAACAAAACCAATGTCTTTTTGGTTTCTGCGCACAAAAATTACTCTAAAATTGTTGAAATATCCTTGACAATCCAAAAAAAAGTTGTTTTTTTGTTGACCAGTGTCATCTGATATCTCCGCCGTTAGATTGATTTTAGCTGGTTATGTACGAAGCGTTTCCGGAAAATAAAGTTACAAAGGCTAGTATTCTTTAAAAAAATGTTTATTTGGCAAAATGTTTACTACAACTTATTTAGTGATCAGGGGTTATTTTTCGAAGTAATTGCCGCCATTTAATCATTTCTATGTAAGTCGGGAACATTTCTTAACAATTCAAGTCATGAAGCTTAATAATTTTTAAGTGTATATTAAATTTTAATAAAAATTAAAAAAATAAAACCAAAATATACTTTTTAGCTTGGTGACACTTGGAAAAAAA
>JAHWFO010001074.1:14252247-14263789 GCA_023313115.1 Rhysida immarginata
CCAGAAAAGAAAAGACTGGTTGGATGTTATGACTTCTTTTTACGCCTCTCCGTCTGATTCGACATGAAGCTTCCTTTTCCCCATTTCAGCCCTTGTATTTACTTTTGTTTGGAGTCCTGTCTTGAGTTGCCTTTTTTTATTGTGTCTTTATATAATTTTTGTTGATGTTTCATTATGTCTCTATTTTTTTTTTAATTTTCTTTTTAGGACCTTGTTATGTGTGGATGCTCGTCGCTCTTCAGTTTTCCCGTTTCCTAACAAATGCCTCTAGAGTGCCTTATGACTTGTATCCCTTAATCGTACACGTTTACCAGTATGTATGAAGTTTGTTTTGTCATGATTGTTTTCTTGTCGTTTTGTGTTTTCATTTAGGTTTGTTTCCCCGTTGATGCGATTGCTGCCTTTTGTTTTGGTCCATTGACAATTTTTTCTTTTAATCTTTACTGCTTATTAATTAATTTCTTTCTGATTTTTAAATTTTTTCCTTTGCTTTACTTTTTTATATATATCAATTGTTTTTTTGTTATACTTTTCCTCAGGCAGGTTCCTTACTTTTTCCCCTCTCCCAATTTCTGGATACAGGACTCCTCCTTCCTTGCTCTAGTTCCGAGTCTCAAGGATTCTGGACTCTTTTAACAATTTAGTTTGAGAGCCACGGAATAAAAAGGGAACGAAGAATGTTTTTCCCAGTCTGGAAACTAAGACCACGTCTCCTTCTGTTTTACTTATTATTGACTTTTTTGAACTTTGAACTCTTGTCTAATTACTTATATACTTTTTTATTTCCAAACAAATGCGTCTTCTTCCTCCATCTTTGAGGGCATCGTAACGGATTGACGTTTGCGGCCTCATCAACTTCTAGTGAGTTCAACTTTCTCAGGTCGCACCTTTCAACCTCGGAACTTCCTTTGGTCCCTCGGGTAGCCTGGAGTTCCGCAATTTCTTTTCGTCTTGGGCTCCCTAGTTTCTTCAAACGGATGGTGAAGCCTTCCAAGAAATTATAACCGAAGTCACTTTGTATATTTCTTGCCCTCAAATTTTATTTTATTTTTTCTTTTTATTACTTCGCCATTTGTTGTAGTAAAAGAAAGGCGAATATCTGGAAGGGTTTTTCTCTTCAGATAGAGCTGAGCGTGCCGAGAACTGAGGTTCAGCTTCTTAGCACGCAACATTGTGTGTGTGTGTGTGTGTGTGTGTGTGTGTGTTAATAATTTTAGCTATTTAAATTCTCGAATTTAATATTACTTCTAGGTTACAGCTAAAGCTCCTTCTTGGAATATTGCAAGATTTTATTAATGTTCTGTCACTGCATCTTCACTTTATGCTCATTATCAATAATTCCTGGAAATGAACGTTCAGTCATCGCATCATCAGCATCTGTTTCCAAAATATACACTTTCCCACAGAATATAGTCAAAATGTATTTTTATGAAATGTTTGGATCTGCTGTGCTACCAAATAAGCTAGGTGATAACCCCGGCGTGGCTCAGACTTTTTTTTTTGAATAAATTTTGAAATATCTTAAAAATAAACACATGAAAACGCTTAGAATTAATATGGTAAAAATTCTTAATGAAAATTTAAAAAAAATTTTTTAAAGGCTCACAATGGATGGACCTCTCCAAGGATGCCATTGCTAGTCTAAATAATTTCTTACTCACGTAATCTTACTTTAGATGTATACTTGATGTTGTTGCAATTCCCTTTCTTCTCTCGATGTCTTGAATCAAAACTTGGCCATTCATCTTTGTGTAGTCTAGCGATTGCCGATTCTTCTACTGACATGCTTACCATTTGCTCAATACAGAACGGAGCTAAAGGAGTGCTTCCTCTGTCATCTTTCCACTCTTTCTCAATAGTCTGCTAACTCTCCATTATCTCCAGTTACTGATCATTTTTAAAGATTTTCAAGAAATTGTTAAGTACTAATAACTCTTTTCTAAGAAAAGCCTGACTAATAGGAATTCTATGCATTGTTACAAATTGAAATTTATCTATATTGCACAAACTTTGCCTTTCATTGTTGGTCATGAGATATATTTTTGATCCCTGCCTAGTGTTGGTGCATTGCGTGTAGACACCATTGTTGATACCTATTGTTGCACAAACTTTTCCTTGCATTGTTGATCATGAGATATATATTGTTGGTCCATGCAGAGTATTTGTGAATTGCGTGTTGATACCGTTGTTGATACCTATTGTTGCACAAACTTTGCCTTGCATTGTTGGTCATGAGATATTTCTCATTAATATGCCCCGCCATAACCATGAATATCGATTTTTTATCGATAATTATTATTTTTCCGAAATCTGAGGCAGACAGTGACCTTCCTCATGCTTTGAAGGTCAAGTATGCAAAATTTCATCAAGATCGGAATAAAACTGTAGATTTGTATAAAAAATAAACCCACAAACAAACAAACCAACTAGGGTGGCCAGCTGATCGCATTTATAAAACCGGACAGATGGAGGACACAAAGTCCCCTAGATTTTATGTTAAATTTTAATCACTTAATTATTAGTGGGATCAACGTCCCCTACATTATTACGAAGAAAATTTAATCCTATAATTGAGGTTAAAATCAATCATAAAAAATGTTTTTTTTATATATTTTTACTTATTTACAATAATAATAATGTGAAAAATAAATCAATATACAAAAAGTTTTGAACTCATTGGCCTGTACTTCCTATCAGATTTGACTGCTCTTAAAAGGTCCTTGTTTTGAAGAAAAATGTTCTTTATGTCTGTACAAGCATAAGGTATATTGAAGGCAATACAAAGTTCACTTCTGACAGACTCCAGACGCAATATATTCTCTCATCGCTCCACACACAGTTCATAACACTGAAAACCCTCTCAACCCCTGCGTTCGAAACAGGAATAGAAGCACAGTATTGAAACAGTTTAAATAAATTCGGAGCAGCTTCCCGACTGAAAAAATATCGCCACTTTTCAAATGATGTGTTGCCTTGCAAGGTTACGAACACAGAATTAAGGGAAGGACTTCATCAAAAAGAGAATCGGGTGGAAAAGGACTTCTATGTTATGATTCATTCAATACGTGTGTCGTGCCAGAATGAATGATTCACTCATGCCTACGTGCTATTAGACATCATGATAATTTCCAACGCTGTCCAATCAGGGACTTCTTAACGTTGACCTGACATTTCGTTCGCAATTTTTTTAAAACAAACAAAAAAACTGCCATATTTGAGATATGACCCGACAAAACCGGACATTTGAAGAAAAAAACGGACAGAGAGAGAAAAAACCGGACAGGTACCTCAAAAACCGGACACCTGGCCACCCTAAAACCAACCCACAAACAAACAAACCCACAAACCTCCTTCTTTATATATATATAGAAAGATTGAAAAACAACTCATTTATTTTATATTTGTCTTATATTCCTAATGTATTTCGTTCATTATATTTTTTAATTTCTAATTTTTATTTTCAACAAAACAGTTTCAGTATCAGTTTCAGGAATAGCTGAAGATACTGAACGATAGCACAATATTGAGAGATTTACCATGTTATTTTAAGACCATAGACTTCTTATAGGTTTTCCTGTAATCTGTAAGTAAAAAACTATTTTCTGTATTTTTTTCGAAATTTTAGGCTCAGTAGTTTCGGGGATAAGGGGGGGTGGTCAATTTTCATATTTTTTCTTAAATCAATTTTTTTTTAATTTATAAAAAAATATATTTGAGATCCTCACAACAAGCCCTTTCATTTGATATGTCGCACGGTACAATTTGCAAAACTTTTTTTTTTTTTTATTTTCTAATTAGCCCCCCAAAAGTGATCTCCATATTCAAAATTCATTTACCCCCTCCTTACACGTCCGTGTTTGAGCCACAGAAATTCATATGTGTACCAAATTTCAACTTAATCGGTCCAGTAAATTCGGAGTAAATTGGCTGTGACAGACGGACAGACAGACAGACACAAGAGTTGATCCTATAAGGGTTCTGTTTTCATTCGGACGTACGGAACCCTAAAAACTAGCAGGCAATCAACAATACACGAGTTTTTTGTTTCATTCTTCAGTAATTATTTTTCACTACTGTTTTATTCTTGATTATTACTGTAACATGTAATGTATGTCTCATATAATAAATAAAGGCTCTTGTAAAGCCCTAATTCGATTACACTGTTCAACAAGGGTCAATTTTCTCATATGCAAATATGGGTTTCCGAAGGATTTTCATGTGAAAAATTCAAATCTGAAATTAGAAATTCGCTATCAGGCATAGTTTCTTTTAGTTAAACGAGGGTATACATGTGTGATTACACCATTGAAACAAAGTTCGCGGCAACGCGCACGGTATTCACGCCGTTTACGGTATAGTGCTGTCATCTATGTTAGTAAAGACGAAATATTTCCCGCAAAATTTTAAAAGCATCCGGATCTTTCTACTTACTCTCACTGCAGAAAAAAAAAATTTGGAGACCTTATAACTTGAACGCACCTCATATTTGTTATACTGTATTAATTTGATATCTATTCTGTGTATTGATTCAATCTATATAAACTCAACCAATTTTTGCATGAACCCTGAGCTGAGGCTGGAATTGGAGACACCCCTTCAGGGCCGTAGCCAGGACGTTATCTTGGGGGTTCAATTTTCAAAAATTCCGGACCTTTTTTCAAAAATTCCACTGAGTTGGACCTTTTTCCATATTTGGGAGGCGGACCTTTTTCCATATTTGGGAGGCGGACCTTTTTCCATTATGGGTTGGTCGTCGACCCCCCTCGACCCCCCCCCCCCCTGGCTACGGGCCTGAGATATGGCATGTAATTACTTACGCCTTATATTATAAATAGCTAATTTGTGTTAGGCAAATTTAACAACAGCTAGTAGCTAATCTTTCGCTTCAATAGTACATGGTTACGTAGAAAAGCGTTAGCAATTATTTATGAAGAAAGAATTGGCAACGTTTCCTTCCCGGATTATTGGAAGATGTGATACCACCCTTCCCCCTCCCCCTCTCCCACTCTTCTGACAATTGTCTATCTTATTATTTTTTTTTCATAATCTGGAAGACCTCTTTGGGTTATTCAGGCTTCTTGCCTATTTCAGTGTATTTCATGTGGTGTTTATTCCGGCAGGGTGAGACTCGTGTAAGCACTGCTTACGTCTCACCTGAACAAATGTACAATTCACTGCTCGATTGTCGATTGTCCACTTGCTATATAACGCCCCCTCCAATGACCCTGCCGCCGCTTAGGGGGCGATATCGAGAAACACTGGGTTAGACCTTCGAACATAAAAAAACCCTTCTATTCTAACCCTTCAACAGTGTTTAAAATTCAGAGATAGCAAATAACTAGCCTATTTATATACATTTGGCACTGAAATACAAAGCAAATACTGCAACAGCGAGGCCACCTCGTCAAAGCGCCTCTTCAACGATTAACCTGTTACAATATTCAGTCATTTAGCATTAAGTGCTAGTCAGCATTAAAACATCTGCCGATAATTGTATAATTGTAAAAATATGATAGGAAGAAAAAAAAAGTAATGCCTACATACCCGATTGCTTTCTGTTTGAGTCTGACCGAACACTTGTCGGATTTCGGATCTCTGATATCGGATCCATATTTCGGATATCGGATATCAGATCTGGATTTCGGATCCTTTCGCTGGATGCGTATTACGACTAATTAGGACTTAAGAGGACTAGGCTATCACTTAATAAAAGCTTTTATAAACTGCTTTCAGAAAAAGTTTGCATATACAATTGCACAATTTCCTGTCTAGGATCTGATTTTCGGATCTCGGATCCAAGATCCGGATCTCAGATCTCGCATCCAAGATCCGGATCAGAGATCTCGGATCCAAGTTCCGGATCTCGGATTTCTGACCAACATCCGGTTCTCGGATCTCGGACCGAAAAAAAGATCCGGATATCCGGATCTTGACATCACTAGTTTATAGAGTCTTCAAATGAATCTGAAGCCACTGAACAGTATTAATTACTTGGTACAAGTGAAGGAGGTGAAGATGAAAGCGAAGTCTTGTGTATATTTTATTTTCTAAACTTCTCTCTCAGGTTTCAAATTTTCTCGTAGTGCAATCTGTTGGATTTTTGCGTTTTAACACTCGTATCAAGAGCAGATCTGCTCAGGAATTCTCCTGCTCGTTACGAGTGTGCTCTTTTTCATTATAAGAAGGGGTGGGGGGTTTGCTCATTTAATGAAATTTTGCTCGTATCTATTGCCATGAGAAGAATAAATGCATGGAAATATAATAAATCCACTCTATATTATAATATTGGACTAAAAAATAATAAATAATTGCGTTTATTATTAGCAAAAGCACATGGAACTCCAGCTTTGTTATGTTAAAAGGGACGGATCGCCTGCTGCCAACCTTCCAAGTGACGTCACAATCCCAGAAGCCAATGCGAGTGCTTTTGAGAGAAATCGGCCGATAGAGGCCACCTTCTTTTTAACAACCTTGCCTCATTCCCCTAGTCACGCTACAGTGGCTAGAAGTAATAGTGTGTCCATTGCCGCTGATTTCGTGTCATCATGACTGATGACACCGCCAGATGGCACGACAATCTAATGCGCCGACAATTACTCTATAATGCATGGGATTCAATGTAAGTTTAACAGCACGAACGCTTTAAAAATACTTGTTTAATAAAATAAAATAAGATTGTAAACTTGAAATAATATCCAGAAAAACTAATTAAATGAATTTCAAAGCAGTATTCGTTTTATTTATTATTTAATCGAATAGCTGATGTTATAAAAAGTTAAGCGCAGAAAATAATTATATGGAAAAGTGTAATGGTTTTTAAATTGAAATGTTCTTTTTATATTTTACAAATTTCATAATTTATAATTTATTACATGTTATTGTGTACGTCTGAGCTTTAAAAGTTTACTTTCTTCACGTTTTGCACTTCTTTTTTCGTTTGGTGTTTTTACTAGAAAGTGCAAGCGCGTAAGAACGTAGAACTTGATAATGCTATTTGTTACTGCAGGGTTATATTATTATATTTTAAATTTTAATTTAGAGACACATAACGAAACCGTAAAACAAATATAAAACAACCAAGAAATGAGAAAAATGACTATTCGATTAAATAATAAAAAAAACGAATACTGCTTTGAAATTCATTTAATTAGTTTATCTGGATATTATTTCAAGTTTACAATCGTATTTTATTTTATTAAACAAGTATTTTTAAAGCGTTCGTGCTGTTAAACTTACATTGAATCCCATGCATTATAGAGTAATTGTCGGCGCATTAGATTGTCATGCCATCTGGCGGAGTCATCAGTCTTCATTACAATCTCATGCCTGCATTTAGTATTCAATTGCCACACTATTACTTCTAGCCACTGTAGTCACGCCACCATGCATTCCCCTATGCGCCATCTGGCGGTTGAAGGTATAATTAGTCTGGTAAATTTCTTCATTTATTACTGTCTCCAGGTATTTTGCGATTTATTGCATTCTAGATTTTCTGCTACTTTGAGATCTAAAATGTCATTTTGCGGATCGGTTAATGAAAAGAAATTTTGGTCCATCTAATCTTTTCCTCTCATCCTTTAATGCTTTGAGCGGGTTACATATTTAAATTAACCCGCGTTAATTTAGCGATTATAATTAAAAAATTAAAGTTAATGCATGAGAGGCAATATTAAAATGATTTAAAAAGTGACGCTTAAATTTATTACAAATATTCAATCCTAGTTTACATTCTAAAATTAAAAGCGGTAATTAATATATGTAGGCATCGGCAGTCAATAAAAATTAACAAAAAAGGTTATTTCACAACATACTGAATCTATTACATATATATATATCTGAACTGAACAGAGTCAAAAGATATATTCAATTCTGCTTCCTCTCTTTGACGGGCTTCTTGGTGGGTTTCTTCGTAGGCGTTCTCCTGCTTTTGTGCTGCTCGCTGTCTGCTCCAAATAAGCTGGCGACAAAATTCGTGGCGCCAGAAATTAATTTTCCTGGGACTAAGCGTATTTCGAAGGGGTCGAGAATTTTGAGAGGATTCAGCGGATGTTTGAAATCAAGGAGTGGGAGCCGGAGACCCTTGAGACGAAACCACTGGGCAAGGGTGCTCTCGTCCACGGCGTCGTTCAGCCGCTCGACCCGATCGCAAATAAAACCGCCAGTATCGATCAAGTCTCCTACCGTGATGTAGATGGATTGGTCGTCTTTCGGACTGTCCGACAAAGGAGGACTTTTTCCAGAGTCATCATTCAATACCGACTCGCTCCGGTTGCTCGCATGCTCTGAATTTGGCGAACAAGAACACTGACTGATGTTGGTCTGAAGTTCGGTATTGTCAAACAAGTTGTTGAACATACTGATCACCACTAAAGCATCTTGCTCTCTCTCCTCCGCATCTTCATCCTGCTCCATCGCCTTTCCTTTTCTTTTAGGTTTGGAAGAGTATTTGGGCGGTCTCCATTTTTTACTGAACGTCACCACGTCTTCTTCAAGCTGGCTTCTTAGATTCTTAATATATTCTTTTTTGTGTTGGAAATCGCTTTTGGCTTCTTTGACCAAAGAACCGTCCATACGACGGAACAATTTACGACTGAGTCGTAGCAGACCGAAAGGATCCAAAAGGACGGATGGCCGAGGGATAGGAAATTCAATTTTTGTGATTATCTCCGTGATTCCGGCCAGATGAGCAAGCGGCATTTGCAAGGTGTTGTTGAAGGTGTAGAGCACCTTGCACATGTCCAATCCGGTTTGGAAGAGGTCGCCCACTGTCATCAAACCGCTATCGTCTCTCTTCACTCGGACGGAAAGGGCATCGGTCACCGATAGTAAACTATAGGCGACAAACAAGGGTAGAGTGAGCTTCGAAATCATCAGTGGTGTCAGCAAAACCTAACATAAAACAAATTAGAATAGGCGAAAAGTTAATAAAATCTTAAAAAGAAAAGAAATAATTTCTTATTTATTTTTTTGACAAAATAAACTATTTTTAAGGTGATTAACAAAAAATTATTTATTGGGATAAAATAAGACATGTCGGAAAAATTTCTCCCTCTAGCGTGCTACGTATTATAATACGTCGATGTGTTATTTAACCTATTCTTTTCTTGTTATTAAAGATTACAGCGAACTGTTCCAAACTGTGTATTTTTCCTATGTCTTGATCAATCGTTTCCATCTGAGCCGTTGGAAAGCTTCTTATTCACTGTTTATGAAAAAGAAGCCACAGAATTTTTGAAAAGGCAAATTCATCCAAGTCTACTTTGAAATGGAAAAGGTTTTTTTTTTTTAATATTATCTTTCAATGTTTTGAGATAGGAGCATATATATACAAAGCCGGATAGAGAGAGAGAGAGAAGGGGAAAGTATTGAATAGAGGGAGGAAAAAGTCAAAAAAAGCATCGAGAAATAAGAATACTGTGGAGGAGGAAGGCGAGATTTGATCTTTTGCCTTCGCGTTTCCTCGCCGTACTTCTGTTAACGTAAATTATCTTCTGAAACAGAGAAGACAACAGGAAATGGGGACGTGGTCGACAGGATTTGTTTCTTTTTTCTTGAAGCAAGATAAGGTTACGTCTGCCAGTGATGGGCGATGTTTACCAAACCATAACGGAAGAGAGGATTTCGATAAAGACCAGTCGAGAAAAAGGGAAAGTCTCCACCAAGTTTACTACCCCCTTTCATTGCTCTCGAGTTTAACCTGCATTCGAATCGCTTACTCTTTTAATTGTTAAAAGAATATCAGAATATACCTTAATATTCACAACTTTGATTTCTTCTAATCAAAAAGCCATTTTGTTTACACTTCATGAGTTATTTATGGTTAGGTAAATTAGGAAATTTACAAGGGTGAATAATGTTATCAGGACTGGAATATGAAGAGAAAGAAATGAGTTTCTTGCGATTAGTAAACATAAGGAATATTTCTAGACTTGGTGGTTTCATTATGTGCCAATGAAGCTTCATGTAATACCCATTTACTGTTTTAAACCTCAAATGCAATATATCCAGAAGGATTATAAATTCTGAACATCCAGAACGTAAATTTTATCTTTTGTTTGATTTATTTTAAGATCTAAATTAGTATTAAAACCGAATATAGACGAACGAATACAATTTTAATTCCTCTTGCGCAAAAATTAAATTTAGTTTATAAATTTCCGTTGAAAGTTCCTCCACAATAAACTTATAGACCCATCGAACTCATTTATGCTCTTTCTAAGGACTATAATATTTACAACATGCCTTTGTCGATCATAAACATCCATGCACACAAGATTCAAAACCAGTTATCTCTTTGTCCAATTTCTCTTGGCAACCGGTCTAATTTAGAAAAAAAAACCCTTCCTCAAGAATACCTATACTCCAAACAGCTATAGTTTGCGCGAAATGTGGTGGCAGTTTCAATTGTTGGACATTGTTACAATAAAAATTAAACAATACGTAACAATCGAAATGTCCATCACATTTCGTGCAAACTAAGGTGGATGACTATACTTATTTATTGGAAACCCCTATCTCATTGGCTATAGCACGGTCTTCTAAAAGTACCAGACCTGAACATGACGTCATTAACGTATTGTTGAATCTCAAAGATTGTGACGTTGAAATTACTTTTGTAATAGCACCACCCGGGGCGTGACAACACCACCAAAAGAGAAAGCCTGAGCCCGGAAACGTCATACATTGTTACAACATGATACGAAGTCATAATTTAGGGCTTATTATTGGTAGAAATGCGATTAAAGATGACTTTTTATGATGATGTAACAATGTATGAAATTTTCGCGCTCAGGCTTTGAGTAGAGGTGGTGTTGGGCGTGACCACCGAGAGATAAGGCAGCACCTCCTATAGAGAAGGCCTGCGGACCAAAGGTGTATGCATTGTTACATCATCATCAGGGCAAATGGTCAGCAAGTATGTTGGCGGACTACTGCTGGGCAGTCAGTAGAGATGCTCCTGACCTTCAGTACAAGAGAAAGATGAAGAGACATCACCTGTAGGCAAGTATATAATGCATGCTATGACATTCAAAAAGCGTGATTTTCAGTATGACATTTTCTAAATATTTGTAGCCAACTCAGAATTTTTGTTATGATATTCGTTTTCAGCAATACAGAATTAGTATAAAAAGATCGCTTTGGTTTTGGGTACATGATTTTCATAAAAAATTGTTGCCCAGTGTAATAAGTCTTAAATTAGCCCTTCTAATGAAGTTTCAATGACAGACCTTATCTCTCGGTGGTCACGCCCGGGGCCAATGTTATTTCGTTAGGTTAGATAATATTTCTCCAACAAACAAAAAATTCTGATTGTTAAAATCCAAGATGGAAACAATGAAGGTTACATTGTTGCTAGACCTATCTTGGTCAGTGACTTTTCAGTGGCTGTCTTTCTCGTTAGCCTCGAGCACCACCAGAACGACGTAACAACGTTTTATCTTCTCCATGTTCAGGCCTGGTAGTTTCTAGAAAGCCGTGGATATAGTCATAACCATGGTCTGTGCACTCGCGCGAATTCCATTGTTGGAGGCTAACATTTGAA
>JAHWFO010001074.1:14263799-14275028 GCA_023313115.1 Rhysida immarginata
TAACATGCCCATTACATTTCGCGCAAACTAAGGCTGGTTGGACTATATCAATTGACAGATTCTTGCGTAATATGATTGTTAGAAGTTTGTTGATAACTGTGGCAACAATAATAAGCGTCACAATTAAATTCTCGGATACTAAAGTCTATACACTGTCCAACGAAAGAAAAACTGGGCGTATCTAATTAAATTTCCGATTTTAATTGTTTGACATTGTTGCTATGTAAAATTAAACAATGTTTAACAATTGAAATTGGAAATTTAACTGGACACGCCCAGTTTTTCTTTCATCGGATAGACTATAAATCACGGATTAGTAACAATTACTGTTATTAATCCGTCGTCTCATTCATCAACCTTTATGGGATTAGTAACTTCATAAATAAGAATTATTGGTGATTACTTTTATAAATTAGCACATTAACAGTTTGATTATATCAAGGAGCATATCTTATAAAGATAATAAGAATTTAATAAAACAAAAAGGCCAATTTGATTATAAAATGCTACATTAGGCAATGATTATTTCATATAATTAACTGGCCTTCTAAATCCACTGAGTAATATTTTTTGAATGCTTGCAATAAAAGTTCTTCCAAGCAACACCTAAGGGAATAGGTGGGTCGGGGTGGGGACATACGAGCTCGAGCTCGAGCTCTTATCGATCGACAGATTTCATTGAAGACTACTGCCGAGCTGCTTGGATTTACTTCCCTTTTTAATGGTGCTATTTACTCTATTTTCGCAGCCCCCTAAGAGTCACCATCCTTTTACGGTCTGTGAATGAAATCCCCTGCAGGGCAGAGCATGAAAATGAGTTGGCAAGGAAAAGGAAAACAAAGTCTCAAGTGAACAGCTTAAATCCAAAAAATATTAAATCACATGTATTAATTTTATCAAAACGCCAAATACACGTGACTAATTGGATAATTTTCATGCATTAAGCAAGATGAAATATGAAAAGAGTGCGATAAAAAACGCAAGGCATCAAGTTATCTTGATAAATGACAAGCTTTTCGCCTTCTAGTGATAAACTTTATGGCAATATATTAAACAAGAAATGACTCACGTAATTGTTGTCGTATGTACTCAACCAGAGTCACAAGAAAGCACTTCCTAAGTCGATTGGTAAGTTTAAAATTACCAAAGCATGAAATGAGAAAATGCAGTTCTAGTCGATTGGCGGAAATTGAAGGCACCACGGGGGTTGTTGACCTTCGAAAAACATTCGTGGAACTCCATCATTAACAAGTGATAAGCTTTTCCATCACGAGGGGAAGAAGAAAAGGTAAAAAAAGATTTTCACCGTGTCTCAACTATGTTCAATACCTATCAGCTTAATTGAAAGCCTCGTTACATAATAGAAGCAGTTTATTAGCAATAAATTAAACCCTGAAATTCGATTCGAAGTCCCTATCGCAAATTTACATCCACTCAATGAAAAGCTTTTGACGAGCTAATAGATCATTATGAAGGATCATTTATGATTTTCCGGGTATTTACAAGGAAGGAATTAAATGTTCATTTCCTCTATTTCGTCAATTACCATCATTCCTCATGATCGTCCCCTGTCAGTGGTTTAAATCCAAGTGCTATTGAGACTAATTTAGCGCAAATCTCGATTTGACAATACCAATATCCCATGCTTGTAATGTAAAATACACAGTTATCATTTTAATCTCAATTGAGCCTTGTCATCATAACCACTTATCCACGACTGTCATTTCAATTTCATTAAATAAACAAGAAAAATTCTCAGAAAACAAATTTGATTCGTTAATAATTTCTAGAGGATAAAATATTTAATAATCACTTGGTTTAATTATGTCCTCTGGAGATTTTAAACAGTTTGAACGGCCAATATGACGATCGTTCACTGACGAGCCAAACTCCGCAGCCATGCAGGAAAGTTTCCTAACTGTAGCTAAAACGTATGCAAAAAAATTCAACATCATTCAATAAAGCATCCACAAGACGTTATAAATAGGTAAATAATTTATTTTCTCAAAAAATATTTTATTAATAGCAAATGACTTTTTTTTCTTCGTTTGTACAATATGAGCCAAAACGGATGTTTTGTGATAAAACATTATTTCATCAAGAAATAAATGTCATAACATTTATAAAATGAATCCTTTTATTTCAATAAATCTATTCAAACTTTAAAATGTCTTTATTAAAAACAATTATGAACAAAAAAAAAAAAAATGAAAGTGAAAGTACCCCCCTACCCCTGATAAAGAGTCAAAATCGCACTAGTTATTATCGAAGGCCTAGTCTCTGCTTTTCTTTGAACTTCTTCCTCACAATGTCCAAATTTCTGTCTTTCCATGTGCTCTTCCTCAGCTTAATTGGACGACTTCCCACGTACTTACCTGAAAAAAAAAGAAAAGAAAAATCTCAAATCCACATAATTAAAAAATAATAATAATTAGTTTTACGCCGACACACAAAGTTCAAAATAGTAATCTATCCCTAAACATAAAGCACTTTCTTTCCCGAATGTTCATCAGAATTATCACTTCGCTCCTCGGGGAATTCCTAATGCATTCAAAACAAGGAGAGAAAAAAAAGTCAACATGAAAGATGAGCTCTCACGACTTATAAGCCATCGAATGAAAGTAAAGGAAAAGAGATCACCACCTGTAATGGCAGTTTCAAGTTTTTCTTTCTTTCTAAGTTTTCTTTCTTTTTTTTATATGCGACCTCCATTAAAAGAGAGATCATGGACCAATCGAAGTCGAGATCGTTACACATTCCCTAGCAACCTCAGTCGACGGCGATGTGTGGGAGTTTGATGCGAATGGGTAGAAAGAGGGGGAAACAACGGGCGAAGTTTGGCTCAGTTGCTCCGTTAGGCGACCAACCCAAAGCATCTCTTGCTACGCCACCAGGGTCTCAGCCAAACGCCCCTTCGCCTGCTTCACCGCCCAGGTCATGACAAAGTACATGGGCAGCAGGTAAGTGATACTAAACATCCAGTAAGAAACCAAATTTATTGAATTTAAAAGTAAATCCTTCCCCAAGTCACCACTTAAAGAGGCGTGGTTAACAATTTCAATATTCTGAGTAATTATCACATTGACAAAGCACCAAGAAGGAAAAGTATCATAATTTTATCGAAATTAAAAACTTTAGCATTTCCTTGGAATACGCATTTACTTTGCAGCGTTCAATTTTGCTATTAGAGATAAGTGCTGCTCACTGAGCATTTATATGAGAGCTCTCCTTGCATATATGCACAAGACATTTCAACTTACTTTACAACAAGAGTTCCGCAGTTTTTGAAAGTTTATTAAATTATTCCTTTTTAATGAATTTTTTGTGTAGACTTACGTAAATTGATAGGCTTTCGAAAAACAGTAAACGTATGAATTTTTCCTTTTTATGAATTTTTATGAAAAATTTATATTTCATACGAGTAAATAAAAACAACTTTTGCGCGTCTAACATAAGACTTATTAAAACCAATTGCTGTCTTTATTTGCATAGCGTTAATCTCATAAGTAGAGAAATAATGCGAAACATTATACTTTAATCACAAGATTGCGACAAGTAGCGATTTATTCGCAACTTCATTTTCCCAAAAACAAAACTCTTCATTTAATAAAAAGTGAAAACTCGAAAAATGACCATTGTTACAAATAAATTGTTTTTAGCAAGAATATTAACAAATATTAATGACATTCTGTTGATGTTTTGAACACTATAAAACTACAACTATACGATAAGAAAAAACAGTAATTATTCTTCCGAATACTAAAATTTTATTCCGCTGAATGCAGCTGAATTTAACTTTCTTACAGCAAACTTTATGCGTGATGAGAGAAATACGTACTAAATAAATTGCCATCATCCATTACTAATAGTTACGAATTTCATTTGCATACTCGTATATTATAATGTTTGAAGTGCATTTAAGATTTCGACACAAATTAAAAATATCAGAGCGTCTCACGTCAATTCTTATTTTCTAAACCTTACTTTCAATGAAATTAGTGATATTAAATGGGTTTTTTTTTTCTTTAACTGGATTATTAAGAAGACTTGGCTACAGGAAAGGGAAAACTATTCCCAACTGTAAACTCAATTCGTATTCTTCCCATTAACTTAATCAAATAAAGGCAACCTTTACAATAAACTTTTGTCTATGCTAATTTAGTTCATGTACGGAATGCTGCATTTTCAAAGTTATTAAATTCTGCTTGTCGTTTGACATAAGTTATGATAAATAACCAGCAAAGTTATGTACGGTATACGCAGCTATTAGGGTGCGATCTGCTCCAACTTCCTCTGTCAATCCTACATTTCTAGCAGTTTTCTACATAATGCAATTTAACAGCTTTAATATATTAAACATACCTTTAAAATATGAAATATGGAGACTTTACAATACATTTTTATTGATGAATAAAGTTACCAACCGGTTTCGCCATCTTTTCCCGGCTTTGTCAAGGTGATGGAATGAATAACTGCTAAATATTTTGAAATTGAATAACAATATCTAATACGACTAGTTTACAATGCAAATGATATATATAAAAGTTAAATCGCTTAATTTTTTTGTTAAAAAACTTAGGCAAATTCTCACTAAAAATCGAAAATTATTCTCATCATTAAATTCTGGGATTTCTTTTGGTGATATACATCAAAATTTGCCCTCTCAAAGCTGAAATATGCTTACAATAACCTGCTCAAAATCGCCTTTTCCTTCCGAAAACAGATTCCATTACTATGAATGTAATGCTCGTTTACTCTGAAAATGAAAGGGGTCTACAAAAACGTTCTTCAATGTAAGCACGTACTACTCGCTCTAGATTTCGTGGTGCCTGAAATATGCATTTCTGACCATTGGTTTACAGTCTTCTACCATCTGTAGAATTTTGACCTTGATAAAGGTTGAAACACCCTGTATAATATTGTTTGATTTTTGATTCAAGAAATCAAATTTTGGTAATAATCAATTTTGATTCCCAAATTACTAGCTGGTATATTACAGAACAATATGGAACACGAAACTAAACGGTCACCAATAAACTTCGTCACTAAATGATTTACTGCATCACCTCATAGAGAACAAGAAGTAAAATTGAACCTCCCAGTATATTATCGGCCAAAAATATCTCCCCTACTGGCTATCCTATTGGAAGAAAATAAAATACAGGGTATAGAAAATCAATTATTAAATGTGAAGTTCGCAACTGTTTCCATCAGAATAAACATGCCTACCAAATAATTTTTTAACTGTGTCTTTATTTTTTTTTTTTTTGCTTTACGAAAGAGAATATTTTGGGGGAGAGGAAAAAAAAAAAAAAAGGCGAGAGAGTTTTAGAGACAGGTCTAATAAGCAGACCAATGGAAGAGTTTTAGACCACGTAGTTTTCCTTCCTCTTGGAGTTGAATTTCATCATTTTATTTGATGGTTTAAAGGTAAGGAGGATTCCCGATTTGCGAGTCGGAGGGGCTGCTCTGCCAATTGACGTGGCTTGTGGCTACATGGAAGCCCAATTGGACGTATTAACGCTTTGCGGTTCAAGAGCGGTGCCAGCGAAAGACATGGTCCCCGGTTCGAATCCAGGTCGCGGAATTTTTCCTTCACTTTTCTACTTTTTAATTACGACCAATGGAGGTTAAAATTTTAAGAACATCCACATTTTTGCTTAATTTTTCCCTTTGCAACAAATGATATTTCACTTTAATAGCTCTCACTAAATTCGAATACTAATAAATTTTCTAAAATTAACTTTTATTTTATAGAAAATATATGCTGAACTTCTACGTATGTGTGATCTTTCTTTTCTATCACCAATTCATTCCCACGTGGAGTGTAAGAGCAGATCTGGTGAATGCCAATGGAGAAGGGAAGAGGCAAAATCGGAATGATGGTTACACTTACTCCTTAATCAATTTGTCCAGAAAAAACAACGATTGGTGGTAAGTTATTTATTTATTTATTTATTTATTTATTTATTTATTTATTGGGATCCAATACGTCCATCCAGGGCCGGTATGACCAGAGGCCGACAAGTTGGGTGCCTGGATGGACCTAGATTCACGACTGCTGTATGATGGTCGCAGCAGCCGGGAGGGGGGGGGGTAAAGATTGGCTATCACGGATGGTCACCCATCCAGTGACTAGCCGTGCCTGATGTAGCTTAACTTCACAGAAGTCGTGTGCAGTGAAAGCCCACCAGGCCACGGTCTCCCCCCAGGCCACTCAAACACTGAGTGGCCAAATTATTATGACCACCTGACAGTTTTAGGCAAATGAGCTATCGCGTCACAGCGCTGCCGCTAGAGGGCTAGATAGCTATAAAAAGGGAATGCAGATGAGGTGAACCATCAGTTGCACTGTGTTTTTTGCGACGATATGGGCAAAAAACGGGATTTAACTGAGTTTGAACGCGGGATGATCGTCGGCGCGCGCAGTGTCGGAACCAGTATCAAAGTGTTCAAAAGCAGCAGTTATTAATGTTTACAGAGAGTGGACTACCAAGCAAAAAACCGGCTCTCAACGTCAAGCGTGTGGTCGTCACAGGATCCTCAATGCTCGAGCTGAAAGGAGATTGGCCAGAGTTGTCCAGGGCGACAGAAGAGCAAGAGTGCGTCAAATAGCGGCAAATCTTAATCAAGGACAAACTGTGACCGCCTCTGAACGAACTGTTCGCCGCTCATTACACCGTTTAGGCTATGGAAGCCGACGACCAGTTCGAAAGCCTCTACTGTCGGCCTTGAACAAGAGCAGACGTCTCCAGTTCGCCAAGGAGCACAAGGATTGGACGGTAGATGACTGGAAAAGGGTCATGTGGTCTGATGAGTCACGATTTCAAATGCATCATGCAGATGGCAGGGTTAGAATATGGAGAAAACAACACGAAAGTATGGACCCCACCTGCATCGCCACAACACTTCCAAGCTGGTGGCGACAGTATTATGGTTTGGGGGATGTTTTCTTGGCATTGTTTGTGTCCTTTGATTCCTCTGCACGAACGTGTGCGTGCTCAAGATTATTTAAGTATTGTCGCAGATCAAGTACATACCGTTATGTTAATGGTGTACTCTGACGGGGACGGATACTTCCAGCAGGACAATGCTCCTTGTCATAAGGCTGGCATCGTCCTCAGATGGTTCGAAGAACATGTCGGAGAGTTTAACTTGCTTCGTTGGCCTGCACAATCGCCAGATCTCAATCCCATTGAGGATTTGTGGGATGAGATCGAACGTGCCATGAGGCAGCGGGATCCAGCACCATCAAATCTGCAGGAATTGGAAGGTGCAGTTCTTCAGAGTTGGTCTCAAATTCCTCCTACAACCTACCAACATCTCATAGAATCCATGCCCCGAAGAATGCAAGCAGTAATAAGAGCGAAAGGTGGCCCAACACTGTATTAAGGTGTGGTCATAATAATTTGGCCACTCAGTGTATATCCACGCAATTAAATTATATATACGTAAATTATACAATCTTTACAACAATACTATTGCAAGGTTATTTAAAGAAAATTTCCAATTTTATTGCCTTAATCTGATGACAACTAAAATTTGAAAGAAAAAAAAAAACAGTTTCTAGACAATTTACCGTAATTAAAATGATCTCGAAACACTTTTAGATAACTTTACCATTTAGGTAGCTAAGAAAATTAGAGGGAGGGAGAAACATCGTGCACACAATCCTGAACTCGAATTCAACTTTATGTTGATCTCGCGATTCCTTAACACAGCACAGCCTTTAATATACCCCAACTCAATACAATCATAAATCACAAACAACCAGAGCATGTTCTCTGCCAGAATTCTTACTCATTGAATGGAATGAATAAGAACAAGATGACAAAAAATGGTTTGCATTATTATAAAATTTTACTATTTTCATTAGCCAAGTGATTGTAAATTCAGTATGCAATATACTTTTCTTAAGGGCCTAGGGAGCACATGCAGTATTAATATAGAAATATTCATTTTCCTCTAACATTAATCATAATATTAGAATTACAAAATTTAAGTACTGTAAATATCTTTAATTTAATGGTTTAATAATATTTAGGAAGATGTTATTTAAAACTGTAAATCGATCCATTTAGGTGACTTTTGATGAAAATCTTGAAAGTTTGGCAAAAAGTGTGCACGAAAGTGTAAATCCACCAATGTGGGTGCATTTCGGCGAAAATCATGAACGTTTCGCAAAAAGTAAGTTTATAAATTACATCTTTGTCAAAATCTGGTAGTAAGAAAAAGTTAAATGGACACGTATGAGAGAACATCATCTATTACAAGGCAAAAGAAGAAAATGGATAATTTTGGATTAGAAGTTGCTTGGCATTGTAATCTGTAGAGTTGTAAATGCTGTGAACTTCTAGCCATTGTTGCCCTCTAAGTTTAAATTTTAATAATATAGGAACATCTTTAAATAGGTAGTATCAACAGATGGCACTTGTTATTAATTTCATATTTTCTAGTGGTTTTATGAAATAAATGAACAAGAAATTTAATGATTTAAGGCATTTAAGATAGATATGTTATCAAAATATTAACCCATTTAAAAAAGGATTCAAAAATGATTTAAAAATTTTCCATTTCAAGGAACAAGCTGAACAAACAATCAGAAAGGGAAGAACAGGAAGCAAGGTCACAACAAATGTTGTCTATGGATTCAGATCAATGGAAAGATAATGAAGAAGTTATCAAGCGAAGCACTACAGCACCCCAACTACCTTATTATGGAAATCATCGAATGTTCCAATTGCAGAATTATTACAACATACTGAAAAATAATCAACGGCGATTAATGCGTAACAAAAATCTTGGGAAAAACACAAAAAAGAGTATTCAAGAATATTCGAAAGAATCAAAATACTGGAATAATAATCAAATAGCATCAGCTGACAGCATTGAAGAACAATCCAAAAATTCTAATAACAGCTTAAATGATGACAAAATATTTCCACTGACTTTCACAACTGATGCTGAAGTGTTTGATGGAAATAAACGTAATATTTTTTTTAGCAAAGGTTGGGAAGCAGGTGGTGGCATGGAAAGAAATGCTGATTTAGAAAAAATGATTCAATCACCAAATTATTCTGGTCAAAAATCTTACATTTTCACATCAAATCACTGGGGTCCTTTAGGGAAACGGATGTGGCAATTTTAAGCACAATCTACAAGCTTTAAATCAGAAATAAAATTCATACAAATTTTAAAACAAATAAAAATTATTCTTATCAATTTAAACTGTTAATTAAAAAAAAAAAAAAAAGGAAAGATCTTCTTTTACTAACCACCTATTTCCTGATAAAGAATTTAAGATTATGAGTGAATACATAAATAAAAAAAATAAAAATAAACGTGTTAATCAGTGTAATTTCATTTATTGAACTGTTTATCTCACAAAAGAATAAAGAGCAAATACATAATTATAGGTAGAAGTAGATAGCAATAGAATAAAATTATAGAAGTTAATTAAGCAATTTTATGAATGCTTTTTTAAAAATTTAAACCCATACCAACTCGGAACATAATTCATAAAACTTTTTTAACTCTTTATAAGGCAAAAGGTCGAACAAAAGAAAAATCTAAATTTTGCATATTTGGAATGACTTTGGGTTCTAAAACACAAATCAGCTTTTGAAAATAAAAAATTTATTACCGGTATTTTTCTAAAAAATTAAAGGTAGTAAATTATTATACCACTGCCCATTTAAAAGTGAATTTGAAACGTGTCATGCAGTTATTTCACCAACTATCCGACCATCCTCACAAACAGGCAATGGTATAATAATTTACCATTTTGACTGTATTATCTTTGCTGAATTTGCTTTGACTAAAAAAATATATTTTACATTATGAATAGCTCTATGGTATTCCACTGAACTGCTGGATGTCACAAAAGAGGACGATTACTACTAGTTATTGATGTTGCACCCACATGCTAACTTTAGGGTCAGCAAATGGACAGTGGTGAAATAACTTATCACCATAATCTGTAAATTAAGGTGGCCGTTAAACTATTCCATTCCACTATTGTTGTATCACATTAATGAAAAAGATCACTATAAAGGGCAATCCTTCTAAATATTTTTTATTTTGGCAATGTTTAAAACCAGGATTTATTATATTTTAGCAATTAATTTAAACCAGGGTCGATAAATAAGGCCATATAAATAAACCTTATTTGCTGACCATAGAAATACGAATACAATTAGGTCCCTATTAGATTACCACCAATCCTGTTTTTTTTTGCCTAGTTCAATGACCACATTAATTTACAGATCATGCTTACCACCAAAGCTGTTGTAGAGAAAATTGACTGCCATGCCATCTAATGGAGAGAGAAAAAAAAAAACCCTTATCCCAGCTAAGATACAATATCCTACCTCTGCCTATTTAGACTGTGCACTTGGTGGTAAATATACATATCACTGCCCTATAAAAGGTTAAAGATGGCTTAGAAGTTAGTTATATTTAAATTGGTTTATAATAGGATGTATATTATCAATTGGTGCAAGCGAATGCCCTCAAGAAGTTAAATGCATGAAGCTTAAATTAAATTAAATTCTTGAGAAATTTTATTTTCTTCTTTTCTGTTGATTCATTACTATCTCAGGCCTTGAAGGACACATCTTATGAAAAAGTGAGAAAGGCGACTAATAAACTTGAAATAGTGACTAAAAAATAGCTAACAAGGATGAAAATAGTGACAAAAAATGACAGTAAGAATAAATGTTATTTCCTTTTTTCTTCCTTCTGCATTTGTCGTTTCATCAAAATTTAAGGCGATTTTATATCTGTTAACAATTCTTCTTGAAAGTATCAATTCTTCATTGGCATCTGTTAATAGGTAATGCATTTTTTGGCACTTAATGTGAGTTATCGCTAAAAGCACAAGGGAACATGATAGCAAATGTTGGGTTATGTTTTGATATGCTGCAGCTGAATAGTTGCTGCATACTGCTTTCATAAGCCCAAATTAATTCTGCAGCAGCTGCTGGTCCTTATTGTTAAAGTGTTGAACTGAGAGTTTCACCTTGTTGACTTGATGTTTCATTTTCTGGCAATTTACTTGTTGTTATATGCATTTGTTGAGAACTGAGGCATTCACGGCTTCTATCTCTATGTTTATCAGTTTCAGAATGCTGTAGAATCCTTTTCTTTCAATATTCATCAAACAAGCATGAATTTTACAAAATAATCCATATCTTTGTCCCCAAGATGAGATTTCATAAGAATTTTGCT
>JAHWFO010001074.1:14275038-14299336 GCA_023313115.1 Rhysida immarginata
AAAAAAAAAAAAAAAAAAAAAAAAAAAAAAAAAAAAAAAAAAAAAATCGAAATGTTTTCTTAAATTTTTTGTTCATATCATGCAGGGATTTCAACCCAATGCAATGCTATTTTCAGGAATCTTGACAAACTACAGTAGAGTCAACACCCTGCAATCAGAATATAAAAATATTAAATATTTGATGAAATATAAGCATTTTTACTAAATAATGTTTAACTGGGCATACACAAGCATTACTTAAATGTCTTTTGCATAATTTATTAGCCAATGCATAGAGCTATTCTTATAAAAAGCCCAAGCAAATAGCGTGAAAATTCAGAAAGATACTGCCGATAGAATGAGTTGAATTTCAGTTGCTCTCAAAAATAAGCAAAGCCATAAGAGGTTTTCTCTAAACTTTTATTTTTGGATTGGACACCAGTAACCAACTTCTTCTTACGCTGATATGAAGGCATATTGACTTCATATCAGCTGGTGTCCGGTCCAAAAATAAAAATTTGGAGAAAACCCTTTATGATTTTGTTTATTTTTGAGAGCAACTGAAATGTAACTCATCCTATCGGCGATATCTTTCTGAATTTTCATGATATTTGCTTGGGTTTTATATAAGAGTAGCGCTATACATTTGACTGAAATTATGCAAAAGACATTTTGGTAACGCTTGCGTACGTGCAGTTAAACATTATTTAGTAAAAATGCTCATATTTCATCAAATATATAATATTTTCATATTCTGATCGCAGGGTGTTGTCTGTATTGTAATTTGCCAAGTTTCCTGAAAATGGCATTCCACTGGGTTGAAAACTCTGCATGTTATAAACAAAAACTTACGAAAACAATTCGATTTTTTTAAAGAAATCTATATCTCCATAAATATATGTACTATTCACATATAAATGAATACAGATAATTAAAAGAAACATCTTAATCATATGCTACAGTTACAACACGTTTCAAGCATTATTTTTTACGGGGTGATCCCAAACATTATTCTTTTGGTCTACTTTTTGCTAGTCCCCTATTTGCCTTCGGAACAAAACCTTTGCTGAAATATACAGGATGGACCAAAAAAATTCGCCACTGAAAATTTCTAAGTCCCAGGTTTTGCAACAATAAGTATATTCAACAACAGGTTTATTCAACTGTTATTTGTCACCCATTCACAGCACACCTCTTGTTGATTAAACCTACTATTGAATAAACCTATTGTTGAATATACCTATAGGAGGTTGGATATTATGGATTTGCAATTGCGTCACCAGAGCATGCAACAGTTATGGACTGGTATTAGCAACATCCGGTTGTTTCAGAGCGCGAAAGAAACAAGCGAAAGTTTGATCGTGCTTAAATTCTACAAATATTCGACTTATCTAGAAGTCGTTGTCGAAAATAGAACAAATGTATGTATATATTCTAAAAACATTTGTAATGTTCTAAGCATATTTTGTATATTTTTAAAGTGGGAAAAATGAATAAAGACTAAATAAAGCTGGGCTGAGAGTCCTTGATGCCAAAGTGGGTGGAAGAAAAGCAGAGTTAAATTTTAAAATATTAAAGAAATCAATGTATTAAATATTCTTATAGTCCATAATTTAAATATGCAATGGACCCCCTCTTGAAATAAAATTCCTCTTTCCTATTATATTTCTGTGCTGAATCAACCTGAATAAGGGATAAATATTTAAGAATATACTGTAATTTTTGGGATATAATATGCAGAGAAAAAAAGATTAAAAGTTAAAAAAAAACAATACTACTTATTATAAAATGTAAATATTATTTAATATTCTGATAATAAACGCAATGAAGATACAATTAAAAAAAAAATATATATATATTTTGGAGGGGGGAGGGGTCGGGACAGAGGGTCAAAGTGGGGAAGAGGGTGAGTATTATATCCCAAAAATTACGGTATACAACAAAAATAGATCACTGCATAGGGAAAAAAATTTTATTACTTACAAATGTGATGTTGGAAAACGTTTATCTTATAATCTTTACTAATATCAGAGCATGAAAATTGCTATCACTACTGCTATTATTATCAGAGCTACAAATGTTATAAGTTTAGTGAGTGTCTTGTCCCGATTTAATATCCTATGTGCCTCTAATAAGTCTTTGGGAGATTTGCTACCAGGATTCAGTATTTTTCGATCTTCTTAAAAATAAATTTGAAGTTACTAAATTTTTAGGTAATTTTTTATATAATTTAATAAAAGTACAAAAAATACAAATTGTATAATAATTAAAGGTTTGATCATGTTTTAAAACTTTTTAATTTCATTTTAGTTTTATTTCATTAATTCTTCAAATTTTGTAATTAATTGTAGAAATGTTTAATTAATAAATTGTTAAATTTTTAAATTAACATCTTATAAATTAACATAAATTTATGATTAACACAAATTAATAAAACACTATTATTTATCCTGAGACGTGACTGTCTAATCTTCAAGAGAATAATGAAGATGGCATAATTTCATGAGATTTGAAATTTTCTTTCCAGATTTGATTTTTTGAATCCACTGCTTACTTATAATTCCATTTTTGTAAAGGAATAAAATTTCAATCCTTTATTTTTTTATAAGTTGCCGAGGATTGTGGAACAACAATTGTACGACATTTTCGCGTTACCTTAACCTTACTGGATGTTGCCAATACCAAAATTGTTCCTTGCACACTCTGGCAGCACAATAAAAACTAAAACATCCAGCTTCCTATTGTCCTGGGACTTAGTAATTTTCAGTGGCGAGTTTTTTTTGGTCCATCCTGTAAATGGTGTAAAATGTTCTTTACATCCCTGAAGTTTCACGATAAATCGTCAAGAATTTTTCTAGATATTCGACAAAACATCTAAAATTGAAAGTGTCAGATTACTTTTGGTTAGATAGTGTATCTTAAAGAGCCCATTTTAATCTTTTAATATACGACTGATTACACAGGTCAACAAAATATAACTTTCTAAATATTTTTTTAACATACAGAGCTGATTCTTATCCTTTATTTTGTGCAGAATCTGTATCTGATCTCAGTTTTTTCCTATCACCCACAGATTTCTTGTTTTTCAATGAAACACTTTTAAATTATTCAGAGTTTGGGTCCTGATAAATTTCTTTGTGGCCCGAAAATATGGCCAAACATTCATGATTTTCACCGAAAGTCACCCAAATGGGTGGATTTACAGTTTCGTGCACACTTTTTGCTAAACGTTCATGATTTTCACCGAAAGGCACCCAATTGTGCGGATTTACACTTTAACATTGCAGCCACTTCTCTTCACTCCCATTACTTTAACATTAAAGCCTCTAGGGGCATAACTTGTAAACGTGACGTGATAGAAAAAATCTAAAAGCAGATTTGGATTCTGCACACACAAAACCACAAGAATAAGGCAAATTCATTCAAAAAATAATTTCAACGTTGACCTGTGTTATATAAAAAGAATGAAAACAAGCAAAAGTTGGAAAACTTAACCATGGAAATAAAAATTATTAAACAAAAAAAGCATGAAAAATTAATTAATATTCGGTAACTCTGCCATTTGCCTTGATGATTGCTTTCATTCTTCATGCAAAAATTGTTGTTGTTGTTGTTATGAAGCTCTCGTAGTTTTTCTACTTAGCTTATATCTGTGATTTTTACTAATTACTGCTTATTTTCACTGTACTACATGCAAAAAGTTTAGACAGTCTCTGTCGATGTTCCCTCAACTTTCCCATACTGCAGCTTTCTACTCATTTGTGCTAGTTGATTTATGCAAATCAACAAGTTTCTTTACTTCCCTTCACACATTTTCTATTGGATTGGCATCAGGATTTTGTACAGGCCTTGCCATCCCTCGATACGATGATCCTAGCAGTTTTTTAAGAATGCTTGGAACAATGGCAACTTGCGTTATCATCCTGGAAAATAACGTCATCTGAATCATCAAGATATTTTTCCAGAGTTGGCAGTAGAATAGTTTCAAATATATCGATGTAATTTTCAGTGTTGATGGTGCTATTTAAAATGCACAGTTTTCCTGGACCAACAAACGTCATGTACCCCTGCAATTTTGTAAAATATTTAACACTTTTCCCTATCTGCTTGGTTAAAATTTGATTACCAGAATTTTTGGTCTTTTTCTAAATTTCTGGTTGCTGAATTTGTGGTCTTCGGCTGTAATTTATTTTACAATGTACAGTAGTTCTGATTTTAAATTCTATAGTATCAATCCATTTAAATTGACAAAACTGGTAAAGTAAATACTACAGCAAAATAGTAAAAAGTAGAACTTTATTCAGAATTATTGAGCTTTTCATATATTTATTAGTTTACCTGAATCCCATTCAATTAAAGAAACATCCTCCCATGACTGACCACCTGCAGTCCTAATAATTTTCTTTTTTTTGTCTTTTTCCTTCTTCTTTGGATGATTCACTGTAACCTCTTCTAAATGAGGTGGTTGGGCCACAGTTACAATTACTGGTGGACCAATCTATAAAAACATGTTGCAAATAAAATACATATCAGAAAATTTATATTTGTATTTTGTCAATATGATTTGCATACACATTACAATTATAATGGAGATCCTTTTCTAAATTAAAACTTACACAATAGAACCTTTACAACGCATTAGTTGAGATCCAAGATATCTTCGACTGCAAAAACGTGAAACCACATTAACACAAACCCACTATAATAAGCTGCGTCATAATGGGTCTATGGTGTACTTTTTTATTCTTTAAATATAATTCTGTCATATTCACATATACCATTTCTGTGAAACAAAATTAAAGTGTTTGCTAGTAAATTGTACAGCTTTATCATTTGTTAAGTTACTCAAAAGAAAAAGAAAAAAATAAGTGAAAAAATAATACATCCACACACACAGAAAATTTTTTGATATTTTAATAAAGTGAAAAAATGTATGACTGGATATTCAGATTTAACTGTAAATTTCTGTTACACATTCTTAAAATGTCAATCTGTACATCATACATTGCTCGCAATTTGTAAATGCATAAACACAAACCCCTAGGACTCTCTCATCTGATAAATGCTTTTCGAAATTAATTTTATGTTTAAATTCAAAAATAAGTGGGACTCTAATTTGCTGTGGAATTTTTGTGTAGGCACCTATAGAGACATATATTTTTATTGCGGTTAATGAACAGACATATTTATTTTCCATCATCTTTATTTCATTTTAGAAAAATTCACATATAGAGGTTGATTCAAAGTCATATGGACAAATTGAAATGCGTGTGGTTACTATGATTGTTATTGCGAGTCCATATTATTTTTGTCATTCCAAGAGATAAAATTCCCTTTCAGATTTAGGTTTGGGAGAAACAATGCCACCGTGAATAATCCCATTTTAGGAAGGGTATATAAATGCCCTTTCCAACCTAGGCTTCTTATATTTTCGGAAAATTGAGCTATGTAAAAGTCTTAACTTTACTACATCTAAGGCAACCGTATGTAACATATTAAGCCAGGTTAACCAACGTGGTCTGGAAGAAGAACCAACCTCAACATCATAATGCATGAAGTACCAATTACAACAAGATACATGTATGAGCAATCTTTCATCACAAAAAATGGTCTAAAGGCCACAGAGACTTTGTGTAAACAATATAAGGAAACTCTTTATAAAAAATTTAGCTATAATGAGAAAAAAAAATTGATGTCACCTATGATCATGCAAAGATCCTGGCACCAATGTATCACTCTGATATCCCATGTCTCTATGGTGCAGAAACTAATGACGTTTGACTTAATCAGAATAAGACTTTAAGCCACATGGAAAAGTTGACAGTTACCTTCATGAACAGTAGGGCTGTAGAAACATGAACCAGGGCAATACGTTCCAGTTTCTTTCACATGAATTCTTTCAGTTTCCTGTTGCATTTTATGGTAATGACTACATGACTTGCATGCAGTGACATATTGACTTTACACTTTGAACACCCAGTGTAGAAGCATTGAGTGATTTCCAAGAAGGGTATATTTCTGGACAACATGAAGGAAGTATAAGCCATCAGTTTTATGCATTTCCATTCTCTATTATTTGGTTTTACTTTTTATTGTTCTCTCCTGTTTATTATCTTTTCAGTTTTATATACAGGGGCGTATGCCAAGTGGGGTGCTAAGGGGCTGCAGCACCCTCCTCAGGAGTCGAAAATCGCAAAGAAAAAAACTGTTTGTGATATTGTTTTCTTTTTATTTTGTTTGACCAAATCTCGTAGGGAGCGCAATATTTTATCTAAAGCTTTCCTAAGGGCGCAAGTTGAAAAAAGTTGAAAAACGCTGCCTACTCTTCTTTAGTATCCTTCCCCCAGAGGAATTTCTGGTTACGCTACTGTTTGTATGTTTTATCCAATTACCTGGTCTTCTTTTGTATCCAATCAATTTTCAATCATTTTCTGCATATAAAGGCATATTACACATTCTTTATGCATTCTTGATAAAACTGGGAATGAATAGTGAAACTAAATGAAAATTATGTTCTTCCTATCTTGTATAGCAAAGTCTTTACCAGTTTACAAAACTAATAACACATTATCCCCCAAATGGATTTCTGTTCAAATATGAGATTACTTATATAAAGTGTAACCTAAAATTTACCTACCAAAATTACCTTAAATTATCAATTTCTCAGCTAGTAATTAAGTGTAATTGTTTGAAAGCTATAATATGTTAATGGCATCAAGGCAATTTTGTTTAATGTATTTAACACACTGGATTATCCCAAACACTATGGATGTAGCATCAACTGGTTCTCTTATTCACCTGACCTCAATCCATTAGATTTATTTTTATGGGGTCAAGGCCTATAAAATGAACCCTAAGACCTGGGTTGAGCTGTGAAAATTTAGCGAGTATGAAATTTTGGCCATTCCAACAGATGTTCTCACAAAGGTGGTAGCCAATTTTGCAATCCAATTGCGCAAAATCATTGAGATTGTTGACAATACATCAAGGTAAACATCAGACATGTTGTTTTATAAATGGTCATTTCATATGCATTGTAATCACCCTATACTTCAGCCGCTTAAAATTTGAAGGGGCACGGCTTGACCCGAATATCGAGCCAGTTTCAAATGAATGTTCCGATACAATTTGCAGGCTAGTTGAAAAGTAAAGATAATCGGTTCTACTATTTATGTAGGGGGATGAAGGTGAACGTCTGCCCTCATCCATCTCTTAAATTTAGTAAGGGGATTTATAAGTCGAGATTGAAAGACTTTGAAGATGTAGGAGACATTCAATCAACCCATTCATTTATAATTTTTGAAGGGAAACGCATCGCAGATTCGATCAAGCCTGGATATTTGTGAACTCGAAGTAGACCGTTCCTATATTTATTATTATCCAAGTCCTTATTATTTTTATGCTTATTAATTATAATGAAACTCTTAAAGGCAAGAATAAATCTATATTTTCTATTCTTCTTTTACCTTTTTGGTGTCAAGGATGTAAATAACCATTACTGGAAATTTAGCCTAGCAAGGGATGAGCCTATTAAGGCTTTGCTTGGTCTTCCAAACTTGCTATTAAAGGGATAAACACAAAAATCCATCCCTTGGCAGAATCGATAACAGAATATTATATGTATTAGTTAGGTTAGTTTACAAAAATTGTTCAGAGATAAAGTCAACAACTATCGACTACTTCCCCACATCTCTCCAAAACCTAAAGATTCTTAGGTTAGGTTATACTAGTATGAACAATAAGTTTGGAGACTGATTGCAGAGAGGGAAACTATTTGACTGTGGTGTAAAGGCACATATGATGCGAGATGTGGTAAGAGGAAGCAGCTCCTAAGTGCAGGGTTTTTCCAAACAATGCGTTTCAGTGAATTATAGTTGTTCACATTTGTCGGAAGGTTGTGGTGCATTACGATTCGTAAAGTAAGGGACGACAATGAACAAGGAGAGGTACACATAGATCCTGCCTCAAGTCCATGATGCTGTTTGCCGCAAAAGCCCAGTACTCTGGAAAAGCAAGGATTGGATACTGCAACATGACAATGCCCCTGCACATTGGTCTTTCATGGTGTAGGCTGCACTGCCAAAACGGGAAAATCAACCCTTTCACACTCATACAGCTCATCTGAATTTTACCTGTTCTCTCGTCTGCAAAACGAATTTAAAGGACACAGTTTCAAAAATGCATTTGAGGTTCAAGAAGCAGCAACGGCCAACCTGAAGACTATCTCCTCCAAAGGCTTCCAGGAATGTTTTCAGCAACTGTACTAGAGTTGGCAGAAGTGCATAGTTGCAGAAGGAGAATACTCTGAAAGTGGTTGTGTGTAACAAGTGATAACAATATACAGTATCATATCCATCAGGAAGGCCAATCTCAGATCGTACTAGTTCTACTAGTTCCCTCCTCAAAAATATAATTTTTTCCTTTTCATTTTAGGAGTTTAAAATATGCGGGAACTTTAGTAAGATCTTTATTTAGAGATTTTTTTTTGCAAAAAAATAGAAAATGCAGTTCATTTTTTATAATCCCATTAATAATATTAAGTGAATTAGGAAATTCAACCCACTTGGTACTTCTTTGAAATACTACTTTTAGAACAAGGTATGTAATACAAACATACTCCAAAAGCACAAGCAGTCAAGCAGGAAGAAGTACCACTTTCAATCCCATAATCCTATGCACCGATTTTCTCTCTAGATGGCACATTACTATTGTGCAAATTAAAATACTGGAAAGGAAAAGTAAAGACACACGCAATGATCTGCCATTTTTTGTGCAAAATTCCTTCATATAGACATCTACAAGAAAGTCTTTTAATGTACCGAAAAGGTCAAATTATGCAGCAGCATTGCAAGATACGCAAAAATTATTATTAATATTATTACGTATGTAATATATAATAAACGTATAAAGATTACTTGGTATATAAGTTATTTTCGATAAATAACTAAAAAAATTACTAAAAATAGTTCATTCCCGTTTAGAAAAAGAAATTCCTTGTTTATTTGAATTTACCCACCATTCACCTACAACGAAATTATTACTCCAATAAGTATTCATGAATATTGAGAATTGAAAATTGAATATTATAATTCTCAGAAAAATACTGACCCTTTATTTAATTTAGCAAACAGGGATTATTTATTTGAGTTTCATAAAACTGTCAATATTATTTATAGTACTATCATCCATTCAAAGCACAGCCTTTTTATCAATCATGATTCAAAGTAAATAATTAGCAAAATATTTTTTGAACCAGATCATTATTTTACATTGTTGCACCACAGATTGAGAGAGGTACAAAAATTGTTCTTAAGGGCTGCTGCAAATTCAGAAGTGCAGAATATGCAAAAATAAATTAACTACGTACCCATTGTTTATGAACTACCTTTATCTCTGAGCTTCGGCTGGTTGAGTGGCGGTTGTTTATAAACAATAGTCTGTTTGAATAAAAAAAATAGGAATCCACTAATCGAAGCTCTCCTGTATGCTGAAGAAGGCAGCCTGGCTGCCGAAATGTGCATCCATCGTCTGATTAAAAACCTTATGTGGATTAGTGGTTTCCTATTTTTTTTTTTTTTTTTTTTTTTATTCTAATGTCTGTCCACAGTATCTGGCTCCATTTATTTAATAGTCTGTTTCTTTATAGTATTGCTTTTTTAGATTTTTTCCCCTTTGGACATGCACCCTCAGGTACAAGGTTCCAGTATGTGATAGAGCTAAGCCACATCCATTAGTTGATCCAGATATTCTGCTACTCCTAGTATAACTTATTAGATGAAATTAAATTAGTAATTAGAATGGTAGGATGATTAGGTTTAATGGATATTTCAGTATTTTTAAGTTTTTTTAAGAGTTGTTATATTTACATAAATTCATTAACTCAACATAGCTGTGGCTTATTTATTAATATTTTGTATTTTAATTTTAATTTAATTTTCAATTGTTGATGGAATTCCTCGGATTCTCTCATTTTGTTGGGCTATGCTGTTTCCATTTCAACAGCCCAATTATATTTTTTCCTGTCAGTTTTCAGCTTAATGTGTATATGATGAATTGCTTTCTTTCACTTGTTGCTGGTGAAAGTCACCTCCATTCACTTGACCACAGCAGAGGTGATTAGCAGGCGATGAGCCTGAAAGACAATCTCGAGATTGCGAAAGTTCGCAAGATCTTGCGTTAGTGTACGCTCGCTCATCCAGAGCATGTGCAGTCTTTTGCTCACTCGTTCAGTGCTAAGGGAAGATGAACTTGTGGCAGCCCTAATAATAGATGAAAATTTCGTATGTTTAGAGGGAAAGTTTTGAAAAATAAATGTAAATAGAGACTCCAAATGAAGAAAAATACCACATTACATGAAATGATATCAGGCGAGATAAAAACTTAAAAAATTATATAAAATATACGTCTTTCATGCCTAGATTTGAACTAGCGATCTCAGATCTAAAGTGGACAGGCATAAATATATAAATTAATGCAGTGCTCCATCTATATAATGGCACTCTACATAACGCCAAATTTATAACTGCAAGTCCATATAATGATGTTTTTTTCCAGAAAATAAAAATTACAGACTCATTCGTGGTGTTTGCTGAACCTCTCTGCAAGCGTCAGAGATTCTTGCTCTCAGCTCGTCAACACTGGCTACTGGAATAACATAAACCAGGCTTTTCAAATGACCCCATAAGAAAAAGTCCAGCGGCGTTAAATCTGGTGATCTCAGTGGCCAGTTAATGGGGCCATCTCTACCTATCCAACGTTGAGGGAAGGTTTGATTGAGAAACTCACACACGGCCCAGGTAAAATGTGCTGGTGCTCCATCGTGCTGCAACCACATCTGCCGTCTGACTTCCAAAGACATCTTCCACCAGTCCCAGCAAGATATCTTGAAGAAATGTGAGGTAATACTCTCCAATTCGGGTTTGGAGGTAGTACATGCGGTCTGATAATCTGGCCAAGTATTAGAATTCCAGCCCAAATGTTAACATGAAAATGTTCCTGATGGCTGGAGATATGTATGGCATGAGGGTTATGTTCGTCCCAACTATGGCTGTTGTGGCAATTGAATCGTGCTTCATCTGACAATAACACGTGTGGCGAATGCAGGATTGGTAGTAACACTCTGAAGATACCATTCAGAAAATTCCACGCGTGGTACATAGTCTCCACAACGCAAAGCCTGAAGATTCTGTTTGTGATAAGGATGTTGTTGGTGCTCATGTGGAATCTTCCATACAGTCGTATGATTGAGGCCCATATCATGTGCAACTGCACGGGTCCTTGTGGATGGGTTAGCTGCAAATCTTTGCAGCACACCCTCTTCGACATGTCGTGTTCGCACAGTCCTCGGAGAGCCAGCGTCATGCCTGCTGGGTAGAAATTGTCCCGTTTTCCGTAAGCGTCGGTCAATCGCCACAAATGTTGCACAACAAGGATGTCGTCTATGAGGGAACCTCTTGCGGTAGAGCCTCGCAGCTTCTCGTGCATTGCCATGAGCCTAGCCGTACAACAGATGCATGTCTGCCATCTCTCCATACGTGAACACATTCATGTTGAGATCTTTGCAGGTGAGATGATTCTGCTTGTATATACTTCACAGACTCTGCCTGGTCACCCTCGATGAGGAATATGATCACCCGTGCATTTTGATTCATCAATTAATGCTTTCGTTGCTAATTTCCTGCTTTGCATGCAGCTCTGCAGGTACCGTGCAGTGGAGCATTCACAGGGGTTTGTCAGGATCTTTACACATTTTTAACTCGTTTACAACGTTTTTGTGGGAAAAATAGTATTCGGAATAGTTGTTAGTTTTGACCTTCCCTACCATATCTCCAAGTCTGGCAATGGAATTCATAAACACCTTGTATATAAAAATACATATACTGGCCAATGTATAGATAATAAAAATTTGTTTCCTTTTTTTTAACAGTCGAACCCAAATAACTCAAACTCTGATAACTCAAATTCCCGGTTAACTCAAACGATGTTCTAAGTCCCATCCCCCAGAGCAATTAATTCAATAGAAAATTCATTCATTAAATCAAAGAAATTTTGGTTTTAGTGAATAGGTATTCCTAAATTTAAGCAAAACCTATCTTAAAAATACAAGCTTTGCCTATTGAAACTTTATTTCATTTATCAACTTTAATTTT
Source organism: Rhysida immarginata (assembly GCA_023313115.1). NCBI lineage: Eukaryota > Metazoa > Arthropoda > Chilopoda > Scolopendromorpha > Scolopendridae > Rhysida > Rhysida immarginata. Next base: position 14,287,167 of record JAHWFO010001074.1, read on the forward strand.
TACGTCCACATGACAAAAGAAAATGATGCAGGAATCTTTCGCAATCACTGGCAGCCATTGCGAAAATCAAAACTTAGCACGAACACAATACTGCGAATAGAACTCATTCGTTGCGATCGTTGAATGAGAGAATATTTAGACATAGTAATTGATGACGATTGCACGTTCATTTTTAGAGGAAGTATTCATGTCGACCATAAAGTTCATTGCATGAATGATTGCAAACAAGTTTTAAGAAGCAGTCATACTTCTGATTGGCCTTCGTCATTTTGCTTTCTAAACTTCACTATCTCATTGCCTTTGTCGATGTAAAAGTAACGGAAATTCGAGAAAAAAGTAAATTCTCTGTAAAATTTCAAATATAAAAAAATTTATAGATATTATACATGTTATACAGTATCAAAAATGTCGTCAGATGAAAAAAAAAACAAAAAAAAACGGGCAAAAAGAGATGCCTTTCAAAAATTTTTACAAACCGGAAGTAGAATTCGGAAGCCATGCCAAAGCAGCATTGGAACTGATTTTGTGTTGGAACAGACCGTATTTTACTGGGTCCGTACTATACTTGTATATGGTTCTCATAAAAACTAATCAAATTCATAGAAATATTGTATCATGTAATCTTTGTAGTGGTCATGTAGCCTCGTTTTTGGCTTACTGGTTAACTCAAAAACCTGATAAGTCATAATTTTTATGTGGTCCGCTGACGATTTAAGTTATCGGGGTTCGACTGTATATGCCATCCCGTTATATTTCAATTATCTGTCGCATTATCTTAATAATAATTTTTATTTATTATTTTTATTTTACTTATTAATAAAATTATTTATTTATTAATATTCATAATAATTTTTTTATCATATGAGAAATCTTATGATACTAACTAAAATGTTTTCTCAGTTTTGCATGAAATCAACATTTGTATTACACATGTAAATTAGCATGCATATTAGTTTTATAAGATTGTATTAGAATCAAAGCCACTAGCAATAATAATACTCTTATTATAATTAGAAACTGAAACAAAATCAAAGGTGATGTTCAATCAATCATTTATGGACAGTGATATGCTTAATATCGCATATTCACAACAAATGTGCACAACATGTGCACAGCAGATGAACAGAGACATCTGCTTTCTTTGTACATAAATGGCGGCGAATGGTCACAGGTTAACATTAAGCCTATGCATTCCTCATTTGTCGGCAAACGTCAGTGAAAACAGTGTATGTATTTTCCCATTCCAGTACTTTAGTAGAAATCTCGTTTTATATAAAATAAAATTTCTAACTTTTTTTAATGCAGAAGTGAGAAATAAATAACAAAATTCAAAAAACTTGTAGGAAAAAGTCCTTAATGTTTGATAATACACATTTTTTCTTTCTTTTTTAATTAAAAAGAAATTAATAAACAAAAAACTAATAAAATTGTATAGCATTTTAAACTTCTTATCAACTGCAAGTCCTCAATGACAACTTTCATGCCTTAGAAGTAGTGACGTAGGAATGATTAAGCGCATGGATTTTCTTTACCATGAGTGGTTGGTTAAAAATTCCCTCCACCACGCCCTTCAAACTCTTACTGAATGCACTGTAGTTTGAACTATCATGCTTATTTGTTATGGTACAAGGAAATTTTAATTTTGATAGGTAGGTTTAGGCTACCCTGTATTTAAACAAATAAACTATGCTTTCATTTTAGGTGAAAATGCAGTGATGCCCCTAGGATGTTTTAGCACGATGCTGTGTCCTGACATCTTTTCTGTCTTCTAGCTCTTTAAAATCGATACTTGGGTCTTTTGAAAGTTAGTGAAGGTGAACTTTAGCTCATAAATGTTCTGACATAAAGCTTGCCCTTTCACCTGTGGACAACATCCTGTTGCCTCATTCATCCTAAGAGCAATACCTATTTCAATTTTTAAAATGTATAAATCTATATATACACCCCTTAATCTATTACCTTTTTCACTGGAGGAGGTGGAGGAAGTGAAGGTTCTATTACTGGAGCAGGTGGTTCAGGTTTTTCAGGCGGTTCAGGTATTATGTTCCTTTCGATAGGAGGCAAATGTTCTTTTCGTACTTTCACAGGAGGTGCTGCGTATACAGCTGGGGCAACCGAGATTACCGAATTTGATGGTTGAGTATGGATCGGCCTCATTGCAGGTGGGCCAACTCCTGGTGCTGGAGGTGGCATAAAACCAGGCCCAGGCCCTGGTATGAAATTACCTGGATTCATCATTGGAGGGTTTGGACCTGGTGGAGGGGGTCCACCCATGGGACCTGCTGGGCCCATACCCATCATTGGTGGTAGAGATTGTGTGGGTCCTGGAGCTGGTCCCATTGGAGGCATATTCATGGGAGGAGGTGGCCTCATTGGTGGAGCACGTTGTAACTGATGTGGAATAAATTGCAAAGGTGGTCCAGATGAATTGGGTGGCATTGGACCAGGTGGTGGGGCTATGATATGGTAAACAATAGATATTTATTTTAATAAAGTATGAAATTATATCTAAAAAAGTGACATACGTAATCTAATATGACAATTACAAAACGATAAACCATTAAGTTTATCATGAAAAACAGAAAAATAATGCCAAAACTATAAAATTTAGAATAACATTTACGGATCTTAAAGGGCAAATGACAACAAAAATTCGCTATCGAGATAATAAATAATCAGAAAGAATGTAGCATAAAAAAAAGAAAACAAGTTTTTATGGAAAAAAAAAAGTTACAAATTTTTTAAGAAAGAGGCAACAAATAAGCGAAATGGGGGCCCTTCAGTTTGGCTAAGCTGATGTCATAAGCAATGCTCTTGCGGGAGTTTTTGACAAAATTCAAAATGAATTTATATTACCGACAGGTGGCCTTTAAAATTATGATTTCTTTATTAAAAATTAAAGTAAAAAAAGAATAAAACTGATATTTAGTATCAGAAAAGTATTCAAAACTATATGAAATCAACTTCACTTTTGGTGTCACTTGCCCTTTAAATCTCAAGGCAATGAATTTTTAAGAACCATTTGTTTTAATTGTCATTAATATTACACTAACATGTTATGAACTGATGGGAAATATGTCCAATGTGCTAGTTAACTTTTATTTAGGAAAATAAAATTGTTGCCATTTTGCACAAATTAAAAACTTTTATGTAAGTGACTTCCACATATTACAAATTTACATGCATATCATTTACTGCAAATGATATACAAAATGCCATTACTGGATGACGCAAATATTTAAGATATTTAAAGTTGCAATTACACCATGATATTCTGTGTCATCTTGAAATGTTTCTTTAAAGAAAGCATTCCAAGATTAAAGAACTATTAAAATGGGTTGCAAAAGAGACATAGTACTGGGAAAAAAATTAAAGAGGCAGACCTTCAATATAAAATGAAACTTTAGTAAACGTAAAGAAATGTACAAAAGAGCAGGTTTTGTAATGTCTGTTTAAACCATACTCGAAAAAATTATCAAGACTCAAATCTTAAAAAACAAAACCAAAAATAGTTCTAAACAACTCAATAATCGTAGTGTATAGTGGAGTTCACAGCTCCTGTGGAAAAAAACAACCAAGAAGAGCCATGTTTTTATATGATAATGTGTTAAACGGTCTCTAAAATTTCATAATCTGCCATTTTAAAACCTAAAGATACTAAGTAATGCAAAGTGATAGCTATAAAGACAACAGAAACCCAGATCGGTGACTGAGAGCACTAAGACGAAGGTCTTGTCTTTCTTGAAACCAGCAAATCGTGGGTTCGAATCCCGCTGAAGGCATTGATGCTTATGTTGTCCATTTACTAACAAGCTTGGAAGACCAAGCAAAGCCTCAGTAGACTGATCCCCTGCTACAATTTATAGGTTAAATTTCAAAAAGAAATCCATTGGTTATTTAACATCCTCGATACTGGAAGGTAAAAGAAGAATAGAAAAAAAAGATAAAAACCTAATAAACATATATTTATACAGGGTATTTAAAATTTGTTGGATAGACTCCACATATAGATTCCAAACATAAAAGATAGGAATGTAAAGAGTGGAAGAATTATGTCATTTTAAAATAGGATCTTTGTTAGTGTAATTATGCAATGATGTCATCCTTTTGAGGCATTGTAATTGGCTGGACATTGACCAGGGGTGGCTGGTGACGTCACATCGAGTGACAATGAACGGTTTTCACATGGTGTATGGAGATGTCAATGGAAAAATTAAAATTTATTGATATCACAACACTATTTTAAATCAAAGATGAACGTTTTATGAATTTTGAATCGTACATTAATCTTCTATTAGTATTAACAGCGTTTCCATTTTAATTAATGGTGTGCAATAACACAAAGTTGGTTCAATATAAAAACCTGTATTTACTCAAAACTGCTTCAAATTTGGACATATGCTTATTGCACATTTTATATTTATGTACAGAATCTATATGCAAAGTTTGTCCTACGAATTTTTAAACATCCCGTATAGTTAAATAGAATCTCTGTTTCATGGAACTAGACATTACTGTGATCTCTATTTGGTTTTAAAAAGATTCTCTGACAAGGTTCTCTTTGTAGTATTTGTAAAAAGTGTCTCAAAATGAACTGACATTTTGAATTTACCGCCATTTTTTTTTTTGTGGTACAGCCAGAGTAGAGATTTTTATATGCTGTCATTATTAAACACTGAGGTTAAATTATGCAAAACTACACAATTGAATAATGCATAGAAATTTAAAAATTCACTTCAAAAATTGTGAAAATTTTACAAAAACTGTTGACTCATTTTGGGACACCCTTTGACATCACCGGATGAATTGGTGTGCCAAATTTGGACTTGTTTGAATAATGGGAAGAGGGTTCACTTGATTAAGATTTGAACGAAACAGAGAAAAGTTGTGAGTTAAAAAAAAGTGCATAATGAAGGTGTCCCAATACTGCTGTAGTATCAAAAATGACGTCATGCTACACAGTGTTGGACGCAGCAGTGTGGTATTAAAACCACGCTGTTGTTGGCTCTCTGCTACAAACATGCTGTCTGTGCAAGCTGTCTGCCACGATCGCCTCGTTCGCACAGGAAAACGATCCCATGTCATGTCACCAGTTTTTTTAATCAACACATTATTAAACATCTCGATAAGAAATCTTTTCAAAATCATTAATACACCTTTTACAACCTTCTTAGCTGTGTCAATATCTAATTGTAACGAAAATTTTATACAAAATCGTCTTCACTCATGAACGCCACCCATTTGTAAGAAACCTCATGCAACAGAACAAGCAACAAAAAGGGTTGCTACAAACTGTGATCTCGAACCAGTGCTCTGCTGCACATGTCTGGGCCTTCAACAGAGCTCAACAATGCTTCTAACCACTCAAACTGAGCAACTGTTGAATTTAACAACTAGCGGAATGTCTACTCTGGTTACACCATAAAAAAAAATGGCGGCAAATTCAAAATGCCAGTTCATTTTGGGACATCCTTTATAAGTAACAAATACTATTCAGAGATACTGCAACTCTGAATCATCCATGACCACCCTCTCCGAGGCAAGATATGGTGTGAATTTACCATACTCCTTTAGTGTCAGTGATGCATCAGATTTGATATCAAATTAAAGACTGGTGCATTTATGACCCATCCGTCTTATAATTTTTTCTTGTTTCTTTCTTTTACACACAGTACTTTTATCATTATACACTTTAACATGTATTGTTTGAATACTCTATACCAGCGTTTTTCAAAACTAAGCAACTACTGGGCATTATGGCATGAATAATTTCTGAACGTTTACAAAAAGGAAAGGAAAAGAACCCTTTAAACAACAGATTTTTACAAGGAGCATTCAAAAAGTAATACACCACAATTTACTTCCCTGAAAGTATGGAACATAAAACTTTGCAACTCAGTCATCACATTGCTACAACTGTCAGTTTTGCTGATTATTTTTCAAAACAGTGTCCTTCCATTTATTTGGTTTTATGCTAGCATTCCAGAAGAGAATATATTCCCCCTCTTACAATTCTTGGTCCTGCTCACACAACAATTTTATCACAGCGCACACAATATCATCATCGGACACATATTGGATCCCATGGAGTGCATTTTTTAAAGGACCAAACGTGGAAGTCTGGCAGTGTCAAGTTGAGACTATGGGGAGAAATATCAAAACATAACATTGAATATCCGCCATCTTTTGAGGGTATCGAGACCCATGGCTGCCATGGCTCTGAACTTATCCCATTGTTATACAATAACAAGTCGGGCAAAAATGGTGCACTTCGATGAGTAGCAGTATAGGATTGCCTTCCTTTTGCCCTCAAAAAATGGCAGCTGTACCCATCATTCAATGCGAAGATATTTTCCCCTATAGGGTGGATGGGGAACGTGGTGAAACCAAGTTTTGCTTGAACGTGCATCACTGATATCTGCTATTTTTAAACACTTGCTATCACGCTGCCACCTGGTCGTTGAGCTTGCAACTTCATACAACAGTAGCAAAAGGTTCAAACTCGGATTTCTCAAAATTTCAGTCGCATAGCATTGTTCGTGTCAAAGAAATAAATTGTGATGCATTACTTTATGAACGCTCCTGGTATAAAATGAAGGGTGAAAACTGAGGAATGATTCAAGATTAGACTATTAAACATAAATGAAAAACGGAAAAAAAAAAAAAATTCCGCAACCTGGATTCGAACAGGGACCATGAGTATCTAGTTCGTCACCTCTGCCAACTGGGCAACACGAGGTACTGCAGGCTGTCTCAATGATAGGACACATGCATCTGGCTCACAGATCCCTGGTTGGAATCCAGGTTGCAGAATTTTTCCTTTTGTTTTTCATCTAGTACAGATTTCTAGTCCAATGCTTAGCTCACTATGCCATATTGAGACTTGACTCTCTCCCATTTTACTGCAGTGGGACTAAAGGAGCAGACTTAAAATCACACTGCAATTTCTTGTCCATGGTCGAGATGTATATCGACTCCAAACAGTTATTTGTTACTTCTAAACGAATGCTGCATTCTGGCAAAATTTCAGCAAAATCAGGATATAGATTTCGCTTGTAAATGTTAAGTTTCTAGGATTGGAACTCATGGATAAGCGAATTCCATACATTCAAAAAGTTGAGTCACTGTTGGAGCTTGATGATTCAAACCGAGGAACAATGGCGAGACTTTTCCCTGATTACTTATGAATTTCATGATCATTTTTTGAACATTTCTAAATCTTTTAAGAGAAGCAAGCAATTTATATACCTAAACAAATAGCTTAGATAAAAACATGATCACAGCATTTCTCCTGCAAATTTCTACCATTTCTGGACAGGTATGAACCCATCATTTCAACAACATGAAGTGATCACACTTATCACTGTGCTTAAGACTCCAAATTAAACGTACCTTAGTAGAATAAGAGCAAAATTTCCATCCTTACTGCCCTGTAGTTTTGATGAAATTGGGCAATGTAGATAAGCGAGTGATTCTCAGTTATCAGAAAATAAACAGAAAACTCTCTAATATTTTGCTATTATGGAGTAAATATATCTAAAAGTTAGAAACCGATGGGCATTTCGGCCTTTGAGTATAAAGAGGGCAATAAGCATAGTTTTCTGCTCGAGTTAAATTTAATTATAATGTAAATCTTACAGTAGGCGAATGCAAATTTTGAAATTTACCTATTGGTGTAAAAATAGTAGTAAAACAATCACCATTCATCATATTATCTGCATCATTGATATTAAACGAAAGAAATATTAATAATTTTATTCATTGTAGGATATTCTTGATATTTAATGAATTACGATACTGCTGATTGTTAATCATCTTACCTTCTATGAACATCCCAACCATGGGATTTACATAATGTTGTTGTTGCTGTTGTTGCTGCTGCTGCTGCTTTTGCAACTGTTCAGCAATTCGGTTGTAAGTGTTCACTCCGATTACGGGTCGTGAAGGTTCAGGTGGTGGAGGAGGTGGAGGCGGCGGCGGTGGAGCTGCCAAAGGCAGAGCAATTTCTTGCTCAAACCTAAATGATAAAAATAATGATGTTCCATAAAGTTAAACTTCATAAGCAAGCAAGAGAGCAATGGGGAAGAGTTGGTTCGATCCCATCTGCCGATCATAATGGAATAACTGTCAAATGACAATGAAAGTTCTCCAGATTTTATCCACACCTACTTCGCCTTCTAGTATTAAATATTAATTGAATAAGAAATGTTTTGATTACCTATTCATCTCCGCCTCCATCTCTTTCAATTTTTCTGCCGACAAGCACGCCATGTTGACGTCTGTTTTCTCTACAAGCTTTTGGTTTTCAGATTGCTTTTAGGCTTTTCCAAAACGATTTGGTTCGAGAGTTGAAAACAGCTGCACAACAACAAAGTCGCTGCTTTCGAGACTATTTTTGAAGATGGCTTCGGCTCTCGGTATTTGCCTCAAAAGAGCAGCTGTGATTTCGGTTTTTCCTAAAAATGTACTTTTGCACCATGGAGGATCGTTAACTCAAGTGAGGTAATCAAGCTGGTTTATTGATATTTGATCTAGATTATCAAGCCCAGTTTGTTTTACTTTTATTTAAACTTAAATGCGCCGATGTAAATCCGAGAAAAAAAAATAGACTAGATGAAGAAATATGTTATAAATCGATATGATATGGGGAAAATGTGTTTATTTAAAACTTAAATTGCCCCTGTGTAGGTTGAATGTAGCAAAAAAAAGTATTCAATTAAAAGTTTTCTTTTTCCTTCATAAAAAAGGCGGCTATGAATATGAAGCGATCGCTGACCCCTCACAAGGTGCGCCAGGGTGTTATTGAGCCTTTCTGTAAATGAAAATCCATGAGCCCAAATTCAGCCTAAATTTTACTATGGGCCCATTTCACCATTAACAATTCAGGATGGCAGATGACGAGTTAAACGCAAATCCGTGCTTTCTAGTAGGCCAGCCTGGCGGCCGAGAGAGCCGGGGCTTTCCGGGTCGAGTGCATCTGTGTTCGAGTCCCGCCGTGAGCATAGATGTTTATGTTTGTCCTGGGATTGTGTGAAGATGACCTGGATGTTAATGTGCTCAAAAATCTAACCAACGAACAGAAAATGGCTTTTGTAATTAAAATACAGAATTGTCACTATTCAGTTTTCGTTGAGAAAAAAAATTGTTTGGAGCATTTTTCGTTTTTCAAATGTAATAAGGATAGATCACTTACCGACCCATCCTCCCCATCTTCAAACATTGCTTCAGTGTTCCCCAGGCTGTTCGACTTGTTTTTGCTGACCATCTGGCTGATGAGGTGTAAAACTTTATAATGTACACTTTATACTCCTTGCCATTCTTCATTTCTCCTTGGTAATACTTGCTGGGAGAGCACTCTGTTAAATCATTCATTTATTTACTTGAAAGATTCTCATGTGACCTTAAGTTTGTTAATGCATTGATAAATTACACTTGTCCTATTTTGGGTTCAAATGAATTATTGTTAGCCACTATAAACAGATGCACCTTTACTTGTAATATGAGCGGCGGTCATAAAGCCATTAAAATCAACATGAAAAAACGATTGCTTTTGAAAATGTGTGGTGCCACTGGGAAGCAACATCCCTCGAGTGCTGGAGGATACAAAATGGCATTTGGTGCAGTACCACTAAACGCAACCCGAGCGTTGAAAGCAACATGATGCAGCTCGTCAGAAAATTGGAGGTGTGAGCTGTAATAAGGGGAACAACGCCAAACAAATTCATGAGGATTAGTGGGCATTTATGGTGACAATGCCCTATCGTGTGAGACACTTGCCATATGACATCGATGTTTCCAGTGCAGTCAGGCAAACGTGGAAAACAAACCTTAGAGCAGATGACCCTCCATCTGTAAATAGCCACAAGTTGCGAAGCAAGTGGAGATGATAGTCCTCTCAGACTGCCGTATCACCTTGGAACAGATCATGGGAACAGACTTCTGCATGACAAAACGGCAGCACATTACGCACATGAGATCGTGCACATTGCAGCAGAGCTGGGGTTTGAAAAACTCCCCCATTTGCCATATTCACCTGACCTGGCCCCAAGCGACTTTTTCCTCTTCCCTCGCCTGAAGAACCCGCTTCGTGGACGGCATTTCCAAGACGATGACGAGGTCATCTTTGAAGTGCAGCAGTTCCTCAACAGCCAGTAGGAGGACTACTATAAAATTGGCATCCAGCAAGTCTACCATCGTTTGGAAAAGTGTGTGGGCTTGGGAGATGTTTACGTGGAGAAGGACTGATTCTACTACCATATAGCATCATCCCATCTCTCAGTCGTCCGGCTGATTGTAACGAGTTTATGGCCGCTCCTCGTACGCTTACGCTCTAGCTGATATGCTGCAAGCTGATTTGGTCGTAAATCAGCACTGTTTTGCTACCACATCTTAGTTATTAATTGAAGCCATTAAAATAATTTAAATTGAATTCATGTCAAAAATTTTAAATGCAGATTTTTTTCTTTATTATTATTTTGAGTTGAAATTATAACGGAAATTATAGGTTATGACGATTCAACAGAAACATGTATAAGTGATGAATATATCAATATTTATTGAATTTATCATGCCTAATGATAGTTGTTATTCACTTGCTAAAAGATATGTTACAATTATAAATAATTGCAAACTTTGTTTCTTTTAAAACAGGGGTGGAAAAACCTGGCTACCAGATGCCAAATTTATGGAACAGTATATGGGACCTGTGATGTATCCTGATAAAATTACAACAAATTGGGAGTTACCAGCTTGGCATGGTAATTAGCAATAAATTTAATAATTAAATTACAGCCTTTTCACATTGCTTAAGTATATTTTCACAACCATTTAGTACTTTTTCACAAACATTAAATCCATATTTATAATAAATTGCGTAAATTTACAGGCAGTGATCAATTTTCTTTTGTATATTTACCGTGGCTGAAGTCAAAAACCCTAATCTGTGAGAAGAGTTAGTGAGAATTTCTCACTGGACTAACAGTCTTATTCTCATTTAGGTCAGATAGCCTAACTGCTTAGGCACAGGAGCATTAACTGCCATTTTTGACTGCCTGATGATGTCACAGTTGGCTAACTGGAATTTATGACCAACCAATCGCTAACTCTTCTCACCGGTTAGGGTTTTTGACCTCACCCTGTATGTATGGTCGGATGGTTACCTTGTCAGTCAAATCTAAGGAGAATCACTTTTGGCTTGCTAAACTTTGGTAATAACGTGGCTGTCGAAGTGTATTCAAAACACTTAAAGATTCCCCTGTTGAATGTAACCGTAAGCTTGTGCTCCCTACCATTTATTTTTCACCTTATTAATTTTTGAAGTGTAAAAGCTTTCAGGATATTTTGCATCTTAAGTTTTCTTTTTTCTTTACATGAGTATTAAAATTTATTTGTAAATATTGCTTGATTGCCTCTTCCTAATAGCTTGCAAAAATTTCTCAAGATTGCTTTCTTTTATTCAGACAAATCAGCTCCTTTAGAAAAAAGTGTAAGAAATCTCACTTTAAATTTTGGGCCTCAACATCCAGCTGCTCATGGAGTACTTCGGTTGGTATTAGAACTTGATGGAGAGGTAATCTAGCATCCTTTACTGTTTTTCTCTTTTTAATGTGCTAATTTCTGATGTAATATTCAGTTATGAAAATTTAAAAAAAAGGATAAAAATAAATAAATAAAAGGAAAAAAAAACAACAAAAAACAAAAAAAAACTGATCTCCATACTTAATGCTTTTTTGAAGAAGTGGTCTTTTTTACAAAATATATACAGGGTGTTTCATAATTGGTGTCCCGTCTTTAGGTCCAAATAACGACTCAAGGGGAACAGATTGGGGGGAAAATGAATATTGATTATTTGGTTTTAATGTCCCCAAATTCAGAATAAAAATATTTTGCGTCCCTGGGGGTGAAGGGGTAAATTTTGAAAATTTTAATATTGTAGGGGTATGGGTTAGGCCCCATGTGTTATTTAGAAAGTTGTAGAGCATCATGTAAAATGTGGGTTTAGCAAAAAACCCGGTGAAAAAATCTCATCCCCTGCCCTTTATCGAGTGGGTAAAGTGAAAGGTTTCTAATGAGTTTTTCTGTATTTGTCTACATTACCTAGCCATACCTTTCACTGAAATGCTATATTTATTTATTTATTTATTTATTTATTTATTTATTTATTTATTTAT
>JAHWFO010001074.1:14329336-14348579 GCA_023313115.1 Rhysida immarginata
CAAATACCTAACAATTATTGCTACTTCTGTTCCTTCTGAAAGGCTATTTTCAAAGGCAGGAGCAACAGCAGCAGATGACAGATCAAGGCTAACAGGAAAACGGCTACATAAATTGGTTTTCTTAAATTCATTAGACGATAAATATTGGAAGCTATAGAAGCAAACTCAAACTATTTGTCCAAATTATTTGAAATAAACAAAATTCTGTGAAAGGATCTTGAATTTTTCTTTTATCTTTGAGTATTTGTACTATTATACATATTTGTTACGATCAATCGATTAATTATATTCGATTAATCGATCATTGTTATCGAACCATCCGATTAATCAATATCAGTGATCGATTACAAAATCTTAATAATCGCCCATCCCTAGCTCCTAGGCAAAAATAGCCTGATTGTGCAGAATGGTACAGCAGATCTCAAGATAATATGGTCTATTCCAAAATAGTAGTCCACTGAACTTGAAGCGTAATTACTAGAAACCAATCAGAAATAAGCATAGGAGATGTCTTATTTTCTCCAGGTGTATTTGACTAGACCAGGTGCATTTATGTGAATTTCAAGGGCTCATGGAATCCATGCTGCCCAATATAGAAAATCATAGCAACGAGCTAGTCTCGGGCATTTTAAAGCATCCTATACATAGAAAGAGATATCGTGATCCAAGGCATATACTTGATATTGATTTTGAAGACATTGATAATGTGATATTTCCAGATTACTGGACTTCATAGGTCGTGTTTTATCTAATACTAGTGGTCTGCTTCTAGTCTAGACAGTCGTCAATCAAATTTTCCTCCACCAAGAGGAGGCAATTTTCTTTCATACTTTGGATGACCCTTGTGGGTACATCAGGCTTCTTTTCTAGCTCAGTGCATTTCCCTTGGAATATGATTATGAAGGGTGAGATTATGAAAGCTATGCTTCAAGTTCCACTTGAATACCGATACACTACACTGTTCGATTGTCGATTGTCGATTTATGTGAATTATTGCCAACAGTCTGCAGGCAGTAAAAGACTTGGACGCGTTGCTGATGTAGCATTAAAATTTGTAGTGTTATCAACTTCCAATCCACAGTAGAAAGAGCTTTTTCCCAGTTTGGAATAATTAAAAACAAGCTACGTAACCGTCTGTCTGTTCAAATGATAAACGCCATCATGAATGTAAGATATCCTTTAAAACGAAATGACATGACGAGTGTGAACTTCAAACACTCTGAACACATGCTTACGAAATTTGATCATAAAATGTATGAAGAAAGTGATTTTAGAGAATATAAAGATAGGTTAAATTCACTGGAAATTCCCTTTGATTAATAAAAAGGGGTTTTTTAAAATGCAATAGCCTTTCTTTCCTTTAAAATGTTACAACGGAATTTTCGACGGTTTTTGTGTAGAAGTCAGGCGAAAACAGCGTATTTCTTCTGATATACAGCGGAGACGCCACCAGAAAATCTGGCAACACTGGACGCCATCATAAAATCCTTTTTTAGGGAAAATCCTTACCTGGAGAGATGTATTCTGCTGGGGCACCGTACTTGTCCTTAATTGTGGTTGGTTTATTAGAATTTTTAGCGTCGAGTACTAAGGCCATTTTGCGCCTTTTACACAAGCTATATCTATACGCAGCCCGGGATAAACGCAAACATCCATGCCCACAGAGGGATTCGTACTCACGACCAGGCGGACTCGAGAACTAGAAACCCTACGCCCTAGCCCTCTCGGCCACCTGGCCGGCCCTTAATTGTGGAACACCGAACTTCTGGCAATATTTTTCCAGTAGAGTCGAAGTTGTTTTCTCAAGAATTTCGTCAACTATCTTATTGTTAAGCCCAATGTGTGATCCAAAAATGATTGTAAGTTCAGTTCCATCAAGTCAGGAGACAAAGATCATGATTGTAAGTTCCGTTCCATTATCCGTCCAATACGATTATAAGCACTTCTGTCTAGGACATTTGTCGCAAGTTTCCTTCCATATTTTTTCTCTCCCCCCCCCCCCCATTTTGCGTTTTTATCCTCATTAAAATAATGAGAAAATTATCTCTTGCCTTTTCAATTTATAAATGTGGCACTTTTTTTTTTCCTAAATTATTTTCTAATAATGTTGCTGCACTGTAGAACAAGTTGCTTTCTACTGTACATTTTTGAACCTTGCTTGAGTATGTTTCAAAATGCTCAGGCAGAAGGTTACAGGTTACAGATTTCAATTACGCTTGCCTAAATCAGTTACAGGTGTTAAGTCAGACATACAATCTGACAATATCCCTAAAAGGGGGAATTATTTTCCTGATAGTGGAATGCTTTTCTGCTGATAACTCATTTGTGATACGAAAAAGAGGGTTTTTTTTTTTTTTTTCTCTTCCAAGAGTGCATTCGCAGCAACTTTACTGTTGCAATCCGGGTAATTGGATTTTGGATGGAATGGTTAGCTTGACAATCGACAATCGAACAGTGAAGTGTACATTTCTTCAGGTGGGACGAAGCAGTGCTTTCACGAAGCTCACCCTACCAGAATAAATTCCACCTGAAATACACTGAAATAGGCAAGAAGCCTGATTAACCCCAGAGGTCTTTCACGCAGATTATGGTTTACTTTAGGGCAAGTTCAAAGTGGGTCCTAAGAAGGAAGTGAAGGGATCGGGAGAAATTAATTTTAAAGTTTAAATCTGATCAAAATTTCTTTAATTATTAATTACGTTAAAAGTATTTTAAAATTTAAATAAATTCATAGGGATATATTTAAATAGATTCAAATTAATAGGAATCTAAAAATTTTTGGTTTTTATTAAATTATTACAAATTCGTACCTTATTTTAGTTTATTTCCCTCTACCGGTAGTTTGCTGAGAGTATAATCGATCCAGTATTGGATCGACATCTCTCCCGATCCATCGAAAACTGAAAATATCGAATCTTCGATGGATCGTCATGGAAAAAGATCGATCTTAGGCCCGCCCCAAATTCTTTTTAGCGCTAGCGTAAAATGAATTTGCGGCGGGCCTTAGATAGTGTAATTGATCAATCCAGGGCACTAGTTTATTTGGATAGTCAAACGGATGGACTGGTAGTCATTGTACAGAATTCAAGGAAAAAATGAGGGCTACAGTCTGACTATTGAGGGACTATGTTTAGGTCTGAGGGGAACTATTCCCATTTGGGAGCTTTTTGTGGCTTCTGGAATATTAAGAACATTGAGCTTTTTTGGGGATTATCTCCTCTAAACATTTCACCAATAATAATAAGGGAGTATCGGAAAAATTTACAATAAATAATTAGGAACGTAGATAGAATGTATCTACTAGATATAGTAGATGTGGATTCAGGAATTGAATAGGTTAGTAAAAATGAGGAGCCAATGACAAGTTAATAAACTGAAGAAAATTCTTCAAACATTTTATTATTGCAATGTAGAAAAGGGAAGGAAAAATTCTGCAACCCGGACTCGAACCTGGGACCAGGACTTTCGCTGTCGCTGTTCTAACCTTTCTATGATTATGTTCTAACCAATTGAGCTATTGCGGGCATAGAATTGGGCATCGAAAGTTGGGATCCCTGCTTCAACTCCAGGTTCAAAATTTGTTCTTCCCTTTTCTACTTTATAAATGTCAGTATTAATAAGTGATGTTGAGAGTAACGAAACAAGATTAGTCTCTTCATGTTTGGATTTGATGTTAAGCTATGTGATTGAAGATATAGAATTTGCATATGTCCTAATTTGCATGTTGAGATCAAAATGACTGGACTATCTGACAGGCCACTCACAATTTCCTATTTATTGATTGCAACAGATAGGGGATATTTCCATTTTATGCAAGGTAGAAAGAATGCAACAGACTTTTTAATCGTCCTGTATATGCATTTTGGTGTAACACCAAAGAAATGGAAAGTCGAAAACCGTGATCATTTCTGAAAAAAAGAAGGATAGAATTTACGTGATAAAATTCGCTTGACGAGATTTATATCAATTCCGTATAAAATAAGATAAAAGCTTACAAGTAGTTAAAAATTCTAGATGTTATGCGAGCGCTTCATAACTTCAACTTAAATCATATTAATTTTTCTCACTTAATCAATTTGAAAAATAATGATAAAATCATACGCGTGATTAGAAGGCTCTGTATGTTTATGAGTCCATGTTCTTTATGGGGAATATAGTGTTACTTAGAAGCTTTGGAACCTTCAATTAATTTTCCTGGTATGCATATTTCTCATGACTGAAAATGATGATCGAAAAAAAAATTAAAAGGGTAATATACAGATAATGACATTCCCCTCTCCGAAATCTACTTTCAAATCGGATGATAATTTCTCGAGGGTTTACGAAAGTCTGAACTAGATGTCGGCCACTCAACTACGAACTGATTACCATTCGTATTATCTTCTGAGTACACAAAAGTTTTGACAAACGTTCCAAAGATGTTTTTTTTACCCTTTGGTTGTTATTTTTATTACGTAATCTTTTAGAACGATGGAATCACGATGGAATTTTATTTTTTGAGTTTTAATATATCTCTACGCCAACCATGTATATATAAACATATGTATTTGTATTTATTAAATAAGAATTGGGACGAATCTGTTATCATATTCAGTAAGGATATAATGAAAAGAAACATAAATTGATGGCATTTTAAATTCGTTTCGGAAGGAACTATTTTTTATAGTGTCTTCTTACAACTGGCAGTTAACTTCGGTGTTCTGTATAAAATTCTCAAGCTAATTCAGTTCTTTCTCTGGATTTGTCAGGTTTGTATTTTTTTTTTTATTAAATTAGCCATTTAACCTTTATCAACTATTTAAACAGTTCATTTATCTTTATTAACTGCTAACCACTTAATCTTACTTATTATATATTGCAGTAAGCTATTTTTAAGCTTTAATGGTATTATACAGTCGTTTCTTTATTAGAATTATCCACAATTTTCTCGGTTAATTCAAATAGTTAAATTCCTTATTTTTAAAGTTTTATTATAAGTAATATTTGTGAATTCTTCATCCACTGATTTTATTATAAGTATAATAAAACCTTTTTGAAATGATAAAAATATTCGCTTAATACTCGTATTTGTGACTATTCTGAATTTTAAAATTTTTGACCTCATAAGAAAAATCCTAGGCAAATTTATTTTGTAGATCATGATTTAAGCAAGATTTATTAAAAATGAAATAAAATTTCAAGAAGAATAAAGGCACAATAAGGTGCATAATGCATCAAGTTTATCCTAGCTATTCCATCTAGTATCCATACGTTATGTATGCATTCTTTGGTTATAATTTGACTTATTGGTAAATATCGTTTTGACTTTTGGGAGCGCGGCGATTATTTAAGGGCGGCGTTAAATGTATTCATTGTGATATACGCCAGATTTTTTGCTTCGTTTATTAATTTTTTTTTAAGTTATGTATAAATATTTTTCTTAATAAAGTTACCTTACATTTGTCTTAATAATAAAAAATTAAAAAATAATATAATAAATTGGTAATAAATTTTCCAATTTTAACTTTTTATATCGCGGCCTTAACATCCATATGAAGGCGGCGATAAAATGGGGGCGGTTATTCAAAGAATACGGTATTTGTAACCATTTGTTTTAGTTAATAGTCGATTTAATGTTGTTAGCGATTATACCGTAGACTTAGAGAAATTTTTCCTACGCTAATCGAAAACCGTAAGAAGGAAATGTTTAGTCTTTTTTCGTTCAATATTTTCTATTCTTTCGGAACGATATATTCAAGTACTCTGTATATGTTTGATTGGAAATAGGAAAAAAAAGCGTAGAAAAAAGCATATTTACAGCTTTGAAATACATTTTAACTTGTCTATTCAACTCAAAAATTTTCGGAACGGCCTTTATTCATGTCCGCTTTACTATTATTTTCTGCGTTTTTCTATTTTTATAAAGTGCAACCCGCATTCTTCTCTAGCAATATTTGAATTTTCCTCTTCAGTGAAATTAATAAAACCATTTGCAATTTAAAACATGTTATTATAAACAGGGTGAGTCAAAAGTCTGTTACACCCCCCCCCCCATACAATTTCAAAACCAGTGGAGATGTAACCATAGTCTAAGGAAGTTGACTATGATATAACAAATGTGTTGCAGACAACATATAGGAAGTTAGGAAGGCACCTTGCGATTTGTAACTTTGTAACCGTTAGAGGTAGAGAAAAATTTCCAATTGTACAATTGCAGACCTCAAAACGCTGATTTAAAAAAAAAGAAAGATTAAAAATAAGCCCACTACAACAAATTGGGCTTGAACATTCCCTTTTAACATTGCATTGAAACAGGAAGTTGAAAACTTCTAGAAAACTCCAGAAAGTGGAGCAATGTAATTTGCATATTTGTAACATGATGAAAAAAAATCCCTACTGCAGTATTAGAACTCTTAACTCATCTTTAAAATAGGGAATCGGTATGCACCAGATTCAAGATTAATACTGGATTTGTAAATCCCAGAGTAATGGATGAAAAGGATGATAGGGATGAAAAGGGAACAAACACAAACATCCATGCTCTTGGCGGGATTCGAACCCGCGACTCGCTGGTTTCGAGAGCAGTAACACCAACGTTCTCGGCCTGCAGCCCCCCCCCCCCCCCCTGGGTACGGCCCTGACCAGAGCCGGCTGTAATGTGTTTTAAAATTGGAAAATTTTCTCTACCAGTAACGGTTACAAAGTTACAAATTGCAAAGTGCAAAATTCGAGGTCAAGGGTCAAATTTGATACCACCATTGTTTAGCCCATACCTAACTTCCCAAAGTTGCCTGCAACAGATTTGTTGTTCTCCACTCGTTTTGAAATTGTATTGGGGGCGGGGGGCAGACTATTGAGTCGCCCTGTATATATGTATGCAAAATACTTTCCTTGGTTACAATATTTAGCTCTTTTATTTATTTTTTAATTACAAAGGATCTACAATTTAGGAAAAATGAAGCAATTCGTCGGATTGTGCCTTCTGTTGGCGGTCGTCTTTGTTGCAGGTGAGCTATTAGATTTAAGCGGTGAAATTTTTAAAAAAGAACAATGCTCTTATTTATCAAGGTTTTTATATGAATGTTTTAAGAGTGACAATAAAAAATTTGGCTCCTTTGTGAGAAATTAACAGAGGGAGACTTTAGATTTCTATGATTTTGAATCTATTTGTCAAAAAAACAAATTATGGAAGATACTTCTGTGACAGAATAACCCATTTATTGGCTCAAAAAAGAATTCTTAGAATGAAGGCAAATTCAGTTAGGCACGCTACAATTTTTATGTTTTTAAAGTGCCAAAATTTTTTTAACATGCTAAAACCTTACGAAGAAACTATAATCTAGATTTATTCTTCTTTTCACAATGGAACATAAAAACATCATCTGATTTAAAAGATGTATGAATCCTGAAAAAAATAACAGAAATCGGAATAGTCACTATTGCATTGTTTCTTGAAGCAAAATCTATACCATAATGATAACCATTACCATTATTTCTATATTTCGAAGGGCAACGTAAACCTTTCTCGTGTTAAGATTTATTTAAAGACCTTTGTTAGCCTACTAGTCTCTGAGATCAAGCCCACTTGAAGAAACTAAACAATTTGTTCCCCAATTCGACTTTCCAATTCAATTTGAAAATTCTTATAGGAAAGAAAACCACATTTTCATGATTATCAAAGTACAATATAAATCAAAGTATCTTCAGGGTGACATGACGATGAGAATATTTTGTGATGGCTACCCATTGACGAAAGAGCATAATCAATAACTTTACTGCCAGTGTTTATCATCCAGCTTGATCTCTTTTATGACTCTTAGCGAAGGCCTTTGATGGCTCAGTAATCTAAGAAACTGCAATTTTAGACTTTATTTTTAGTATCAACTGGTAAGGTAGTTCATAATGTAGGCAATATCATTTATAGCCTATCCTTTTTTAGGAAGTCTTCATGCTACTTAATAACCGAGTTCATGGTGACTATGAGGTGCTATTCTTCACATAATATTTCATCCTCTCGCAAAATGTATAACTCTTGAGAATGCGTTCAGGAACATGATAATTTTAACTTACTTGACTAATTAAATAACATCGTTGTGATAGGATGAAAAGAGACATAAAGCCTACAGACATTTAATTTCCGTTTTTAATAACTTTTCTCATCTTATTTCCAGGTGACAAACATGAAGGAATTGAAATCAAATTTGGTTCTATGTAAGTATTTACAATAATACTTCCGACAAGCATTCTTTATATGACACGCCCTTTTATTGAAACTCTCTTCCTACCGAGAAATTATAATTGTTTTGATGTCATTTCTCCAATTAAATGGCTGCACGGAGAGAGTACGTGTATTTTAGATTTTATGATAGAATTTAGAACATCATTATTGAGTGCGCGATGAGCTATCAAGAACGAATATTGCAAACAGAAAAAAAGAATTAAATAAAATGGCCGAGGCATTGTGAAACAAGGTTGAAAATCCCTTTTTCAATGCTCTTGATCAAAATGAGCCCAGTAATATCAAATAAAGAAGGCTGTAGAAAATTTATTTTAGTTTTTATTTTCTTTTAAATTTTCAATTAAGAACACCATTGGTATTCTGTTAGATTATGTGTAAGGATATTGGGCTTTTTTTCAGTGGCACGTGACACTTGCAAGGGACCCTGGTAAAATTCGAATTTGTAGAATGTGAATGCAGAAATCGTATTATTCCAATTGGTAGGGGCCCCAAGCAAATATTCATGTGCCACTGGCCTTTTAATTTATCGTTAAAATATGATGTATAAAAAAATTTCTCTTTTTCTATCATAGGAAGCCATCTCTAAAACAACTGGTTGGAGGAAAATCCACAATCTCGAAAATTGTTTATGTGTAAGGATAAGTTTTAATTATGCTTTATTTTAAATAGTTATTTTTGTGCACGCAATACTTTATATCAGGGATTCTGAACGAGATCGGTATCAAGATTTCGATTAATAACTCAATTTAATACGGTGATTAATTTTTGAAATAAAAAATAGCCAGAGATAGTTCTTTTTTTGTTTGTTAACTTGATAACTTAATGCGACATCTGTTATTGAAAAGGATTGTATTTCTACAGAAGATACCCTGTAATATAAAAGTTTAAGTCAGTTAAGTAATTTTTAGAAGATTTCTATGTTATCTTCGAAGATATTGAAAATTTGGATGTACCAACGTGAATCATACAGCCATTTCACTGATATGATATTTTGTTGTTGATATTTTGTTGCAGGAAGAGTTAATTGACTTGAAGCAAAACTCTTATTCAAAACAAAGCTACGCTAAGTTTTGGTATTACAAAGTTATTCGTGACAGATATCCCTGATTAAAAGCTGCCACTGAACCAACATTATTAACTTTTCCCAGTTTCTACCTTTCGAAGCTGATTTTAGTCACGTTAATAATTTACTACAGAAAAAAAAAAGAAACAGATTAAATATATTCGAAGAGGCGATATAAGAATTATCTTGAATAATGTTAAGCAACACATAACAAGAAACTGCTTCAACACATCAAGCACATCCACCACATTAATTAAAAAATTTATGCTTTTTAAAATTATATATTATATACTCCTTGTATAACCTAATTATATAAGAGATAGGATTTATTAATATTGTTAAAAACAAAAATGATAATTCTAAAATATATGTTAAGCATGATTCTAATAAATCATATTATATTTTAAAATTTTTGCTTCGTATTATAAATGCAATAGTTATCCTAGAGTAATTATTTATGCAGTTAATGCGGAGCCGGATGTATTTCCATTTTAGTATAATTGTATATTGTAAACAAAAATGCAAGGGGGCGATGAAGGAAACTATTCTTTGAAAAAGGGGTCGATATAAGAAAAAGGTTGAGAACCCTTGCCTTAAATGAACATTATAAAACATTAAGTTTATGGCCATTCTGAGCTTCGATTCAATATATTCATATTCGTTTTTCTTAGGAAAAATTGTCAAACATATTTCCATTAAATCTTTTTTTAGAAATGGAAGACGAATGAACGTGGACATTATAGAGTCAACTCTTGACCCCTCCAAGCAGGAAGCCGTGTTGGAAACAGCCGTCTTCGCCAACGCCATGGAACCAGATGAGTTCGCCATGTCAAAGCATATTATCGACCGACTGTTCGAAGAGTTCAGTACCAAGTGGGGCTGCTACATTGCCACCGCTATGTGCCCGGCCTCTGCTCATTATTATTACGGTCACGAGCATTACATTAAATTCAGATTCAACGGATTGTATTTTGAAATCTACAATTTCCCTTAAATACGTTTATTGCTTTATTTTACTTTTCAACTTATTAATTGTTTTCCTAACGTATTATTGTTAACTGTTGCATTTTATATAATAAAAATTGAAAAGGATCCTATTTTTTTCATTTTATTTCATGAAAATTCTATGAAGAGAATTACAACTTAATGAAAAATTATACTAATATTTTTTGAGAAGTATTATTTATCTTTAATTACGCATCCATAAAGTGTACAAACCAAATTATTCTATTTACTTGATAATAAGCCTTTCAACTCAATAATGTACATAAAATTACGAAAAAATAAGAAAAATCGACAGTGCATTGGCTGATTTTTTCCCCCTTCACTTAAGCTCTTAGGCGTGATCTCGTATCTCTAGGGGTACATGTACTCCGGTTTAAATATTGTTCTATTCGCTAGATGCAAGGTCTTTTATAGACCTTGGCTAGATGCAGCTATCGTCCGGCCACCGTGCGACACTAGTAAGAACTACTCAAATTGAGTACTGAATTTCACTGCCACAGATTGTGTGAACAAAGTGGGCTATTTCCCGCCAGACTGGGCCACTTTTGTCATCAGCCGGCAAGAAAAATTATATTAGGCTATTGTTTTGGCTACACTATTTTTGGCGGACGGTTGTTTATAATTTTACAGTATAAGTATTTATTATTTTTTGAAAATAAGTTTCGGCTGATGGTTTCAGTGTTTTTTTGTCATTCGCAAACTATAAGAATTTTATTACAACTCGTTACTTGTATTATATTGGTTGTAATAAACAAAAAAGGTTTCACAACATTTTTCCTGTTTTCAATATTGCGTTCAGTTAGTGTGGTGATAAAACGCTAGAATTCTAGTTTGCAGGTACAGGTTCAAATCCCATCTTCGATAAATTTTTTTCTCTTCGTAAATTTTTTTTAACATGTATGGAAATGTGAAATTCTTTTACTAAATATACCGGTATTTCCGATTTTCCAATTTGCTACCATCATTTTTTTTTATAAAATGCATATAAGAATTATTATATATAATTAAAAATGATCTAAAATTTCTGATTTGCTAAGGTTATTTTTACATAAATTGAAAGGTT
This sequence comes from Rhysida immarginata, assembly GCA_023313115.1. NCBI lineage: Eukaryota > Metazoa > Arthropoda > Chilopoda > Scolopendromorpha > Scolopendridae > Rhysida > Rhysida immarginata. The sequence continues at coordinate 14,340,686 of JAHWFO010001074.1, forward strand.
GTTACAAGTTAAATTTATTTCCTGTTCTTAAAAAACACAAAAGAAGTTATATTCTTAAAGACAGAGATGATAGTTAACTTCTGCTCCTAGAAATAGGAAATTGTAATTTGGTGGCTTAATCGAAAGTTAAAAATGTTATTGAAGGGTGATTGATAAACTATAAATACCAATACGACGCATTATTTTTAATAGTATATACATGCTGCAATAATTATTTAATCTTTGTGTGAACAAAATGTCATCCCAAAAGTTGCAAAATTTTTATAAAAATAATTACACAAGTATGTGGATAAATAATTTTTTTTTTAAATGCCCATTTATCACTGTGGATCATTAATTAAATGTATAATAATTCGTATATGCATTTTATTAAAAACATGATAGTAGCAAATTGGAAAATCGGAAATACATTTAGTAAATGAATTACACAATCCCATACATGTTAAACAAAATTTACGAAAAGAAAAAAAATTTTCGAAGACGGGATTTGAACCTGTACTTGCAAAATAGATTCTTGTGTTTTATCACTAAACTATCTGAATGCGATAAAAATCTTTGCTACAATTCGGGCATTTATTAAGTGTAGGCAATTTTAACAAACTTTATGTATTTTTTTTTCTCGAAAAATTTTGAGAAGTGCGTATCTTTTTATGGGTTTTTAATTTGGTGAAGATTAATCGCAGCATATTTTTATTTATTTTTTTAATCAAAATCTGTGATTCCGAGTACGTGGAGTCTCCTTGTTGAACATTTCTTTAGTCTACTGGTTCAACTTTTTAAGTCCTATCATAGATTCTGCTGCTTTTTTTGCTTTTGTTTACTTGTCACTTTGCATTATAGTTGCCTTATGGGATGAAATAAATATAAAACAATATTAAAAAAAAACTTATTATATTCCCAATTATTAAACAGTGAAGGCAAACAGGATTTAGTTGTCGAAAGTCAAACAGTTATTATTTAGTGAATCCACAGCTGATAGCATACATTTTGCTTTTAAGACTTTCCCTACCTTTTAAATGGCTTAAATATCCGAAAAAGTTAGACCTAGAGACATCTCAAACAAAGTTAACCAATAGACAAGTTTCACAGCATCGTCGACGCATACTTACTTACTTACTTACTTTTCAAACCCGCTTATCCGTTAGGGTCGCGGGGGCAGCAGCCCTATGGAGGATCTCCAGCGATCGCGATCTTCCGCCATCAGGCGCATGTCCTCCCTGGTAATATCCAAGCGACTCGAACCCAAATTCTCCATGTAGTCTAGCCACCTGGTTCTAGGCCGACCCCTTGGTCTCTTACCCACCGGCTTGGAAAATAACAACTGTCTAGGAAGACTAGTTTGCGGCATCCGTATCACGTGGCCATACCAGCGTAACTGAGATCTCTCAATGCGGAGAAGTAGCGGCTCAACACCTAAAGATTCCCTTATTGTGCTGCTGTACACTCTATCTAGTAGGGTAACACCTGCCACACCTCTCAGGAATCTCATTTCGGCCGCTTGTACCCGCGATCGCACTCTTTCGGTCATTACCCAAGCCTCATGACCATAGGTGAGAATGGGGACAAAGATAGATTTGAAGACGGAGAGCTTGGCTTTGTTACCCAGCTCTCGTTTCGTTACCACGGATCGCCACAGTTCACGTCTGACACAGCTTGCTGCACCGATCCGAGCATCCAATTCTTTCTCCTGCCGTCCATCACTCGTGAATGCAATCCCGAGATACTTGAACTTCTCCACCTGTCTCAATGAGGCTCCCCTAACATGGAGAGCGCACTGAGCAGGCTGTCTTGAAAGAACCAGAACTTCGGTTTTAGCCACACTGATCTTCATCCCAGCTTCTTCACATTTGGCTGCATACCGGTCTAGTGCATGCTGAAGGTTCGTGCGAGAAGACCCAAGCAGGACAAGGTCGTCCGCAAAGAGCAACCTCTCCACCAGGCAGTCGCCCACACAAACACGCTCATCGCCTCGGCTGCCCCTGTCTATCCAGTCCATAAAGATAATGAACAAGAAGAAATAGCGCCGCGTTGTGAGAGCATGGAAAAACGCCAAAGGAGATAGAAACCACGTTCTTCCCTCATGGAATACAAACATGTACGCGAAGAAAGTTATAATGAATGAAATTTTGCAAGGGGAATCAATCTGAAAATCTCTAATCTTAGACGATATCATCTTATATAAAGTTGTCCAACAACATAAGGCAACGAAATCAAATAAAATTATCAAGTTATCTGAGACGAAGGGTACATGCAAGATGTTAAAATACGCGTCTCGAAGAAGGTACAATCACGTGGTGAACTGTTTGTATCTTACAAACAGTCACACTGTACAAAGAAAACTGAATGTTGATATTTCCACCATGTAAAGCATGCAAATCAAAAAAATAACATAAATTACCATACTCGCATTCACTTTCATGCGGAAAAGCAAATAAAAGGCATGTTTTAGCACACAGAAGACAGAACAATTCCAGGATGGCAAGCTACACTGTTCCGGAAATGGTCAACATGATCTTCTGATTGTGGGTGATTGGTTGGTCCGATTTGGATGATTTTTTTTTGTTTTGTTTGTTTTTTTATGCTGAACAAGTTTGCAATTGGGTTTTTTTCTCTATTGCTTACGGTTTTTGAGATAAATTTTGAATGTGTCCTAATTTGCATATTTGGGATGATGAAAAGTGCGCCATAGGATAGGCCACCCACAACTTCCTATTCATTGGATTCATCAAAATTGACATATCTGCTTCGGTTCAAAAAATAAAAGGGGGGTTCAGACTTTTGTATTCACCCTGTATTTGGGTGCTTATGGAAGTTCCATTTCTTTATTTTCAGATTAAGTACAAACTGTCATCATATTGATGCAGTCTTAGAATTGCATTATAAAGCAGCACAACTGACTGAAATCCCTGATCAGAGCTATACTGGTGTTTTTTAAAATGCATTACTGTCTTAGCAGTCTCTTAGGGTTCCAATCAAATAACGATAAGATTGCTCTAGGTTTCAAATATTTATTATGGGAATGCAAAAGCTGGCGAAAATCACAGTCTTTTAACATGAGCAGAGTAAACGAGGCTCGCCATCTTTCTTAATTTAAGTTATCCACTGTTTCCTAAATTCGTCTGGTTTGGGACAAGGTGCCAAGTGATTCTAGGAGTGATTTTTTCCATCATTGAGGCATCCTAAAACACTAGAAGACACGTTACGATGCATGGCAAACGCAACAGCGAACAGCGAGAAAGGAGCTGGTGACCGGAGATCTCCTTCAGACGTTTGTTTTTTTCTCATCAGATGGCGATGCTAATCGCTGAAACTTGTCTATTACCCCGCATGTACAACTACCCGTTTTGGCCAGCCATCTTGGTTCAACAAGTGGCGCCATCTATAGGAGCTGGATCTAGCGAATAGCAGCCGCCATGTATAAAATAAAAAAGTAAAAAATACAGAAGTAAAAAACCAAGAAATTCTTAGAATCTCTTTAAATAGCTAAAGTACCGCCTGATATTTTATTAAACCATGAAAGAGGCCCACTTGACCTGTCACAGTGGGCTTCACTGGTTTCAAAACTTTAACCAAGCTGAAATGTTCGAGCCTCTCCACTTATAGTATCTTTTTTTGTTCCTAAGTTTTTTACTTCTGTATTTTTTACTTTTATATTTTTTTGTTTCATAAGTGTATTTTGTCATTGGGCACTTGACCCTCTCCAATCCTGATTCACCCCTCTTTTGTAAACCAAACATGATGCCCTGCATTCTGATTGGTCCCTCCTCTTTATATAAACTTGTATCTGAACTTGTGTAACCTGAGTCATACTGAAGAAGGCCACATTATGACCGAAATGTATACATATATGGTGTATTAAAATGTTCTTGTGGACAAGTGGAGTCTCCTTTCTCTCTCTCATGTATTCTAGCATCCACAGATTCGTAAGGTCAGTTTTTAATTTATTCTTTAGCTTAGTAATCTTGTAGTAATCTGTAACTTGAAATGTATACGTTGTTCGACAATTACGTCAGAAAAAATAATAAACTGTCCTGAAGTATGCGATATGTTAAAAATAAAGCCACGGTAACCAGAAGGGTGATGAGACAATATTTATTTCTCAGGAAACTTATACATAGATAAAATTGACTTCTTGAATGATTTAAGGCTTCGAATTATAATTAGTTTAATTCGTTAGGGGAAAGGAAGGGGTTAAGCCTTAACTTAAGGGAACTATATTGCTCCCGCAATCAATAAATTAGTGCTACAGATAATTAATGCATTTTTATTCTAAATCTCGACAAGGTTATAATAAAGTAATATCTTCAAAGATTTTGAATAATATAATCTGCGCACCTGGAAATAGATGCTTACCAAGACGTTGGATTGTGCTATTCATATATCGTTTAGAATAGTCTCTAGTAGAATGTTTCGCCGTTCTTCAATCAGTACATCTCCCAATTGCATCAAGGACTATAGCCGAAGAAGTCTACTTCTCATTATGCTTAAAGCAAAATAATTTATGTGGATAATTCTAATGAATAAATTGAAATAAAGACTCTTTAACCACAACAGAATACAAAGTGAAACAACACAATCTATAAACGTTTTTCGAAAGCTTTGCAGACAAGGAGAACCTCAAGAACTTCTGACCGACTTCTGAGAGAACTAAAGAGTATTTTTATTTCAATTTATCCATCTCATTATGCTCTCAAAAATGCCTATAATGGTTTGATATTCAGATTGAATAATTGTGCTTCCGGAGAAGGTGTTGAAGATCCTCTTGATGCGTCAAAACCAAGACTGAACCCTTCATGGTCGTTTTTGCTTGCGCATTATTTCGAAAGGATTTATTTCGGACGAAAAGCATACGTTAAAGGCGAAAAGCAATTATGACTCCTTCAAAAGCTTGATTCTTTATTATAATTTAGAAATGATGCCGTTGTGTCTAGTTAAATGTTAATTGAATCGGCAATTAAAGAGATCATACATTTTTTATTTCGCAAGCATGTTCATCTTACATCTGGGAAAATTTGAAACTTGATAAAATACCTTCGTTATCTCATTTATAAAAGTAAAAATAAATTCTAATTAATAATAAATAAACTGCGCGAAACAACACAACCACAAAGTGCCAGTCAGGATTTCGAATAAAGAGTTGAGATAACGTTAAAATGGGTTAACCACAAAGCATTTCAACGTTTACTCATTAGATAAATGATTATGATATGAAAATGGAACAAGTGTGATAAGACGTTTCAGAAAGGGACTATATCCATTAAAGTTAAACTGAATTAACTGAAAGCAGCCGTTAATAGTAATATGTGCGAAAATGAGGCATTTATCATGTATATCGAAATACACGCATATGTTCTACGTTATTTAGAAGCTTTAGAAACTACAAATTGTGCAGTTATCATTGAAATTCATAAAATTATGTTATCGAAAGATTTCGAATACCTGAAATCGATGAGCCGTTCTTGCTAAACCTCATTATTGCTAACACTTATTTTGTATTCAATTATCAAACTTTTGTGTAATTCACAGCACTATAACTACGAAATTCAAGATGATAAAAATAATATCTTACAATTTACCTTTGTAAGTTATACTTGAATGGACATGAGATTAATGACCCATAATTTAATGATGTAAATCATTAAATAAAAAAAAATAAAAATAAATAAATAATAAAAATAATGATGATGAAGAAAGCCACTTTTCAGTCCACAGTAATTCCAATTTTGGGGTCTAGATGATATTCAAATGATGTCCAAATTGATGTGTAGATAATTCCCTGATGATAATTCCACTGAGGATTTTCAGAAGATTTTGTAGAAGTGATTTTTTATTTATTTATTTATTTAATTATAAGGATACAGAAAAAAATTTCCCTATCGGGGCCTGTATGGCTGGAGGCCGACATGATAGGTCCCCGAGTGGGATTGAATAAGAAAGGGTATAGTGAATACATGAAAAGATAGTTTTTTATACAGATAAAGACGGAATTTCGTTAGACAGTAAATCTAGAGAGAGATTGATTAGAATTAAAAAGAACAAAAATCAGTTATGTTGGAGAAGATATATTTTTTTACTTCTTTCTTAAAAGTAGTAAGAGGTAAATGAGAGCGGAGCGTTTCGGAAAAAACAGCCCACCATCTAGCGGCGCTGGTAGTTGTTTTTTACGAGGGCAGTTCTGAAAGGAATGGGATTACGGGTTGGGTAAGTATGTATTTGGTGTAGAGGGACCAAGATAAGGGGGGCGGTAAGAGTTAGATTGCCATTGAGAATTCTGTAAACAAAAAAGTTAATTGGATGTAATATAATTGATATACCGTTGTTATATGATAAGAGTTAAGGAGGTGGGAAACAGGGGTAGGTTTACTAAGTCTAAGTAGTATCCTAAGGAACCATTTTTGTTTGCGGAGAAGGCGAGCTAAATTAAAGTCTGTTGTAGAGCCCCAAAATTGAATACCATAGCAAAGACTCGAGTGGATTATTGAATAATAAAGTAGGAGAAGGACATTTGGGGGGAGAAAGTAGAGACGGGGTATCATTCCTAGACTCGAAGAAAGATTTTTCAAAAGAACATTAACATGATTATTACAGGAAGGAGTGAAATAAATTCTGAAAAGAAGTGATATTTTGCAGATGATAAAAGTTGAAAATTATATGGAGGAGATCTTAAAACTTAAATAATGTTTTCAGGTGAAGTCGTTACTAAACACTATATTCACAAAAAAAATATAGGATGATCCAAAAGTCAGAAAAATTTAAAAATCAATAATTCGCACACTAATGCAGATAAAAAGATTCTGTTTGCGCAGAAACGATTGAAATGAAGAACCGTTTTTGACCAACCGTTTTTGAAGAACCGTTTTTGACCAACAGACGGCGTTGTCAGGTTACAGACTTTAAAGCTCTATATATACAAGTATGGACAACTGACGCCATTTTTGGCTTTTTCGTAGGTTCACTCACACTATAGATTGCTTATTAAAATTCGAAAATCACTCGTTTTTTATTAACCGACTTCAATCTTTACATTTCTTCTTAATAAAGCTGAAAAGTATCGTAAATTGTACCTCTGCTAATTCAATCGTTGGGAAAAACATGGCCGACGCCCCGAGCTGTTGCCACTCTCCGTATAGGCACTCTAATAGACATCAGAGTCAGTGGATATAGAACTATTTCGGAAGGAGATAGTGATGGTTGTAGTGCTGCTTTTTTTTATATAGTCTGAAAATGCGCATAAACTGATGTCTGTCAGACTCAGTAGTTCTATATCCAATCCACTTCAGTGGTTAAGCACAAAATACTAATGCTATGATGTGCTCCCAAATTAATGCAATCTCTCGGTGCTCAAAGTATATTCACGCTAACTTCTAGAGATCACTATAGAGAAATAAGATAGAGCGCGCAAAACCATCACTTTCTCCTTATGCCACTCCTCACAACAGTTCCTCTAATAGAAAATCATATTTTTGAAAATGCTCAACTACAACGGAATTTCAACTTTAAAAAAATCACTTCTACAAAATCTTCTGGAAATCATCAGGGAAATCTACACATCAATTGAACATCATCTAGACCCCAAGATTGGAATTATTGTGGACTGAAACGTGACTTACTTCATCATCATTACCTTTATTATTTATTTATTTTTTAATTAATTATTTACATCATTAAATTACGGAAGTTATTATTAATCTCATGTTCATTCAAGTATAGCAAAGAAAGTAAACGAATTTATTAGATTCCCGATCATTGTTTTCTCAAGTGAATACTGCGAGTGGAATTAGTAATGGTGAAAGATTTTTAAGTGAAAAGCACTGAATAGTTTGGTTTGGTTTGGTTTATTTGGTATTAACGTCCTTTTCAACTGCCATGGTCATTTCAGGACGGCGTTATAGGG
>JAHWFO010001074.1:14368579-14403473 GCA_023313115.1 Rhysida immarginata
TGGAGAAACCGGATCAATTGACGAGTGAGTCCAATGGCTGGCTCAAATAATTAAATTTACCCCTTCACCCCCAGGGATGCGAAATGTTTTTATTCTGAATTAGGGGACATTAAAACCAAATAATCAATATTCATTTTCCCCCAATCTGTTCTCCTTGGGTCGTTATTTGGACCTAAAGACGGGACACCAATTATGAAACACCCTGTATATAAAAGAAGAAACTGACTGAGTGAGTGAGTGATCAACGCACAGCCCAAACCATAAGGCCTAGAAACTTGAAATTTTGTACAGAGGTTGTTTACAAAATGGAAATGAGCACTAAGAAGGGGTTTTTCGAAATTCAACCCCTAGGAGGGGGGAGGGGGTTGAAAGTTTGTTAACACATTAATTGGTGTGGCACTACAAACACATTTAGGGAGGGGGTAACGAATAATTAACCATATTAACCTCTTTTAGGGAGGGGGTAACGAATTATTAACAACGAGCATAAATATGATTATGCAATGACAGGACATAGATAAGGCAGTGTTTATCAATGAGGCTAAGGAATCACACGGGTCTCCCTTGAACTCCCTAAAAACGTTCAAACGACTGGCGAAAATTTGTGTTTGGCAAAAAAAGAGAAAGAACGAGTATTGATCAGTGAAATTTGCAACAGAAAGATAAAAAGCTATCCGGGCATTGCAAACATCTGAACAACGGAAGCTGCGCTAGAGCAGGAGGGTATAAGAGCTTCTACGTCAAGGGCAAGGGAAATTTTAAAAGACAGGTCTAAAATATCCGGTGATGCTCTCTGGGGGTGAAGATGGATAACATTTTAATCTGAGACAGAACAACAACAGGGTAAGTAAAGTCATGGGGCAAAATGTGCAATATAAGTAGGTTCATTAAGAATGATGGTTCCATCCCACCTCTGAGAATTATAAAACAAAATTGAATTTGTAACAATACCTAGAATTCCTGTTGTTCGGGCTTTTCTTAGAAGTTAACATTTTCTTGGAAATATTTAATAATGATCAGTAACTGGAGACAAAGGAGAGTTAGCAGACTATTGAGAAAGAGTGAAAGATGAAGAGGACGCAATCCCTTCGTTCGAGCTACAGTTGACGACATAAGCGATAACAAAGCATACATAAACTCAACTCTTCAAACCAACAACCATATAGTGTTATGTCCTATAATAATCTTTCGAAGAATTATAACAATAATTCATATCTATCGAAATACCAGCGAAGAAATGAATAAGTAATGGGCAGAGATGACAAAAAGTTATCCAGGCATCGGAAACATCTGAACAACTGCTTCGTCTATAGACGGACATTGTAGAATTACTGAAAACAAATTTATTATTTAACTTCATGAGGTTGTTCTGTTTAACCTACAACTGTAATTATCTCGGGCAACGCCGGGTGCCTCTGTTAGTTCAAAGTATAAATATTATTATTGTTTCTAAATTCTTTTTAAAATCTTTTTTTAGTAATAGCTGAACGTTGAAATGACACAGTCCACTTTAGATCCTGAGAAGCAAGATCTGCTGTTAAGGTGCTGTATGTGATTGAAGAATTTGCATATATGAGATAATCACATCTGGACCATCTGACAGGCCACCCGCAATTTCCTGTTTATTGGTTGCAACAGATATAGAATATTTCCATTTCCTAGGAGTAGGAGTGAAACAGACTTTTTAGTTATTCTGCAAGCTTATATATTGTGGCATCGAAAGAGATAGAAAGTCGAAAACCGTGATCATTTCTGACGAAAGAAGGACAGAATTTACGTGATAAAACTCGCGCGACGAGATTTATATCAATTCCTTATAAAATAAGATAAATGCTTACAGTAGTTAAAAAATTCTGAAGATTACGCGAGTACGTTCATAACTTCAACTTAAATTACATTATCATTTTTTCTCACCTAATAAGTTTAAAAAATAATGATAAAATCTTTATGAGACCATGTCCTTTATAAGGAGTATATAATGTTACTTAGAAGCTTTGCAAACTTCAATTAATTTTCTTTGTATGCATATTTCTCCTGGTTGAAAGTGATAATCGAAAAAAATGAAACGGGTAATATACAAATAATGACATGTCACCCTCTGATATGATATCTACCTTCAAATCAAATGATAATAATTTCTCGAGGGTTTACGAAAGTCTAAACAAGATGTTGTCTGCTCAACTACAAACAGATAGTAACCTAGTTAAGTATTTTTTTTTTGGTTGTTGTTTATTATTGCATAATCTTATAGAACGATGGAATCACGATGGGATTTTTTTGAGTTTTAATATATCTCTACGCCAACAATGTACATATAAATATAAGTATTTGTATTTATTAAATAAGAACTGGAAAGAATCAGTTATCATATTCAGTTAGGATATAATGAAAAGAAACATAAATTGATGGCATTTTAAATTCGTTTCGGAGGGAACTATTTTTAACAGCGTCTTCTTACAACTGGCAGCTAACTTCGGTGCTCTGTATAAAATTCTCAGAGAAATTCAATTCTTTCTCTGAGTTTTTCAGGTTTGTATTTTTAAAAAAGTTTGACATTTAATCTTTAGTAACTATTTAAAGAGTTCATCTTTATTAATTGTTAACCACTTAATCTTACTTATTATATACTTTAGTAAGGTATATTTAAGCTTTAATGGCATAATACTTTAGATTTATCTCCAATTTTCTCAGTTAATGAAATAGTTAATTTCCTTAATTTTAAAGTTTTATGGATGCTTTTTGAAATGATAAAAATATTCGCTTAATGTCTGTGACTATTCTGAATTTTAAAACGTTTGACCTTTTTAAGAAAAAGTCTCGTAGATCCTATGTAAATTTATTTTGTCTATTCTGCAGATCATGATTTAAGCAAGGTGTATTCCTTTGTTGTAATTTGCCTCATTGATCAGAGGTTGTTAAGGATCTGTGGTAACAATTAGCATATTTAAATGTGGCGCGCCCGTTCATTTCTCGTGAGCTATCACGTGGAGTATTATTAGCACAGATATTAAAATAGTTAGTATACGAACAGCGAGCTAAAAAGATGGAGTTAAACTAGCGAAAATTGAAAGGTATTGGGAGGGCTACATAACAGCCCTTTCCGACGTCAAATTCAGCTATTCCGAAATTATGAAAACCTGCAAGAAGAGAGGCTTCGTAGTTTCCAAGAAAGGGATATCAGGTGTAGGGGAGAGTGAGGCAAAGTGGATAGAGGGGGCAAAGCGAATCAGCCGAATATTTCCCTTTTTCCAGATAAAAGGCAGGACTTGTACCTTTCTGTGTGTTGTAGTCAGTGCACACGACGAGTACAAGTCATCGTGGGACGTGTTAAGACCGAACGAAGTAAATTACATAAGTTAATGTGTTTTCATGCGGCTTTCGTAAAATTTACAATGTTTCATCATTTAACTGCAGTTCAGTAATGACTCGTTTGATCAAAATTTCTTCTAGATATGTGTGTTAGTGATTTATCGATGATATAATTCGACTCAGTTTTCGCCCGTTAGGCTTAAGATGTTGTTCATGGGATTTTTTTGCTTTTAAAGTGAGAGGATGGGGCAAAGTGGATAACTGATGAAGGGGAAAAATGGATCAGGAAAGATGTGAGACCATTGCCTACCAAGACTGTTGGAGAAGTGCGTAAACGAAGTGTCAAAAGGAAATGTTCCGAAATATTGACAAGCTCACCAGAAACGGGAAAAATCATCCAATTCTGCAGCTAGAAGCTCGAGAGGCAAAGGTTCGAAGAAATGTGTGAAGAAACTTGAACCTTCAAAAGCTCCGGCGTCATTGGCATCCTATGAAGGACAACTTGATTTTGGCTGTGATCACTGTACCTCTTAGGCTATTCTGTGTGTATGATCCACTTTGCCCACACAGCGGGGCAAAGTGGATAATTTGTACATATTTTTAAAAAGATTAATATTAAAAAAATGCTGGAATATATAACGTGATTGCTTCAGATTATTGTTCCCATTGCTTTGAGGTATTGGATGTGTGTGAATCTGAGAAAACTAACTCAAATTGCGTAGCTTTAATCTTCACCTAGAATTAAGTGACCCACTTTGTCCTACTCTCCCCTACTACATAACATTGGCAAAACCAGAAACGGCGCCATTCCTGAAAATAAAAAACAGGTCAATCCGAGACCATCCACTAGCCGTACTACTGATATCGTCCGGCAAGTTCGGGCTCTCGTAACCGGATGTAACCCATCAACACAACGGGCCATTGCACAGAAGGTTAGGTTAGGTTATGTACACATCTGTGTACACGGTAAACATAATTATCAACCGTGATTTACAACTGGAGTAACGACACAAGAGCTACGTTGATAAGTTGTTGCCGCGCCATGTTCAAGAGCGACGGACCAATTGCTGTAAACTATATGAACGATATCTGGAAATACGTGGTATATTTAAGTGACTGCAACAAGGTGTCAGAAGAACTTCAGAAAATGGTGCCGTGAATATAAGGAAACATTTTCAAAAGGATTCGTGATCGTGGCGAGATACAACTAAACGGCAACTTAACTTTACACAGAGTTGAATCGAAGGCCATGTTCTACCCGACTAGGGTTCTAACCCGTGACATCCCCGGTTTGTACGGTACAGAGATAAACAAGGTATGGTTGTACCAAGACAAGGCGTCGAGTCACACCGCCGCGTTAACTCGCGTGTTCCTGGAACGCATGCAAGAAGATACGGAATCCGCACCAATCCATTCAGCGACATACCCGTCAAGTCCCTATGGATTTTTGTGGCTTCGGAAAGAGATGACCGTGAGCAGTGAAGGTCTATGGAAAGCGTGTCAATAGGAGTGGTTACTGCGTTCCAGCCTTCTAAAGTAGAAACTACGATGACGGTAATAGCGGCGATGCATACTACCAGATTGAACCCACTCGATGGTGGGGAAAGAGGTTTTTCCACTTTTTCTGGCCCTCTGTAACTTGTTACCATTGATCTATAACAAGCCTCTGTATTTATTTTAGCTAATAGTCGATTTATTATTGTCATATATATTACCGTGGACTTACAGAAATTACCTATATTAATCGAAAAAACGTAGGAAAGAAATGATTAATCGATATTCATTAAACATTTTCTGTTCTTTCGAAGCTGTAACTTTGTTTGATTGGAAATAGGAAAAATGTAGAAAAAAGAATACTCGCAGCTTTGAAATAGATTAACTTGTCTCTTCAACTCAGAAAATTTCGGAACGATCTTTAATTTTGCCTTCTTTCCTATTATTCTCTATATTTTCTATTTATATAAATTGCAATCCGCATTCCTCTCTAGCACATTTAATATTTCCTTTTTCAGTTAATTTTAATAAAAACCACTTGAAATTCAAAGCACATTATTATAATTATATATGTAAGTAAAATATTTCATTTGTTTTTTATTACAGGAGCTCTACAGCTTAGGGAAAATGATGCAATTTGCCGGATTGTGTCTTCTGTTGGCGGCCGTCTTTGTCGCAGGTGAGCTATTATCGAATATACAAAATTCTTTTTTAAACGTTGGGAGATAATATTTCCAATAATAACAGAATACTGCTATAACATCAAATTAAAAGTCATATCCTATTTACAAGAATGTGATTATAGTAAATATTAAAATGCTCCGCCCTTCCCTATCTACAAAAATGTAACTGAGCCGAACATGCAAGTAAAAATTTCAACTTTTAAACTAAATTGAAAACTTACAATTAGTAAGGACATAGAATTTAAAACTACAATAACAGGATCATAGTTTGCCTAGGGTAATCTTATTGTCCATAATCTACCATCTCTTCAAATTCATAAAAACTTGTGATATTGCAAAATTCATCGTAGACTCAGTTGCTTCATGACGATCCAAAACATGCCGAAAAATAATCGTAAAGGAAAGTTCGTAAAACCATCGATGAGAATTTTAAATTTTGAATTTTGAATTTAGAAATTTCTGAATATATACATAGGGAAGGGAATGATGTTTTAATTTTTAATATCATTATTTTTTTAATGTTTACTTTTCAGTGTTGGTTTTTTCAAATTTTTAAGAAGTAAAAACTGACTTTTAAATTTAATTTTCTAGGAGTATTTTGTTATTAGTGAGCTATAAGCGGTTGAAATTTAAAAAAAAAAATGACAACCCTATTATTTATTAAGGTTTCATCTGAATGCTGTAAGAGTGAAAAAATACAGGCTCTTTTATGAGAAATTAACAGAAAACTTTACATTTTATGATTTTGAATGCATTTGTCAAAAAACAGATTTTGGAAGGTACTTCTGTAACAAAATAAACTATTTATGGGCTAAGAATATTTCTTAGAATGAAGGCAAATTTACTTAGACACGCAGTTTCCAAACTTTTTTAAGATGCAAACACCATTTGAAGAAACTATAATTTACATTTATTCCTCTTTTAACACGTTAAACATAAAAAATTATCTAATTTAACAGGTGTATAATCCTAAAAAATAACAGAAATCGGAAAACACTGTTTTTTGGCGCAAAATCCATACCATTATATCGGCCTCGGTGGCTCAGTGGTGGCGTGATCGCCTCTGATGCTCGGGGACGCGGGTTCTATCCCGGCCGAGGATGATGAGAATTTTTCAGGGGGAAATCCTGAGATCACGCACTTTCTTCGGAAGGGAACTAAAGCCGTTGGTCTCGTGTAGTCGTTTGCCAGCTTTTACGTAAATATGTTTGAAGAAGGCGTTAAAAGAAAGCTAGTAAAAGTGGGAGATTCTAGTTTGCAAAAAATGATGGAATCTACAGATATTTTATTAGCGGGACAAAAGTCTAATTGGAAGTTGAACCCTTGCGAGGCAAAACTTGCGGACGTTAATACCAATCAAACCAACACTGTTTCAATATTTTGAAAGAGCAACATAAACCTTTCTCGTGTTCAGATTTATTTAAAGACTACTACACCCTTGTACAAAAGCATGTTTTCTATATTACTCGAAATCCTGTACTCAAAACAAATGCGAAATAAAATATATAAAATAAAAATTTTAAAGCACACACTTTCACCTTAAAAAGTGCAGTAAAAAGTAAAAAAATCTAATTTATAAAAAAGGTAAAAGTGTGGTGGCGCGTTTATTTTATTACCGGTATGTATTATTTTCTTTTTAAAATCTACTATTAAACCCGCCATCACACTTTTACCTTTTTTAAAAAATTAGATTTTTTACTTTTTACTGCACTTTTTAAGGTGAAAGTGTGTGCTTTAAAATTTTTATTTTATATATTTTATTTTATTCTTTTTAGTCATTATTTAAAAAAATAATCTTTTACCAGGTGTTTCAAAAATGACTGGTATATTTGAAAAATCAATAAAAACTAAACGGGCAGCGATAGAAATACACCGTGTGTTGCAATATGCTTGGGACAACAGTGAATTTTCAGGCAGACAAACTTTCGAAATTACAAACGGTGTATTTCTATCGCTGCCCGTTTAGTTTTTATTGATTTTTCAAATATACCGGTTATTTTTGAAACACCCGGTACATGATAACTACAAAAAACTTTGGAAATCTGGCCAGTCGGCCACGTCTGATCTCGGAAAAGCGTTTATCATAAACAATGCTCTCCACATTCAACAACTTTGCTAGCATTGATGATCAAATTAACAACAATTACATAAAACAATTAACAACGACAACAATAAACAACAATACAGGCAGTCGTTACGTCATGATTGCACTGTATTCATATTAAGCTTAAATATTAAATAACTTGCGAATAAATGGAAGAGTAGTGAAACTAACGATTGAAACATGCATTGTCGTCGATACGACGCCGTTGGGGAAACTTTCAGAGCTCTAAGTAGTCAGGAAGTGGGCAAAATATTGATTACAAAATTTGCGCACAAACACACAAACAAGTGAAGTTCAATAAAAGTGTGTAATAATAAAATCAGTTTGATCATTTTTTATCTTGGCTGATACAGTCATACATTAGGAGCTACAGTATCTAGGGAAAATCAAAATGATGGACCCGATTTCAGACACTTATTCTGTGATGTCTAATGAACGTATCTTAATGTGAGACATCTGCTTCGAACGCTTAACTTTCACAGTTAAATTTCCACGCAGTGTTTTCACTTTCTACCACTAAGAGTCAGCAGCGAGCGATTAAAGAAAATGGCGTTCTGTGTGCTTGATTATGATGTAAACAACTCTATGATTAGTGTTCAATGGCATTAGTGATGTGATGTGATATGTTTGAAGTAAAATTTGAACTTTACCTTTCGTATCACATGTCTCACAATACCATATGTTCATTAGTTTTCACAGAGTAAACTTCTGAAATCGGGTTCATCATTTTGACTTGCCTGTATTTTATCAGATTTTAGAAACCTGCAGATGTGATTCGACCGCCGATCGTGATGGATGTGACACCTAGGAAACGTACGAAGATCGTAACTCTGCGAGAACATATAGCTAAGATGCATCGAAAGATTGCTTCAGTGATTGGTGTGAATGTACTAATTGTCAGTCGTGGGTCAAGTTGAGCAGGAAACCGGATCGGTTTCGCTTAAACGTAAAGGAAAGTGTGGTCATAAGAAGAAAACAACTTCTAGAGATGACGCTTACTTGCTTCGGCAAAGCAAAAAAAGATCCCCGCAAGACTTGAAATTGTTGGTTTCAATTAATTTGCACAATGGTGTATCGCAGAGATCAACCCCACTTGAAGAAAGTAATCAATTCGTTACCCAATTCGAACTTCCAAATCAATTTGAAAATTCTAATAGGGAAGAAGATTGATGTTTTCATGATTATCAAAGTACATTAATTTAAACTAAATAAAAACTCCATTTAATTAAAAAATTGTAAATAAAAATAAATAATAAAAACAATGAATAAAAGTCACCCAATGGAGAAATGCAAAGGTTGAAGGACGAAACACAATTGAAACAAAGGTCTTGTGGAGATTATTTATTTTAAATTAATATATATTATCACAACTCCTACTCTTATATAATAATTATCAAAGTACAGTATGAAATCAAAGTATCTTCAGGATGGCTAATCATTGGTGAAAAGAGCATAATCAATAACATTACAGCCAACCTTTATCATCCGAGTTGATCTCCTTTACGTTTAAGGCCTCGGTAATCTAACGAGGACCAGGTCTGTTAGCTTGGATTTAAATGAAATTTGAATATGTTGTTACGCACCCCTCCCACTATTATATGGCATAGTATCTCGTGCTAATGGGCATTAGTTTACAAGATATAATCATTTAAAGTTAGTTATGTAGGTTATTGATGTATATTTACAAATTCAGAGAGTATGACATTCAAGTAGTCAACGTGGTCATATGGGTAAGTCGATAGATTCCAGTGCTAAATGTTCCGAGTTTAAGTGCTGCTCCTTTTTCGATTTCATTTAATTTCATTTTTTAAAAGCATGTTTTTGAACAAATTATATATGAAACTATATTTAATTATTAAAAACACATTTTTATAATTTTTTGCATATAGTATTTCATTTGAGGAAGGCAACAAGTTATTTATTTTTAAAAGTTATTATTAATATATTATTATACAGGGTGGATACAATTATGAGCCCCCCCCCCTTTTTATTTTCGTAACCGAAGCAAATCTGTCAATTTTGATGAATCCAATGAATAGGAAAATGTAGGTGACCTATCACACGGTGCACTTTTCATCATCCCAAATATGTAAATTAGGACACATTCAAATCCTATCTTAAAAACCGTAACAAATACACGAAAAATTCCAATTGAAGACTTGTTCAGCATGGAATTCCGAACAAAACAAAAAAATTTTTTCCAAAATCCGATGAACGGATCACCAACAATTTCAGGAACAGTGTAGCTTTCCATCCTGGAATTAATCTGTCTTGTGTATGCTGACACATGCTTTTTATTTGCTTTTCCTCATGAAAAGCAATCAAATATGGCAATTATTGGCAATTTCTTGATTTGCATGTTAAAGATTCGAATGCCTTTGTTAAGTGCATAGGGAGGCAACTAATAAATTCAACATGTGATTGTTGGTGATCCGTTCATCGGATTTTGGAAATTTTTTTTTTTGTTCGGAATTCCATGCTGAACAAGTCTTCAATTGGAATTTTTCATGTATATGTCACGGTTTTTAAGATAGGATTTGAATGTGTCCTAATTTATATATTTAGGATGATGAAAAGTGCACCATAGGATAAGTCACCCAAAACTTCCTATTCATTGGATTCATCAAAATTGACATATTTGTTTCGGTGAAGAAAATAAAAAAAAAGGGAGGGGCTCATTTTTGTATCCACCCTGTATAACTTATTAAAAATAAATAATTTGTTACCTTCTTCAAATGAAATATAATATGCAAAAATTATAAAAATATGTTTTTAATAATTAAAATTAGTTTCATATATAATTTGTTCAAAAACATGTTTAAAAAAGTGAAAATGGGATAGGAGCAGGATATGAAACCGGGACCTTTAACATAGGAATCTAGCGACTTACCCACATGACCACGTTGACTACTTGAATACCATGCTCTCTGAATTTGCAAATATACATCAATAACCTACATAACTAACTTTAAATGATTATATCTTGTAAACTAATACCCATTAGCACGAGATACTATGCCATATAATAGTGGGAGGGGTGCGTAACAACATATTCAAATTTCAGTTAAATCCAAGCTTAACAGACCTGGTCTTCCCCTTGTAAGAGATTGGGATCTTAGACTTTCTTTTTATTCTCAACTGGACGATCACAAACTTGTATGGTAGCCATGCTGTAGAGAATATCATTCATAAATTATTCTTTTTTAGAACGTGTTCATGTACTTAATAACCGAATATGTTGACTCTTGAGAATGCGTTCAAGAACATGATAACTTTAACTTCTTGATTAATGCTTTATACACAACCTTTGAATAACATTGTTATGAATGGATGAAAAGAGACATAGGCTATATAAATTCATTTTCCGTTCTTGATAACTTTTCTCATCTTATTTCTAGGTGAAAAACATGAAGGAATTAAAATCAAGTTTGGTTCTATAGAGTAAGTATTTACAATAATATTTTCCGACAAGCCCTCTTTATATGACACCCTTTTATTGACACTTTTTTTTTTTCCTACCGAGAAATTAAAATTGTTTAGATGTCATTTCCCGATTAGACGGCTGTTTAAGATTTATAGCAGAATTTAGAACATCATAACTGAGTGCGTGATCAGCTCTCAAGAACGAAAATTGGGAAATAGAGAAAAATGATTAAAGAAAATGGCCGAGGAGTTAGGAAACAAGCTTGAAAATTCCATGCTTGAATTCATTTTTAATGCTGATGATGACCATGTTTGGAGTAATGTCAAATAAGGAAGGAATAGAAAATTTATTTTAGTTTTTATTTCCTTTTAAATTTTCACTTAAGATCCGCCATTGGCATTCTGTTAGATTATTTGTAAGAATATTGGGCTTTTCTCAATGATGCATGGGATCCTAGGGAAATTCGAATTTGGGGTCCCACGTACAGGTATTGGACATTGAAACTGAAACACCTGGTAGAAATCCAAAATCTTTATTTAATAAGGTGTTGGAGCACCGTGGGCAGCCAGCACAGCAGCAACACGTCTTGGGAAGGATCGGTAGAGGTCCTGCACAGTTTGCACCCCAGACCATTACTGATCCACCTCCGTGTTTGACTGTGGGTGCCAAGCAGTATGGGTTGTAGGCATCAGAGGGGCTCCTCCAGACGAATACCCTCCCTGTTGTTTGGAAGACAGTGTAGCTGGACTCATCCGAGAATATGACGCGTTTGAGGTCATCCAACGTCCAGGTTTTATGCGTCCGGCACCACTGAACCCGCTTGGAGGCATTTGTACTACTGATGAAAGGCTTCGGTATAGCAACCCTGCCATGGATGTTGGATTTATGCAGGTAACGACGGATTGTCTTCGTGCACACAGGTTCCTGGAGGTGTGTATTCATTTCTGCGGTGATTTCTGCTGCGGTGGTTTTCCGCTTTCGTGCAACAATCCTGGTCAATGTCCTGACGTCTCTTTCCGACAACTTCCGTTTTCCCCTGCAGTTGCTCCTCCTGGACGTGGTTCGTCCTTCCTGTTCATATGCACACATCACCCTGGATACTGTAGCACGTGAGACATCACAAAGTGTGGCAGTTTGAAGACAGATTCACCTGCTAGACGCGCCCCAACAATCTGCCCTCTTTTGAAGTCGGGTATGTCTCCCATTATAGCGCTCTGCACAGACAATTTGAAGCTTACTATCGAACTTTTCTACTGGAGTGACTACCAAGACCTCTGACACGTGGTTCATTGATATGCATACGATTAATTACCTAGCAGAAGGTTCTATTCAGCCCTGGGGGTAACCAGTGCTATTTGCGAAGGTGTTTCAGTTTCAATGTCCAATACCTGTACATGTAAATGCAGAAATCTTATTATCCCAATTGATGGGGGTTCCAAGCAAATATTCATTTTTGCCCAAAGGATAATTTGCTACTGGCTTTTCTATTTTTCGTTAAAATTTCGCGTTTAAGGAAATAATATATTTTCTCTTCTTTTCTATTATAGCAAGCCATCTTTAAAACAACTGGCTGGAGGAAAATCCACAATCTCTAAAACTGTATATGTGTAAGCATAAAATTTAATTTGAATTTTATTTTGAATACCTGGTCGTTTGCACGCAATACCTTAAATCAGGAGTTCCCAACGATGACTATAAAGGTGCCCAATGATGATCAAGGATTCGGTTAATAAGTGAGATTAATCTTTTGAATAAAAAAAATCGCTTCGAAGACATTGAAAATTTGCATGTGCAAACGTGGATCAGACAACCATTTCACTGCGATATATCTGTTCTTGATGTTTTGTTGCAGTAAGAGTTACTTGAATTGAAGGAGGACGTTGAATGAAAAGTCTTATTCAAAACACATGGCTACGCTAGGTTTTGGTAGTGCAAATATGTCCGTGACAGATATCTCATGTCAGATTAAAAGCTGTCGCTGAACCAACATCATTAACTTTTCTCAATTCCTATCTTTCGAAGCTGGCTTTAGTCACTTTATTAATTTACTATGAAAAGAAAGAAACAGATTAAAAATATTCGAAAGAGGCGATTTAAGAATTATCTTGAGTAATGTTAAGCCACACAAAAGAAACTTCTTCAACACATCAACTATATCCATCGCATTAATTAAAAAAATGTTATATGAGGTTTGAGGCCTAAGTCATGGCAATTATTTTTTTTCGCAGAGCAAACGGATGGTATCACAAAATGTCATGTTTCAGGGAAGTCGTTCATCCTTAGTATGTTTCCACAACACCAGATGGCTCTATGGTTTCCTGTGAAGTAGAGTGCCTATAATGAGGTACACATTTATTAGTTACTTTTCCCTCTTCATTATATGTATTCTACTGTGGAGCAATGTTAAATCAGTTCTTAGTCATCCGCCGTGCATGATGGATGTAATCCGACTTGCACAACACTCGTATAACAAAATAGCCGTTTTCTATTTTAATTTCTATTACTTATTCTGGAACATGAAATCTGTAATGATGTTCCAGACAAAGTTTTCCAGAATCATCAAACCTGTAATTGTTGTCAACTACCTTAATGAACATGAGGAGCAAAATGTTGGCGTGTTGAAAATGTCCGTATATTTCATACATTCCCTGTCCATTCACCTGTATATTTCACATTTTTTATCCACGCTCGAAATCTCACAAAAAAATTAGTTGCCATGACTTATGCCCCAACCCTCGTATATGGTATATTCCTCGTACAACCTAATCAACTACGGGATAGCATTTTTAACTACTGTTAAAAACAAAAATGATAATTCTGAAATATACACTGGCGGAAAAAATAATCCCAACACCACGAAGGACTTGTGTTAGATGAATGAAATTTGGACAGTATATTCAGCTATGGTATTTATTCAATTGATTCAAGTTTCAAGGTTACAACTTATAGGGGGCGCCACCAGCGCCACTCTGTCCATGCAAATGAGACATTCCAATGACAGATATAAAGGAGATCAGACGCGCGTCTGTGTCACTTCAGACACTTGTGGATGTGTGCGATAGAGTACGTAAAACATGCCTCGAAGGCGACTGCGACGTGAATATGGGCAGCTAACCCAATTCGAACGAGGACGTGTAGTGGGCCTTCGAGAGGGCGGACTTTCGTTCCGTGCTATTGCAGAACGCATGGGTCGAGACGTTGCCACTGTGTACAACTGTTGGCAGCAATGGTCCAGGGAAGGCAGGATTACCAGGAGACCAGGATCATGACGACCCCCGGCCACTGGAGACAGGGTTGACCGGCGCATCTGTAGGATGGCTGTGGCAAATCGGACAGCATCTGCAGCGGACATTCGAGCTGCTGTGGCACCCAACGTCACTCCACGCACAATTCGGAACCGTCTCCTGGCCAGTAACCTCCACTCCAGGCGCCCTGTGACATGTTTGCCTCTTACCCCTCAACACCGTGCGGCACGTTAGAACGACTTGGAGCGCAGAATGGAGGTCTGTGGTCTTCACGGATGAAAGTTGTTTCTGTCTGGGTCAGAGTGATGGTCGCACAAGGATCAGGAGGAGGAGTGGGGAAGTCCTGTTACCGAGCTGTATCCGTCGTCGGCATACTGGCCCCACCCCTGGTGTTATGGTATGGGGAGGGATTTCCTACGAATCAGGACCCCCCTGGTGGTTATCCCAGTTACCATGACGGCAAATGTTTACATTCGGATGGTTGTTGAACCCATTGTGCTGCCATATATGGCTGGTATGCCAGGGGGGCTGTTCCAACAGGATAACGCTCGACCCCACACTGCCGCTGCAACCCAACGTGCCCTTCAGGGTGTCCACATCCTACCATGGCTAGCACGATCACCAGATCTGTCGCCCATCGCTGATCTGTCGCCCAACAACTGTCGCTGATCTGACCATCCAGGTACAACAGGCATGGAATGCCATACCACAAAATGACATTCGGCAGCTCTACGACCGTATGCATGCACATGTGCAGGCCTGCATAGACCAGCGCGACGACTACAACGGGTACTAAAGTTCGTGCTTTTTACCATGTACAGGGTGGCGCTGGTGGCGTCCCCTATAAGTTGTAACCTTGAAACTTGAATCAATTGAATAAATACCATAGCTGAATATACTGTCCAAATTTCATTCATCTAGCACAAGTCCTTCGTGGTGTTGAGAGTTTTTTTTTCCGCCAGTGTATGTTAGGCCTAAATCTAATAAATCATATTATTTTTTAATAATTTTTTCTTCGTATTATAAATGTAATAGTTATCTTAGAGTAATTATTTATGCTGTTAATGTGGAACCGGGTGTCTTTTGATTATAGTGTAAATGTATATTGTAAAGAAAAATGCAAGGAGACGATGAAGGAAACTATTCTTTTAAAAGGGGTCGATATAAGAAAAAGGTTGAGAACCCCTGCCTTAAATGAACATTATAAAAACATTAGTTTATGGCCATTCTGAATTTCGATTTAATATACAGCGTTATTCAAAATATTGGCCTCAATATAATTCAACCTTATTTCTTGAAATATAAATTGTATATCAACAATCTACATACCGATAGAGAGAGGATGTTCTGAAGTTTACAAATAGAGGTTATAAAATGTTGAATGTGGCCCCCTCCTGCTGCACGGCAAACATCTAAACGGTAGCCGAACTGTCCCACACACGAAGAAGAATTTCTTGTGTTGCTGAGTTCATCGCAGGCCAACCAGAGTTGTCGGTAGATGTGGAGTACGAAATTTTTGAATCCCCTCTCTTTATCGGTATGTAGATTATGGATAACTTTATAAATGAATATTGCAAGATTCAGTGTGTATTTATTTTTATTTTTCTTATTTATTTATTTAATATGATCCAATACGTCCATCATATGGCCAGAGGCCGACGAGTTGGGTCCCTTTATGAACCTGGATTAACGACTGCTGTATGATAGTCGCAGCAGCCGCGGGAGTTTAAGATAGTGTGTCACTGATGGTCGCCGAACCAATGACTAGCCGTGCCTGATGTTGCTTAACTTCACTGAAGTTGTGTGTTCAGTGAAAGCCCACCAGGCCACGGCCTCCCCCATTATATAGATTAAGCATATATAATTTATATCTCAAGAAATAAAGATGAATTAAATAGAGTCATTCATTTTGAATAATCCTGTTTTCGTATTCGGTTTTTAGGAGAAATGTCAAATATATTTCCACTAAATTTAACGTTGTTTTTGTAAACATTAACAAGGACATATTTATCAAATGAGCGTGCTTTTTTTTATTAGGGACGGAAGACCAATGCAAGTGGATATTATTTCGTCAACTCTAGACCTCGCCCTGCAGGAATCCGTGTTGGAAGTAGCCGTCTTCGCCAGCGCCACTGAACCAGATGAGTTATCTATGTCAAAGCACATCGTCGAGCGACTGTATCAAGAGCACAGCACCAAGTGGGGCTGCCTCATTGCCACCTATATGTGTCCGGGCACTGCTCATTATTACTACGGTTACGACCATTACATTAAATTCAATTTCAACAGCTTGTATTTTGAAATTTACAATTTCCCTTAAATAGGTTTATCGTTTCATAATTTTTATTTTACTTTTCAATTTATTGTTTTCATAATGTATTATTGTTAGCTGTTGCATTTTATATAATAAAAGTTGAAAAAGATCCTATCTATGAAAATTTTATGAAGAGAATTACAACTTGATCTTTAATATTTTTTAAAGTCGCATTTCTCTTCTGCCTGATTTTCAATTTGCTCAAACTTGACGTAGTCTCTGTGTTCACTCAGATATAATTTATCTTTAACTATGCACTCTCTAAAACTGTTAACTCAATAATTTACATAAAATAATGAAAAATAAGAAAACTCGACAGTGCATTGGCAGTTTTTTTCTCTTCACTTAATCTTTTAGGCGTGTACCCCAGGGCTACACGTACTCCATTTGTTCATTGTTCTACGAAGTATCATTGTACGAAGGCATATTGAAAAGTACTGCCTCCATGGCTGTAACTTTTTTTATTTTTTAACCGATTTTCAAAATTCTTTTTGTATCTGATACTCACATTTCTCCTCTATGTAATGCACTATTCACTTTTCGACATAGTCCCCATCCCTTTCCACGCATTGCGCCAACGCGTGACTAGTCGGGTGAACCCGTCGGAGAGGAATTCCGGGGTTGTTGTCGACACCAGGACCGAACGGCAGGTTTCACCTCTTTGGGAAGTGGTGAAAGTCGCAAGGTGCAAAGTCTTTCATTTTTGACCTGCAGTTTTTCATCTTTGAACTGTAGACGCTGCAACCCCCTCTGAAGTGTGGCGATCGTGTGCGGACGGGCGTTATCATCCTGCAGAAGAAGATCCAAAGCTGCCATTCAATCCTCGTGTCGAGGACAACCCCGGAATTCCTCTCCGATGGGTTCACCCAAATAATTCACGCGTTGGTCTAATGCGCGGAAAGGAATGGGGACTATGTCGTAAAGTGAGTAGTGCATTACATAGAGGACAAATATAAGTATCAGATACAAAAAGAATTTTGAAAATCGGTTAAAAAATAAAAAAGTTACAGCCATGGAGACATTACTTTTCAAAATTAATTTCATAATAATTTTCTATCCTAATGGCTGAACGACGAAAATGCAGTGTTTCGACTAACGTTACATGTTTGTTCCTTTTATACAAATATCATCAGATTTTTCTGTCATGCACCTCAAAGCACTGCAAATTGTATAGGTTTCCTCATTTTACGAGCGATATTGTAATGCATGTGAAAAAACTTGCAAATTAAGAAAATCTTAACGTTTTGACGACGAACAAAGCTTTACGGTTAAGTAAATAATACAAGGAGAGACCGTAAAATTCTGTGAATAACCTCTTAATGTGGTAATGATAAATGTCATGTTCTTCTCTAGCTCAGCTAACATACGCAAAACGTGCCTTCACCATTGTTGCGTGCCTCATATAGAGTTCATTGGTTTATTACTGGTAATGGAGCAGTCAATAAGGAATTCTGTTTTAAATTGGGTAAAACGCAAGGGAAACCCACGAAATATCAAAGACAGTGTATGGTGAAGACCCTGTGACTCGAAAATGTGTTTCTGAGTGGTTTAAGCATTTACGTGAAGGACGAAAAACCCTCGAAGATGAACCACGATGTGGAAAGCCTACAACGACTTCTTCCCATTTTCTCGTTTGAAATCAATAATGAAAGAACACAATTTCTCGTCGTTCTGATATTCAAAATGCTGTGGCGAGGGAACTTCAAGCAGTACCGAAAGAGGACTTTTCACACGCCCGATGTACAGTTGTACGAACGATGTCAAACGTGTATTGTTGGCATGGGGGCTTACTTTGAAGCACACTAAAATATCTTATCTGAAATACCTGTCCCTGTTTGTTTTTCCTAGTCATTCACGGAACTTTCCGGTCTCACTTTGTAATTAGGAGGATTGAAATTTGAAATAAGCATTAACACAACTCTCCCAACATAGCTACAAAAACGAGCGATGTCAAGCTTTAACAAGCCGTTGGTCCCGTGTAGTCGTTTGCCGGCTGCACGTTAAAGAACCCTTGCGAGGCAAAATTTGCGGCCCCTATAACGCCGTCCTGAAATGGCCATGGCAGTTGAAAAGGACGTTAATACCAAACAAACCAACCAAACCAAACCAAGCTTTAACAAAGTAGCCTGAGATAATTAACGCAATTATATTTTAAATTTCGACAGGATTTTTATACGGTGCTTTTATTTGGTGTTCATGAATTTCTTCACCACTTTCGATGTGTGACAGGGGGTTAGGTCCTGCTGCAATATCCCAGTAACTCAGGAGCTCCTTTTCCGCTCTGGAACAACTATTTTTCGTAGAACCTCAATATATTGTGGGGAGCGCATCATTCTTTCTATTAGCTATAGATTTCCGACATCATTATAACTAAAACATATCCAAAACATCTTTGTTTCAATTAATTTGCACAAGGGTGTAGATAGCGTAATGCATTCATGTCCACGGTGGCTCAATTTGTTCTTGTGGAATTTTCTTTCCTATTTTCATCAATAGAAAAATGTTTCGCTGTTAGATTAGTTTCTAATAAAATTTTTCGCTGTTCTTCAATCAGAACATCTGCCAATTGCTTCAAGGATTATGGAGGAAGGAACCTACTTCTCATTATGCTCTCAAAGCTGCCTATAATGATTTGAATCAATTTGATGATATTCAAATTGAACAATTCTGCTCCCGGAAAAGGTGTTGAAAATCCTCTTGATGCTCCTAAAAACCAAGCATGAACCCTTCCTGGTCGTTTGTATCTGCGCATTATCATTTTCACAGAGTTTATTTCGGACGAAAAGCATACGTTAAAGGCAAAAACAATTATCGAGACTCCTTCAAAAGTTTAAATCTTGATTATAATTTAGAAACATAGTTTTTTTTTTTAATTTCAGAACAGGAGAGATTTTATTTCGCAAACATGTTTATCTTACATCTGGGCATATTTGAATCTTGATAAAATATCTTCGTTATCTCATTTACAAAAGTAAAAATAAATTCACTAAATAAAATAAACTGCACTAAACAGCACAAAAACAAAGTGCCGGTCAGGTGTTCAATCAATACCGAACACAGAGTTGAGATAACGTTTGACGGTTTCGTTTTCTTGTCAAAATGGTTAACTGCAATTCGCAAAGCATTTCAGCGTTTACCGATGTAGATAAACAATTATGTGTTGAAAATGGAACAAGTGTGATAAAACATTTCAGAAAGGGGCTATATCTATTGCAGTGTAAAGTCAAAAAGGGTATAAAAATAAAACTGAATTAATTGAAAGCAGTCGATAACAGTAACATGCGCGAAAATGACGCATTTGTTATGTATATCCAAATAACTGTATATTTTCTCCGTTATTTAGGAGCTTTAGAAAATACAAATGGATGCAGCTTTCATTGAATTTCATGTTATTGAAAGATTTCGAATACCTGAAATCGATGAGAGTCTTTTTTGTTAAACCTTATCCTATATATTAAAACGCAAAGTATTTTTTGTATTAGCAAAATTGGCACTTCTACGCATGCGCATCTGAAGCCAACAAAGAAAGTTATGACAATCCGTCCGAAGCCAACAAAGAAAGTTATGACAATCCGTCCGAAGCCAAGAATTACTGTGATGAGATAATATTCAGTCATTGTTGTGAATTAAATAAACTGAAGATTTGCAGAAAGACAACCCTATACTATACTGTATATAAAAATGCAAACACTTTTTGGCACGTCTGAGCATGCGCCTTGATCAATTTATGACATTTCCTTGTGACTACTGAAAAACTCTGAAAATGTTATATTAAATGTTATGTCCTTAGAAAGAGCTTTAAATCTGATCATTTTATCCGCTGACACTTTATGTCTCAGTTTAATACTTTCAGAGATATTTGCGTTTCGTAAGAATTAAGAAGGAAAGCTATTTTGATTTTATATATTTAATTAATTTCTTTTTCTTTATCTAATACACTACCCTATCAAAAATCACTACCCCATCACTTTAAAGGAACACTCAAAAAATATACATATTTTAATATCTTGTTAGTCCATCTTTTGCTGCTATCACAGCTTCTACTCTCTGGGACATACTGTCCATAAGTTTTTGATACGTTTCGACAGGTAATTTTCGCCATTCTGCCATAAGTGTCTTGGACAGTTCGGTCACGGATTTCGGGCGTTCCGAACCCCCTTTTCATCAAACCATGTGCCTACAGCCCTTGCTTTATGGCAAGGTGCGTTATCGTGCTGAAACAGAAAAGGGCTATTGCCAAAGGGCTGCCAGAGAGATGGGAGTGCTGCGTTGTCCAGAATATCTTGGTAACGCTCTGCGTTTAGATGTCCGTCCACAGAAACGATTGCACCCAACCCATACCATGAAAAGCACCCCCACACCATCACCGATCCTCCGCTGACTTCACCATATTGGCAGATAACGTTCGCCATATCCAAACCCATCCATCCGATTGCCAGATGGTGTAGCGGGACTCATCACTCCATTCAACCATTCGCCATTGATCCAGAGTCCAATGTCGTCGCTCTAACAGTTTTGCCTGCGAGATGCTACCCAACAATTGTACCTCTTTGGAAGTCTGAAAGCACTTTTCTTTGAGACTTTCTTACAGCATTCACGCAAGCATCATCTCATAATATAAATCGCTGCATATCAAATGTCGGATTGAAGAGGTCATCTTTAATGACCCTCTAGAAAGGACACCTTCACACGTGCTATTCGAAATAACCCCCATGGCAATCCAAACAATGTTGCCCACGATTTGGCAGCTTCTCGAACCCTCTCCGATAGAATCCATGGTCACGGGACTCAATAAACTCCCGGAATGCGTTTTCGACGTCAGCTTGGGTTAGGGATGTTTTCCTCCGGAGAAAATTGTCCAGGCTCTGGAAAAGATGGTAGTCGGTAGGGGAGAGGTCCGGAGAGTACGGGGTGTGTGGAAGCACCTCGTAGCCCAGAGCCTGTAGCAACTGCACGGTCGTTCGTGCAACGTGCGGATGCGCGTTGTCATGCAGCAGAAGGACGCCTTTGCGATGCACAAGTGCAAGTTGTTGCTGACACAGTTTTGTGTGCATACAATGCAGTTCACGACAGTAGGTCGCAGTGGTGATCGTCTCCCCCTGCTGCAGGAAGCTGTAATGCACTACACCACGGATGTTCCATCAAACTGTAACCATGAGCTTCCTGGGGTGCAACGGGGGTTTAGAGAACTGTCGCGGGGGTTCATCAGAATCCAGTCACTGTGCTAACCGCTTCCTATTGTCGTATAGGACCCACTTCTCGTCGCAGCTGACAATGCGTTCAAGAATCCCCGCTTCTTCATGGCGCAAAAGCAATTCCGTACACACGTCCATTCGACGCTCTTTTTGGTTTTCCGTAAGTTCATCTGGAACCCATTTGTCCTGCTTTTTCACCTTGCCGATGGTCCTAAGTGTCTATTGACAGTCGACGCTGATGCAGCATGATCCCCTGCAAGGTCCCGAACAGTTTTCGACGGGTCCTCTTCCACAGATCGCTTCAGATCAGCGTCATTCAACACGTTGGGCGGTCTGCCGCGTGGCTCATTTGCCAGGTCCGTCACTCCCGCCCGGAATGTTCAGAACCAACGTTGGACAGTACGTTTGTTTATGATGCCTACACCGAATACCTTACTGATGTTTCGAGAGGCGTTGGTTGTAGTGTGATTCAATCTGAACTCGTAATGCATTACCACACGTAATTCGTATGAATTCATGACTATCTTCGCTTGGGTTCAAACGTTATTAAATATCATCGCAGACATGCAAATTTCAGGGAGCTGGTCGCTGATAGGTTTATCTCTGGGAATGTATCACTTTGTTATGGGTACTTGTTACTAAACGTGGAAACCGTGCTGAAGCGCGGAACCCACCTCGAAATCCGACATTTGATATGCAACGAACTGATAGCGTACTCTCTGTTATGTAGTGCTGGGAAGAATGCCAACAGTGAAATTTCAAAGGAATGTCTCATTTTCATGCAAATCAGGGTTGTCCCGTGACTTTTGATAGGGTAGTGTATGTTTGTGCATAATGAGATCTTTAAGCTCTGATTATTCTATTTGTTTGTGCATAATGATTATTCTATTTGTTGTTCTGACGTATTTTATTTTATTATTTTTTAATTAAAGAGCTGGAGATTAATAATGAGTTGTTTTTCGTCAAATTTTGACGGGATCCATCTAGTTATTACTAACTCTTATTAGGAGCTTTAGCAAACAGATTCTTATAAGAGTGCACGCTTGGTCTGTACGTTTATCCGGCCGTGCGCCGTTAACACGATAGCTGGAAAACGGATTGAAATAACTTTTTCAAATTCTGTTTTCAGAAATATGGCCATCAAGTTCTTAGCTCGGCTGTATCAAGTTTTCAGGATTTTTGTGGACTCCTTCAAGTCGAATTCACGTGACTGTAAAGAATACCAAGATAATGGCAATCGATTCGTCAAGAATGAATACTTTGTAACTTTCTGTTTATCTTTTAAGTATTGCTGCCATGAGCACGCGCACGCGACGATCGCTTTGTCGACGTACGATTGCTCAATTGTTCATAATCTATAACATTAAGTAGCGGAAGAATGGAACTACTTATTGGTTTTACAATGTTCGTCTTTCCCCTTCATAATTTCTACATTTTTTGAGGTAGAAGGTTGAAATTCGGAATTTAGCTTACTATGGGCATGTCCACCTTCACTATTAAGGTGCACTGGGGTCGGAGTACTGGAGTGGGAGTCAGAGGGGACAAAAGTACTATGTGGTATTTAGGTATGTAAAAGAGTGAAATTCGATAGGCAGGTTCCTCTAGGCAAGATCTACATTACTATGAAGTTTGGGCCAAATTGTTCCAGTTGGGTTGGAGTTGCGGGGGCGGCAGTCACTCGGCTTTTAGAACTATGGCAACATATGGCGTATGACATGTCATTCGATCGGAGATGATGAGAAAGGAAAGAAGACGAGCTCTTTTACATTTTTTACATACTATGTTCGAGAAAATCAATTTTGTGATTAAAAAACTTGGGGGGGGGGGGAGTGCAGACAAAGGTGTAAAAATAGATGACCGCAGGGTCCGCTAATTGCCTATACCCTACACGGAGGGATTAAATTCTTGTTAATAAATGCATAAATGTATTTCTGCTTCACAGCTAAAGCTCCTCCTTGGAATTTTTACAAGATTTTATTTTGTATTCAATTAATTCAATCTATTTAATTATGTATTAACATTTTAGAGTAATCCACAGTGTAAACCACGAAATTCAAGACGAAGAAAATGAAAGATCATTTTTAGCTTATTGGATTCCCGATCATTTTTTTTTATTTCTACAGAAATATAAGAAAGATGTTCCCGTTTTGAATTTTTTCTATATATAAATTTAATTAGAAATTCCTAAATAATATTTTACTGAGAAAATGGCAAGCACATATAGCGAAATTCACTATAAGGTATCCTAATGCCATTTGTTTTGTTACCCAAACAACCCAACTGATTGTTGAAAAATAAGATGTTTATTAGTCACGTACGAGGAGCGTTCAAATTCGACCTGGACTTTATTTTTTGTAAATTTCATTGTTGTAAAACTCTAAAACTTTCATTGTTGGGATGGCAACTATCGCCTGTCATGCAAATACAGCACCACTCATCCGGTTGCCTTGACAACTGACTGTTTAAACAGAATGGCGGACAGCGATGTGTCGACCAAAGTGGGACACCGAATGAAACATCAAGCTTTTCCACAACGAAGATGTGAAAGAATCTGAAATTCATCAGAGACTTCAAGGACAGTTCACCGAGTCATGTTTGTCTCGGTCATCTATCTTTACTTGGTGCCAAAGTTTGAACGAGGGTGAGAATCCACCGGCAATGAACCTCATAAGGCAAGGCCAGCAACTGCTGTCAATGATGGATTCATGTCCGACTATTGGATTCAATACTGAACATTAGCATTGACTGTGTGGAGGTCATCATCCACGATAAGCTGAAATTCAACAAGATCTGTGCCAGATGGGTCCCTAAGCAACTCTCCGAGGATCACAAAACCACCCGATTTTGATTGCCGGAGCCGTTTCACATTCAGCGAATTCCCGACGGAAAGCGGGTTAGAGCCAACAACGGCGCGGGTTTTCGAATTCCAACCGTGTTGGAATTTTCAGAAGTCGCTCCTAAGGCCCGTCGCAAATTGAGAAAGTCGCCTCTACATTTGTAGAGAGATGCTTAG
This sequence comes from Rhysida immarginata, assembly GCA_023313115.1. NCBI lineage: Eukaryota > Metazoa > Arthropoda > Chilopoda > Scolopendromorpha > Scolopendridae > Rhysida > Rhysida immarginata. The sequence continues at coordinate 14,393,361 of JAHWFO010001074.1, forward strand.
TGCGCATGCGCACGGGGTGAACGAAACGCGTCACTTCCTCCTCTCTACATCGAAAAGTAGAAGTAGAGAGCAGTAGAAAAATTTCTACTTTCGTTCTACATTTTCCTCCTTCCACTCTACATTTTCAACCAAATAAACATGGCGGCGCCTCGTAACGAAAGAGCAGGAATGTTCATGAAGGCCCCTTTCTCCTTACGACGAGTAAGGACTGTCTGGTGGGACCACGCTTTCTTTTGCGGGAATTTTGATTCGCTTTGCGTTCTTCTTCGCCTTCTAAAAAAAATAGAATAGCAGCAAGGGCAGGAGGATCAACATCGTCGAAAGCATCCATCATGAGAGACGATGGATGAGACGAATAGATCACAATGGAGCATGCGCGATCGCCACAGAACGGTTGCCTGTAGAGACTCCAATTTGCGGCGTGCGAGCTCGCGCGCTAGCAACATATGATGTCACGCAGATGCTCTGACGTCAAGTCGCCTCTACAAATGTAGAGGCGACTTTCTCAATTTGCGACGGGCCTAATGCGCAGCCAATCAGCTACGAGTGAGCGTCTCTCCAGTCCCAGAATCCTTAGCAACTGTTTCTAACCCATTTCCGCCAGTGAAGTCGGCCATATTGAAATTCGCCGATAGCATGTTTTCTGTGCACGTGTGTCTCGTTTTCTGTCATTTTTCCTAATAAAAAAATATAATATATACATGTACACGATGTCTAGAAAGCAACAGAGACTGGATGAAAGAACGACTGATCGAACAACCAATCAGAGCGGAGTTCGCATAGCTGGGGGGGATGGGGAGGACGTAGGCTGAAAGCAGAGAGGGAAGTTCGCCTAGCTCCCCGTTTCGTTCCCGCTGAATGTGAAACGACTCCGCATTTTAACACGCGCGTCTTTGTGACGCCTAGCAAGCACCTGGATTCGGGAAAACGCTTCACTCCGCGAAGTCGCTGAATGTGAACTGGCCTTAACGAGTGAAAGTCGCTAATTGGAAAACGACCGCGCTCGCGTGCTAATCACGACGCGTCTGGCTGGCGACGATTGCAAGAGGCTCAAAAAGTCGCCGCACATTACGAACGCCTAAAAGTCGCTAAATAGAAAACGGTCTTAATGCGTGTTGTAACCAACGACGAGACAGGGATTCATCACCATACTCCTGAAAGCAAGCGTGCGAGCATAACTCACTACGACCAAAGAAATTCAAAATGACACCGTCGGCAACGAAAGTGATGGCGACTGTAATCTGGGACATTAAGGATATCGTTCATGTCGATTTTCTGGAAGAATGTCGAACCATAAGTGCATCCAACTACTGTAACATTTTGAGGATGTCCCTGAAGTCGGCGCTAAGGAAAAAGCGACCAGTGGTGTTTGTTTTCTGCAAGACAAAGCCAGACCAGGCACAGCCAAACTGATTATGGACATACTAAAGGAACTCAAATGGGACATCTTACCACATCCTCCATACAGCCGGATCTCTCCCCTTGCGACTGTCACCTTTTTGGACCATTGAAAGAGTTCTTGGGAGGGCAGAGATTCGGCTCCAATGAGGAAGTGAAAAAGGCTGTCCTGACGTGGTTTCGACATCAGCGTAAAGATTTCTACAGAACCGGTATCCAGATGCTCCCAGAACGCTGGAAAAAATATGTATAGAAGCAAGGAGAGTTCTTTGAGAAATAACTTATGCATGTGTGTGTGTTTGCGTGTGTGTGTGTGTGTGTGTGTGTGTGTGTGCTTTTTTTTGTTATTTTGTTTTTTTAGTTTCCTGATTTTATAAAAAATAAAGTCCAGGTCAAATTTGAACGCCCCTCGTATTTAGATGCCTTTGAATTCCTAATGCTGCACAATTTTGGAGTTGCTAGTAATTCCCATGTCTCGTTCCATCATTTTTAAATGAAAAGCACTGAATGTGCTGAGGCGTTTTTACATTGTATTTGTGAAAACTGTTCATTTGGTAATAAATTTCGTATTTGAAGATTCTCTTTAATGAAGTGACAAAATTTTCAAAGTAGAAGGAATAATATTATAAACAACAGAGTTATGAGCAATAAATAATAACAATAGAATTATGAGCATTAATGGGTGTCCATTAATATTCCCCTTCCACTTTTCGGGATAACGATATCGTTGCAAACGATTTCATTTGACAAGATAAACAAATTCCGATTCGTTTTTCACGAAGCTTTATCTTCTGTTATTTTTTTGTAAATTGATAAATATTAAGCTTAAATGAGAGAATAAATGCATATTTTATCTTATCTTACAACAAGGAAAACTGGCGCGTTAAATATTTGTCTCTTACAATATCATTTCAAGTGGTGGAGTGCCAAATCTGTTATCTTGTGCGTACTCGACGTATTTATCAATGATTTAGCTGTTATGCAATCATAATTTCTGTATTTCATTGATCTTATTCTCATTTTAATGAAATATATATTTCTGAAAATTGAAATATCTCCGAGACAAAGTGAAAATGCTTTTCTTATTGAATGTAAGATAATTAGAATATTAAAAAAGTTAAAGTTGTTTTATTGATAGAAAAGAATTTTCATCTCAATGAATTAATGAAATTCACTCTAGCAATCAAGTGTCATTTTGAATTATTTTCTTGCAGCGATTGTGCACAAGAGTGATAACACAGAATAACACTGCTATTCTATGGTGATAAGTCGTTAGATATAAAGATCATAAAGGAAGCTCTGAACACCCTCTTTTCATGTCATTTATCTCTTATTTGACAAACATCTTTTTGGAACTATTTGTCAGTTTTGGTAAGACAATTTTCCTTCAATATTTTCCTTATTGATTTTTCCACGTATTAGATGTAAATTTATGATATCATAAGATGAAAAAAAATGTCCGTTAACATTTTTATGACACTTGCTGTAAACGGTTATTTCTTTATCTTGATTGTTTAGCGTCTTGTCATAATTTATTCCTAGTGCGATTACTCCCAAGCTATGTAATCCTAATCTATAAGTCCAGAGAAAACAAGACGCAAATCTACAGGAAAAAGTATGGATTTTCCTGTGGATTTGCGTTTTGTTTTCCCTGGACTTTACTTATGTAATTACCTAGAGATTTTAAAGCACCCTTTCTGTCTCTTCTAATCCAGTTTTACCTATCCTATATGCGCTTTCCATAATGCACACAACTGGTAATAACAAGCATTCTATTGTGTGTTGAGTGTATTTATTTATTTTTACTACTGAAATCCATAAGGCACAGTTTGCATAGAGAATTATATTTTTTAAACCTTTTTATATGTAGGATTTTACTGTGTTGAAAATGATGAAGTTGTTGGCATTATTTGCTCTGATGGTTATTGTTGCTGCAAAAGGTAAATCTTATCCAACATAAAAGAAATCTAATTAAAATTTCTTACTTTTTACAGTTTATGCGTAATTTGATTTGAATTGTACTTTGAAACATAATTTTGAGTATTCGTTTATTGTAAACTTTTATAAATGAGAGATTTTTCATGCATGGAAATTAGAAGATAGTTTTCATTCAGCTTTTGTTTGTCAGAAAATTTATTTTAACAACGGAGCAAAATCAACAAATCAACTTTTATTATGACCAATGAAAAAAGCATTTAGAGATTAAACTCGATCAGTTTCGAGATGAATCTCATTCAACGGGATGAGATCCGGGTTCTCATTTGATCAATTCTCATATTGAAAACAATGGGATATTCTTATTTTCTTTCTAATGGTCAGAGCAAAGCTGATAAATTTGGAGATCCTCACCGTTCTCCTCTTGTTCGTGTAATTCCTAAGACTTTTCTGAATGCATTTACTGCAAAAATCAAAATTTAAATCATCATGAACACTTGCAGATGAGTGGACTTTGTGTTGAAGTCGAGTTTGACTAAATATAAAAGAAAAAATGTAAATATATGAGAGGTGATCAACAAAGACCGAGACTTTTTTATTTCTCAATGGTTATATGTTTTTCCCCTCAAGCGGCCAATACCCAATTTAAAACACTTATTATCATATCTCTAATAGGGCCTCTAAGTTCATAGCACCCGTAACCAACACTTCAGTGCTGGAACAGAAAGCCACACGAGTCATATTGATTTTAGCCAAATAGTCCACAATTGTATTTGCCATATGAGGTCTTGCATTATCGTGAGGAAGTCTTCACCCATTCCGATGAAGTTGTGATCGTTTCTTTGCAATATGCTGAATCTTCAGAACTGACCTCTACAATTCTCTTGGAACTAATGTGCGGATAAACTGCGTGATGGCAAAACCATTCCCTGAGAGTCAACGAGAGATATCACCAATTATTTTTTCTGCAAATGGAATACCTTTCTTCCTCCACAAATGGTGATTATTTTCCCTCGTGACCTTTCTTCTTCTATCATCATCTCCTCGACATCCCTCATTGTGAGATATCTCTATTCGAACAGCCTTTTGTTCACCTAATAAATGTGGGATGATCTTGGATTATTGTGAAGGCACAGTCATCAACGCCTCACTAACAATTTGTGAGTTGAAACATGATCAAGACGAAGAATAGGAGATGCTCCACTTGTCTACAAAAGATTTTATTTCGTCACAGATGTACTGTACATTTCGGCTGCTAGGCAGACATCGCTTAGATCGGACGGAACGATGAAATAAAATCTTTTGTGGGCAAGTAGAGCTTCTCCCTATTCTTCAGCTTGACTGTAAGAATCCACAATTTACTGGTTTATATATATATTTTTTTACTTTTATCCGCCGATGTTTATGGGTGATCACATTAATTGTATCGATGTTGACTTCTGTGACGGTTTTAGCAGAAACGCCAGGCCCACCTAGCTTAACGATCGAAAGTCTTAATTATGTCCACAAAGTTTCCATGTGTTTGCATTGAGGATGATGGTTATCGAAACGCGTCAGCTTTGTCATTAAAGTACAGGGTGATTATAATTAAAGTTACGATTTCAAAAATCGATAATTTGAAAACTACTCGTCAGAATGACCTGATATTTTATCAGAACAATCGTGAGGCAATGGAATTTTGTTTGGCGAAGGAAAATAAAATAGTTCCAAAATCTGCCGATAGATGGCGCTGGCAGGGTAATGTCCGGGGAAAAACCAAAAATGGATTCGTGAAACACAGGAATATTGTTAGCCAAAAGGAAACAATAGAGTTCAGGGGTTTACGAAAAGTTTATTAGCGAAAAGACAAGAATACGTGTTCACTGCGACAACAGTGATAATGCCAAAAAAACAGAGCTTCATGGAACAAACATCTTACTGATGATTAAGGCAGAAGTTGTTCGATATGCCCTCCGCCTTGTTCCGCTACTAATTGGAAGCGCAAAATGGCATGCTCCACAACAGATCGGAGGGTATCTGTACTGGTGCAGTGGATGTGGTGCGTGATGCTTGCCTTCAAGTCGGCTAGATTCTCAATCCGCCCGCTGTAAACAACATTCTTCAGATACCCCCAAAGCCAGAAATCACACGGGTTTAAGCAACACCTCCTAGAAAGAAAGCCTCACAACTGAAAAGTCATGCATTGTTACATCATCAAAAGTCGACCAAATTTAGGGCTTACTATTGGTGGAAATACGATCAACAATGGTCGAATTATGATGATGTAACAATATGTGACGTTTCAGTTGTGAGGCTTTCTTTCTAGGAGGTGTTGGTTTAAGCGGGGGAACGTGGCGGCCACGTTGTTGGAAAACGGCGGCTTATAATCCTAGCATCTGCGAAATGAGCACTCAGCAGTTGCTTCACAGGAGTAGCAATGTGCGGAGGAGCGCCATCTTGCATGAATATTGTGCGATCCACACACTGACGCTGCTGAAGTGCCGGAAGGACATGGTTACGCAAAAGTGCTTCATACCGCTTGCCAGTAACGGTGCAGGTAACGGCCCCGCAGGTGTGATCTCCTCGAAGAAAAACGGACCGACGATAAACTGTGCCGTTATTCCGCACCACACAGTGACCTTTTCAGAGTGAAGAAGTAATGGCTGTAGCTGGAACGGATTCTCGGTCGCCCATATCCTGCAATTTTGCGCATTTACAGAACCTTGCAAATGGAAGTGGGCTTCGTCAGACCACAGAATGGCCATTCGTTGTCCACTTCCATCCGAGCAAGAAATCGTAGTGCAAAAGATTCACGTGCTTCCAGGTCTGCAGGTAGCAACTGCTGCACATGAGTTATCTTGTACGAGTAACAGCGCAAGATGTTCCGTAGGACTTTACGCACCGTGCTGCTCGGCATATTCAGCATTCGGCCAATTCCCCGTGCACTGCTGATTCCAGCATCACTGTTCGTCTGTTCTTGTAATGCTGTAGCCACATCTTCCACAGCAGCAGCCGAAACTGGTTTCCTTCCGCTACCCCGTTTCACGTCAAATGAAAAGGTCTCTTCGAATTTAGCAATCACTTTTCGTAGACCATTTGTGTTTATTGGACCCGATTTTATGGATTTTAATGTCCGAAACTTTCTAATAGCTGTTAGTGCACACTCATCGTTCTTATAAAAAAGCTTCAAGAGCAGAACGCGACCCTTCATAGTCAGAGTCATGATGAAGCATTCAAGCAAAGAGCTGGTGCTCTGCGGTGCGCATGTCACGTATTAGTAATTTGCATATCTCCAGACAACGTGAACCCTGCCAGCGCTATCTATCGGCAGATTTTGGAACTATTTTTTTCCCCTTCGCCAAGCAAAATTCCATTGCCTCACGATTGTTCTGCTAAAATATCAGGTCATTCTGACGAGTAGTTTCAAATTATCGATTTTTGAAATCGTAACTTTAATTATAATCATCCTGTATTTCGGTATTGTTTTACTTAGCCCCTGTCTTTTTATAATCGAAAGTCTGCCTTTTATAAATTGCAAGCTATCTAAAAAAAAATATTCACTATAAACTTGCTGCAGCTTTTAATAAATTTCTGTGGATTATATGTTTCGACAAATAATAGAATTTTAATGCTACACAGGCTCTTCTCACATTACTTGCGTGTTTTGGTATATGCTTGGTTTACAAAACACTGCTGTAACATTGGCTAACCTGATCTTCCATCTACAAATATTATTTCTAAAAGTCCGCTCTCTTCAAAATAAATCAGTCTCTCTGAAACACAACCTCCTCAAATAAATCATTCTTACTGGAGGCCGTGGCCTTGTGGGCTGTCACTGAAACATAACCTCAGAAGTTAAGCAAAATCAGAGCACGGCTAGTCACTGGATGGGTGACCATCCGTGATTCACAATCTTCACCCCCCCCCCCCGGCTGCTGTGACCATCATACAGCAGTCGTTAATCCAGGTTCATCCAGGGACCCAACTCGTCGGACTCAGGCCATACAGACCCTGGATGGACGTATTGGATTACTAATCAATAAAATAAAAAACAATAAAAATATACATAAAGCACAGCGACTACAAAAAAACCCAAAATACTGTTAGTTTAAATCACAATATATTTTTGTATGTATTATCTAAATTGTTATGTAAAGTTAGGCCAGCAGATTGTAAATAATAATAAATAAATTAATTAATTAATTAAAAATTGTGATTTAAAACAATAGTATTTTGATTGCTTTTTGCAATCACTGTGTTTTATGTACATAAAGTTTTATTTTCATACCATTCATAATTAATATACTCTATAAATAATCTTTACAGATGAGAAAGATTTATTTAAAATTCTCATGAAACCAGTTTTGATTATATGGAACATTGTAAGTAATTTTGTTCAAATTCAATTTTTATAGGTGAAAAAAGCGTACCCGACCATGGCAGCATAAAATTCAAATCTGGATTACTTAAGTAAGATAATATTTATAGTATATTAGCAAAGGTACCCGGCGTTGCTCGGGATAATTACACTTGTAGATAAACAGAACAATCTCAAAAAATTAAATTAAATTTTGCAATATCTTAAAAATAAACACATGAAAATGCTTAGAATTAATACAATAAAACTTCTTAATGAAAATTCGAAAAAAAAAAATTTTAAAGGCTCACAATGGATGGACCTCTCCAATAATTTCTTACTCACGTAATCTTACTTCAGATGTATACTTGATGTTGTTACAGTTCCCTTTCTTCTCTCGATGTGTTGAAGCAAAACTTGGGCATTCATCACTTTGTGTAGTCTAGCGATCACCGATTCTTCTATTTACTTGCTTGCCGTTTGCTCAATACAGCACGGAGCTAAAGGAATGCTTCCTCTATCGTCTTTCACTCTTTCTCAATAGTCTGCTAACTCTTCATTATCTCCAGTTACTGATCATTTTTAAAGATTTTCAAGAAATGTTTAAGTACGTAGAACTCTCTTTTCTACAGAAACACCTGAATAACAGAAATTCTATGCATTGTTACAAATTGAAACTTGTCCATAAGGCATCATCATTTTATGTTCATTGTTATAATTCTTGGAAAGGATTGCTTTATCATTACATCATCATTTTGTGCTCATTGTTATTAGTGAATTGCGTGTTGACACCATTGTTGGTACCTATTGTTGCACAAACTTTGCTTGCATTATTGGTCATGAGATATATATTGTTGGTCCATGCAGTGTCTTTATGAATTGCGTGATGATACCATTGTTGATAAGTATTGTTGTACAAACTTTGCCTTGCATTGTTGGTCATCAGATATTTCTCATTAATATTCCTTGCCATAACCATGAATATCGATTTTTTATCGATATTTATTATTTTTCCAAATTCTGAAATAGACAGTGACCTTCCTCATGCTTTGAAAGTCAAGTATGCAAAATTTCATCAATATCGGAATAAAACTGTAGATCCCACCCACAAACATCCTTCTTTATATACACCCATACCTCGTTATACGTACGCTCGTTGTACGTACTTTTCGATTTACGTACTTTTCAAATTATGGCACGAATTCGTTTTACGTACCCAATATTTCGTCACACGAGATTACATAAAGAGTAGAGTGGAAATACACTGATCATCAGCGCCAGCACTATGACCTCGTCAAGTACGTCATCATTATTTCCACTCTAATAAATTAATTTAGGCTATATTTTTTCGATTTTTGTTTCAAGTGTATTATTATGTTTATGAAGAAATAAAAATAATAAACTAAAGACTATAAAAAATAAATACTAACTTTGCTGTATTATTTCATAAAAAAACACTGAAACAGATTCAATTTACTTTGTGTATATTTTGTATCAAAATCATTGATGTGCATTGTCAAAGCGTTATCACGAAAATCATTGATGTGCATTGTCAAAGCGTTATCACGGAAATTTATTTTTAAAAAAGTACAGTAGTGACCTCTGATGAGAGCTACATAATAAAACATCTCACGTTTTTCCATTGCCTCGACTTTTCTACTGACCCTGAAAAGTACGTATTCGTTATACGGATATTCGAGTTACGTATCAAGTTTTTGGAACCAATCAGTACGTATAACGAGGTATAGGTGTATATAGATTACTAGCAGAGGACCCGGCGTTGCCCGGGATAATTACGCTTGTAGGTAAACAGAACAACCTCAAAAAGCTAAATTAAACCTCCAAATTGGTTAAATAATAACTCAATCACTACAAATCGGCCTCGGTGGCTCAGTGGTTTGCGTGATCGCCTCTGATGCCCGAGTACGCGGGTTCGATCCTGGCCGAGGACGACGAGGATTTTTCAGGGGGAAATCCTGAGATCACGCACTTCCTTCGGAAGGGAAGTAAAGCCGTTGGTCCCGTGTAGTCGTTTGCCGGCTGCACGTTAAAGAACCCTTGCGAGGCAAAATTTGCGGCCCCTATAACGCCGTCCTGAAATGGCCATAGCAGTTGAAAAGGACGTTAATACCAAACAAACCAAACCAAACCAAACCAATCACTACAATATAGAGCGAAGGGACTATCCATTCTAAGAAAAATCCGAAAGACAGGAATTTACCTCTTCACTGAAAAAATAAAGTAATTTTAGATGTATACTTGATTAATTGCAATTTCCTTTCTTCTTTCGATGTCTTGAAGCAAAAATTGGCCATCACTTTGTGTTGTCTAGCGGTCGCCGACTCTTCTATTTACTTGCTTACCATTTGCTCAATACAGCATGGAGCTAAAGGAGTGCTTCCTCTATCGTCTTTCACTCTTTCTTAATAGTCTGCTAACTCATT
>JAHWFO010001075.1:0-54816 GCA_023313115.1 Rhysida immarginata
GCTATCTGAAGCAGTAAACGATCGCCTTTCTTCGAAAGGCACTATGCGATGGTTTGTCACTATGATTTATTTCTTTAAAATATACATGAAAAAATTTATTCCTAATACGCTTTTCTAAGGTAAATACACAATTCGTACGGTAAATACCTGTCACATTTCATGTGTGAGGGCTTACGTTTCGTTTAATCATTAAGCTCGAAACCAGTGTATCAATGTATCAAAGCAATATGGCCAATCGCATCCCCACTAAATAAGAAAATTATAAATCTTTCTTTCAAAATAAGAATGTTTTTTTCCCGAATTTTTAGGTTTACAGGCATATTAAGATATTTTTTGTAAGCTCTTAGTAAAGAATGAGAAATGTAAGCCAAGGAAAAGGCTTTAGTCTCTCGAATTTTCGGCCGAAACATAACGTTCGTCACTTCTAAAAAAATCCGCAACATTCATGTCGATCTTCGGCAAATTCTCAGATTGTGGTTTTTGACATCCTGAGTCGGTCCTGGTAATTTTCTGTTAAGTAAAAAAAGAATAACTACGACGATAAGAAAACGACGAAGTGAAATATGAATCTTATTCAATAAACGATAGCGTGAAGTATAGAATAGCAGGTGGATCGTGACGTCAAATCAAGGAAAACCAATCAGAAATCGTTTTCAAATGGGGGCGTGGTTTCGTGTTTTTAAAATCAAATTTAATAAATTTTGAAAAGTTATTAGCGTTTTTGACCACGATTTTCATGTTCAGTGTGTCCAAATCTATAAAAAACAATTGCTATTTATTAAAAAAAAATTCCATGCATGTTCCCCATTGTGTGCACAGACGCGAATAAGGAAACGCAACTTAAGCATAGATGCTATTCGACAACGCAACTCGACAAATCGAGAGACTCGATAACCGTGCTTATATTTCATACTTCAGTTATTATAAGCCCTTATTCAGTATTACCGATGTACATGATTCTGTAGACTCGACCATTGAAAATGAATAAAAGATTTATGTACTGTATAAAACATTTATTCCTTTATTGTGTAAGGGCCAAAAATCGTGTTATGGTCGAAATGTATCGTTTATAGTGGTAGTACAATAAATTAATGGCCGAAGAAACTCTAGCGTTGTGTTTTATCCGCAAGAAACTAAACAACTTATATTCAAATTATATTAATGTGATAGTAGAGCAGAAAACTCAAAAAGGACAAAACTCAAACTAAAACTCAAACTCAAACTAGAAAACTCAAACTATAATTTTTATTTTGGCATTACTCAATGTCTAGACGTTAATGGCCATCTTTAATTCCTTTCAAATAAAATATAAATATAAATTAACATAAAGAATTGAAGTAACTATCCACAAAGTTTAAAAATGATTTCACATTTGCATTTTCTTCCACCCTATATCTTAATCCTTCTTTATAACTCCCTAATACACTCAGCCGTCTGCTATGGGATCCAATTTTGGGGCTCCACAACTAACGCAAATCTCCTACGTATTTTCCGTCTACGCAAATCTCGGAAAATTTTGAGAAGTGCGTCGAATGGCTTTACATGGGTCTTTAATTTGGTGAAAGCTACTCGAAGAATATTTTTTATCAAAATCGGTGGAGTCTCCTTATTAAAAATAATGTTAAATCAGTAAAACAGAAAAATTGAAATAAATGAGTAGGACATAGTAATAAAATTCACAGAAAAATAGCATACAACATCCTAAGTATTTTGTCCAACAGTCTCAATTTCTAGCAGGCAAAGGTAAAAAAAAAAAAAAAAAAAAATTCAAATTGACATTAAATTCACATGGGACTCAAAGGATTAAGATACTTTAACATCCGAAATTAGGCAAAGCTATACGTTGTCCATTTTAAATAAATAATTACGTGTATGGAGTAAAGAAATTTAATAACAAGATAAAATTTAAGATGATTAAGACTTGGGCATAGAGCTTTGCAAATTAAATAAATTGTCATAAATAGCCAAATGAATCTTTTGCATAACTATGCAATCAAGACTTGGGCATAACACTTAACAAATTAAATAAGTTGTATAACTTGCGAAAGGAAATCTTTAAAATAGATTAATAATTAAAACTGAACTTAAACCCTGCAAGTCAAATGAATAAAATGACTTGCAAAAGTAAATCTCTAGAATGAATGTTTACATTCAAACTTTACATTAAGTTTAGTCTAAAAAAAAACTCCCAAAAAAACTAGGAAGGGAAAATGTCTGTCTACTACCATGCCAGCATTAAGTATTCAAAAAAACTGAAGAAAATAGAAACCATGAACAAAAACTAATATTAATCCCCCTTAAGAAAAAGATAGAAATTTTAAACTACATAAAATCTAATGTGAAGAATGGAAAAGCTGGTAAAATAAATAAAAGAAATTTAAACAGGTTATGAAAGACCATTTAAGTTTTGTTTCTGTATCTTTCAGCCGCCAACGGGCAATATTCAATACAAACATTTTTGAGATGAGACAATAAATTCAGGGTCCACAGTCTCCGAGTGTTTGGAGAAGATATCCCTTGAAGAAATTCAGAAGGGCAGGGAAAGTCCTTCCGCATGTTTTAAGTAAGGAAAAAAAACTATCTCACCACTGCTACAATCTTCATTTCATGGCCCAAGGTGATGCGAATTTAAAGTCTTAAAATGTTGAAGAATAATAATAATGAATTGGAAGTTCCAACAAGACAATCAAATTGGAAGTTCCAACAAGACAATGCCATCCATAGTCTTAAGAGGGGCTTTTTTTTTCACGCCAAACCTCAGATGTTTAAATTATTGATAAAAATAGGAAAGAAAATTCCTCAGCCTGGGTCCGTCTTAAAATGTGCTTGTCCATCTCTACAACATACACAGAATACTAGGAGAAATGCCCAAAAAAACTATGTTGAACTCATGAATATCTGGATGGCTATGATGAAAGGATCCTGGCGTGGCTGGCAGATGATGTACTGTAGTATCCCCAATGAAGGCTAGCTTCGTAGTGCTAATTGGCACACGGCCACAACTAGTTGTCTGTTCAGTCAACAATGCTTTACCACACAGCCGGCTTGTGCAAGAAAGAAAGTTGACATCACGCACTGCGTGCATAGATCGGGCTCAGAGAAGGAAGGCGCATGAGTCAAAGAAGATTTAATTACAGCAATAAGAAAATTAAATGCTAAGAATTAGCTAATTCAAAGTATTCTAAAACATTTTATGTGCACAAAAATAAAACTTTATTTAAAAGAAGCTAAAATAAATACAGCATAAGTTTTAAAACCCATGTGCTGTGGGGGAAATTAAAATTTAAAATTTTACACACGACTCGTTGCATCTAAAAACATTATCATGATTCAATGCTTCGGACTGCAGATTCGAAACTAAGTCACCTTTTTTTTTTCAAAATTCAGCATTATTTATTTTAAAAAAATTCTCTTGCGTAATTAATTACGAGGTACATTTAATAAATAACGAGGCAAAGGATATTTCACAGTGATTATTTAACGAAACTCAAAAGGATTGTCCGCAATTGTTTAGAAATTTGTCCCATTGTGACACCAGAAATAGTGAGTGAGCCTACAAATAGGCCAAAAATGGCGGCCGACCGTCAGTTGGCAATACTTGTATACAGAGCTTTAGGACTTCCCACTTGAACTTCTGCAGACGTTCCTTTGTTGCGTTGACTGCGTGCGGTCTAGCGTTGTCGTGCGACCGGATGATACCATGAGATTGTTTACCGGTACGTTTCGATTTGATTAGCTTCATGAGCTTCGTTAAAGTTTCACAATACCTGTAACCATTTGGTGAGCTCAAAAAAGCACTACGGGGACAATAGTTTCAAACGGACGATGAATTCAAGGAGTGCGTGTGCAATTGGTTCAAACAGCAGCCAAAAGTTTTCGACGAGCATGGCATTCTGCTATTAGTGCCACAATGGGATAAATGTCTAAACAATTGCGGACAATGCTTTTGAATTTTGTTAAATAATACTGATGAGCTTCGATAGCTTAGTGGTTCGATCCCAACCGAGGACGACGAGGATTTTTTCAGGGAGAAAATCCTGAGATCACGCACATCCTTTGGAAGGGAAGAAAAGCCGTTAGTCCCGTGTAGTCGTTTGTCGGCTTCCCATAAAAGAACCCTTGCGAAGCAAAATTTGTTGCGGCCCCTATAATGCCATCCTGATATGACCATACTACGTAGTTGAAACGGACGTTAATACCAACCAAACCAAATCAAATAATTATTGTAAATATCCTTTGCCTCGTTATTTATTGACTGTACCTAATACATCCTTCATGCATATAGCGCAGGAGTGCTTTAGCTAACTGTCACCTGAGGAAAAGACCTCGAAAAAGTTTCGTAAACATCATGGATCATTTGAGTCACTTTACTTTATTTCAACTTGGGTTGACAGTGAGAACGTGCATCGATGGCTGAGGTACCATATGAGAAATTGCTTTGAATTACATGCTTATCAAAGCTTGTTGTATTTAATTCAGCATTAATTAAATTTTGATTGTTAGAGAATTTAACTTTAAAATTTTTTTTTTAATTTTTTCCTTTCAAATTTATAGACAAATTTATCATTGTTCCCTGGGTGAAACTAATGAAAATTGTCTGCGATGGCTCTTTCCTAAATTTCTGATAACATTTGAAACTTATTTTGTTTCTTATAAAACACTTTCTCCGAATCGAGGAAATGGAAACACGCGTCTCGCCGAATCGAGGAAATGCAATAATACGTATAAAAAATAAATAAAAATAAAACCAATTTGCTCGTTTATTCTTGAGGACGAATTTTAATGCCTGTTGACGTCAATGACGGATCCGAAATAAGTCTTCACGGACGATCTAATGCGCACTCAAAAGTTGTTCGTGGTTAAACTGTGACGTAACCAATCGCAATTTTACAAAGAAACGTCAGCCCAGTAAAGTGGAACAACTATACGAGTTATTCGTTTCAAGAGTCCTGTTTTTTAACGATGGCTGTAACTGTAAAGCAGCCAGGGGGAAGGTCTTCGTCACCTGTCTCTGGTTAGTACTCGCCGCTGACACACTACTATGAGCCATGATGACGGCTGCAGTAGGAAGTCGGATGGCCCGTCTTGTGTCTAAATTCCGTGGTTGTATGGTGGGCTCCTTGCTCGGCGACTGCATTGGAACTCCCTTCGAAGGGGAATATCCTCTTTCCAAGAATGTGCTGGCCAATTTCTTCAAGAAACTCGCAGATCCTCATTTTCAAGGTAATTTTTGCTTTTAATCTAGAACCATCCCTATTTCCTTGAAGAGGTCTAATGTTCTTCAGGAGATAGATATTAGTTTGATCTTATTTTCAAACATGAAGAAATGCGTTTAGAAGATTTTATACATTAACATGACTATACAAATTTGTTTAAAATGTTCAATATTTTTTAATGAATCAGTGAGATCAGAATGCAATATTAATGAATTACTGAGTGTTAGTATTGATGTAGAAAATTAATATAGAAAAATGCGGTTTAATTGTTCAAATGGTACTTTAGTTTAAAATATATACCATAAAAACTGTACGTAAATTATCTGTTGTTTACTACCCAGTGAATCACTCTATAGTATTAATCATCATAATCATTTTAATAGCTATAAATATTTTTATTTTCTGAGGGCTTGAAAATTAATTTAATCCTCGCAGAGGAAAGTTTATTTTCTTATCTTTAATTGAATGTTACTACTCTTTCAGTCTTTCAAGATTTTACATCTCAAAAGGCTTGTCAAAGTCTCTTATTGGCTTTTTGTCGTATACAAGTATTTTTCATATATGAGCTTATTTTTGTTAACAATTTTTTAATCAATTTCAAGAAGTCTTCATTATAAGGAAATGCAAAAATTGCATTTGAATAATTCAAAGTACTGCAGGTTGTCCATTTCCAAGAATGGACCACTTTTGTTACATTTAATTGGAAACATTCTTGTTCATTTAAGGCAGCTTTCTATTTTATTTTATTTTTTTTGCGATTACAAAGAAATTATTGATTGCCGATCACAGAGGAGGAATGCTTTCATTTCATTTTCTGATTGCACGAGTTCCTTTTCTTTTTCTCCTTCATCGATTGAAGAAAAGATGAAAAATGAAAACAAGAAAATATAAAGATCGAAAGGAGTGACTCGCTTTCCATAAGTCTCTTTACGACTGCAAAAACAAGCACTCGAAATGCTTTTTTAAGAGGTTTCTTCGATTTCTTAGAGGGGGTTAATTGCTTGCCGTGGGGCAATGAAGACGACGATATGCTGGGGTGGGAGGATTCTTTGAAGCCGTTGTCGGTCGCCGTCGTCCGTGCTAGGCTCGGGTTGGTGACAATGGATCGTGTCATCATTAACACTGATGAATCTCATTTCTCGGCGACACATTCTCTGTCTTACCATTTTCTTTAACGACCCTCGATTATTTATGTTTGTAAAAATGTCAATTAGGACGTTGAAAAGAATTGGTTGTACTTTTACGCTGTGTCATGATAGTGAGTCAATTGTAATTTCATTTGCAGTAGTCTCTCAACTTTTTTCCAGTTACTTATCAAATTCCCTATTTTAAAATAATTTTTGTTATTGTAATTGGTGATTATAGACCTATCGCTCTTAAAGAAGAAGTTTATGTTTGTTAATCGAAGCGCACAACAAAATACTTGGATTAAACCCATCATAGACATTATAGTTTTATTTGAAGTGCTACAAGAATTTGACTGAAAACCGACTGATTGAAATGTTATAACAAAAAAAAAATTGGTCTGAGATGCCTCTATGGATAAAATCAGTAAAAAATATAAATAATTAATATGAAGTCATCCAGTAAATAAAGGAGGGGAAACTTTTAAAAAATCTGTAACGATAAACATGTGCGCTTTGCGACATCAATATAATCTTAATATGTTCTGCTTGTGTTAGTGCCATCATCACCTGATCAAATCAATTGAGGCGTTGAGCGCAAAAGTGGCCCAAGCCGAAAAAAATATGTTCTGAGAAAATCCACAGAATTCTTCCCTATTATGTATGCAAAATGGAATTTAGCGACCTCTGTTGGTACGCACACCAAACTATGGATGGTCCACAATGGCACTGTAAAAAGCAATCTATCAGCAATCTATCAGCAAGTTATTTCCGCATGTTACTCTTTTTCAACATTATTGTTGGTTGGGCCACTATTGCGCTCAACGCCTCAATTTATGTTGGAATGAAGCACACTCTTTAATTATTGTTAAAAACTACTTATGAAGTTCTATCTTTTTAAAGTATTGCACGAACTTCCTCTCCATTCAGAATTTTAGGTTGCATCCATGATGGTGACTTTCAAAATGGCCGCCATATTGGTGGTTGCATGCTATAAAGCTCCTCCCCACTCTTATATGACAATATATTCCCTTTTGATCACTCAGTACTTTATCCTAAACCTCCACAGAACCACCTAATTTTCGCAAAATGATTTTATTGTTTAACAGTGGTGCTTTACATGATCACAGCAGGATCTGTCAGACAAAAAAGAGAACAGTTGTTTTCATTTTCAATTAAAGCTTCTATTGACGCTTGCAAAATAAAAAATCGCCATGATTTGTTTGCTTCAAAATAAACCGCGAAAAAGAAAGAATTTCCACTCCATTATCATTAATATATTTAGATAGTATCATATTCCAATTTGGTGTGAAACTGTGAGATACAGGTTCGAATGGTTTCCTTGTAAGTTTTAACTCGTGTTTTCCTGGAGGATCCATAAATTTTTGAAGTCCTCCTTTCTCACTTGATATTATGAAGTCATTTTTTCCGGTTTTTAAATTTGGATATAGATACTGTATATGCTTCGCAACTCACGAACTTTCCCTGCTTCCAAAAAATCATGAACTTCTAATCGAGTCCTTAAAACACGGAACATTACGCTTATTGCCATTCTTTATTTTAACAATAATTTCTATTTAACACTCCTCTAGTCAGGTTTAACAATTGGCTGGCAAAATTTTGAAATTATTATAAATGGTCCGCGCGCCCAGGCAATAAGCATAATGTTCACTTTTCTTATTGTGCTCATCAACTTTTCTGATGGCTTGGATAGGAGGAATTCCCGATCTGCGAGCTGGGTGCTCGTCTTATCATTGGTCTTCTATTTTGACCAGCTGGTAGTCTTTAAGAACACCTGGTGACAGCCTTACTATATCGTGTTTACGATGGCCCAATTGGTAGAGGCAACGAGCGTGATACCTCAGAGTAGGGAAGGTAAGTAAGGCTAGAGCGCTCATGGCCATAGGAAAACGCCACATACTGAGCAGAAACTGGAAGTCACAGAGCAGCCATCTTGCCACTGGCAAAAAGAAGCACTAGACTCATTGAGCCACATAGGAGCGAGCAGAAATGTGGAAGAATTTGTAAAATTATCGGAATAAACGACTAAAATGGGTTAACTGAACCTAAAATAAGGAACAAATTGACTAAAACAATTTTGTTCTAGCAATCAATGAGATTTTTTATTAGTGTCTTTTTTTTTTTAGGTTTGTATACGTGTAAGGTTGTAAATATTGTACATACTTTCATATTGTAAATATAATGTACATACAGTAGGTGTATTATACATGTACATGCATCATAACAAATGTAATACTTTTTATAATGTTATTCTTCTTTGCATTTTTTATTGCTACTAACTGCAATGTACTAATCAATTGTGTAAAGAACTCTGAGTGAAAAATTCTCTATCTAGTACTTAAAATCGTACTTTATATCAGCTTATTTACTGCTAGAATTGGTTAGCTGATCAATCCAATTGTTAGGCATAACTTGCACTTGATAGGTTTTTTTTGAAGGATAATTATTTAAATAAGAGTAATTATTTAAGTAAGAGTAACCTATAATGCCACAATATTTAATATGTTATACATATCTAAATTTAGTACAAGTTCTCCAGGTGAATAAATAACTATGAAGTAGCTTGATGCTTAAAAAACTCAATACAGGTATGCAGCCTTATTAAGCTTTTGCCAGTGGCAAGATGGCGGAACGGTGGCGCCATCCTTAAATAGGCCATGAGCGCCCTGTGGCGTGATACCCTTGGTTTCTTCTTCGAATCCAGGTCGTGGAATTTTTTCCTACATTTCTTTCTGATAATATCATTTTCTTATGATTGGAATATCATCCCCAGCGTTGCCCAGTTTCTAAACATAAAATGGTCTTGCAGGGGCGGCAGTGGGATGATGTGGAGACAATAAAATGTGTAATGACGAGGCAGCTGAAGAGCCTGACTTCTGAGGACTTCCAGGGATGTTTAGAACAAGTGGGACAGATATGGGACAAGTACATTGCTACATATGGGAGTATTTTGAAGAGGATAAGCTTAAATTTTGTAAAATAAAATTTTTATCACTTCAGTTCGCGTATTTATTGGACAGACCTCGTATATACAGATTAAAGAAATAGAAAATAAACTGATTTCAAGCTGAGAGAATGTTAATCAAAGATAAATACAGTCTCAAATACAAAGGAGAAATAATAAAATACAGGTAAGATATATGGCAAGATGGCAACTGAAATTCCTATTCACTTGGAAATTTTTTAGGAGCAATTTTTTTCTTCAAAAATATCTTCTTAACAACGTCAGAAGTCCTAATTACAGACGCATACCCCTAAATATGCCTCAAATGGCTTACATTTTGAATTTAAATGTTTAATATACACTTTTTGATTTGTTTCATAACTGTCTTTTATAATATTGTTAATAACTTCATTAACGTTTTCAGATATTTCGCATAATTATTTCAGATCAAAAACAAATTATAATTTAATATGTTTGAAGAAAGAAAAAATATAATTGAATTATATTTTAAGAAAGGAAAATATGAAAGAACAATTTAAAATTATGAAAAAAAGAAAGATATGGAAGAAAAATTTAAATTGAAAATGTAAAAAACTGAAACTTTAATTTCGTATTGTTATCAAATTGTAAATACTTTTCAAGATTACTTTTTACTTATCTTATCAAAAAAAATTAGTTTAATTAATTGTAAATATCAAATTTTAAACATTTATTTGTTTAATTTTTTTTATTTAATTTTATTCAGTTGAAATTACATCCTATTAACTAAATATAGCTAATGATATAATTTGTAATTTTTCATTTGTAATTTTATTTTATTTTTAATTAACCCAAAATATTAATAGTGTTAGTTATTGACAACATTTTTATTCTATAATTAGATGAAAGGCTTATAACGCAATTTTTGTATACAGTAATTTATCAATAATTTCTTTCTCAGTTTACAAATAGTTCAGCGCTTTATAGAGTGTTAGTACAGTTTAAGAGCTGTCGATATCATCGAAATCTAATACGAACATCTGTTAGTATTAATTAGATCTCGATGGTCGATGCTTAATGGGCCAAAGTTATTAACAAATGGATTACTTTTAAAACAAAACATCTTTAAAATTTCATTTTTCGCAAGTATTGATCGGATTACAAGAATTTTATAATTTATTATTCTTTTTCTGAAATTAAATCTATATTGTCAGCAGCATTTAAATAATACACCTTGATAAATTATGAATAATCTGCCAAGACAATTTTTTTTCCTATATGTAACTGATTTCCCATGTCGAATATTTATCTCCCCCAAAAATTATAATTGAAATTTTTAATTTATTATTAATGTTATTTTTAAATAGGACCTTGCAATTAACTTTCATGTTGATTACTCTGCTTTCTTAGCTCAGCGTTTTAGTGAGTTTCGAAAATATTTAATGGGAAGAAAAAAGAATGCTACATTTTCCCTTCTTCATTGTCAGTTAAGAGAGGTTTGTATTCCGGCTGAACCCGGTAATGAAGAATGAGGTTGGGGCAGTGGTGGGATGCGAAAGGAAGAAAGAGAATGTCACTGACGTCTCTCTACTTCCATTAAGGTGTTGCGTCATTCGATCGATTGTGAGACAGTTTCATCACCTCCCATTTCTCTAAACGATCTCAGAGTTGACACAATGTTTAGTCCTTAATGTCTTCTCTTCCATTTTTCTAAGCAACTTAAAAGAAATATATATGTAATAACATATGCAAGTTTCGGCTACATTTAGGATATTATAAATAGTGTCATGTTTTAAAAATAATGCTTCCTCTCAACCTAGCAAATCATTTCACTATGAAGTGACAATTTAAAATAGTGTATAAAAAGAACTTGATTAACCGATTAATTTAAATTATGAAGTTAAATGAAAAAATAAGGTTCCCTAATTTTGCTGAAGAACGATTTAATATAGGTCAAGATTAAAAAAAAACAGCACTTTTTTATTTCGGCATCATACCTTTATTTTTCGACATAATCGCCAAAGTTATTCAAGCATTTTTCATAGAGCAAAATCAGGCTTTCCATTCCCTGACGATAGAAAGTGGCTTCCCGTAGATGTTTATTCATTTTGCCAAACAGATGAAGTCCGAAGGTGTCAAGTCTGGGATATACGCTGGAGGGAGAAAAGATTGCCAATGCAAGGGATGCTATACGAGGTTTATTGTGATGCGAGCGACATGAGGCCTCGCATTATCGTGCGATTACTCTGCTTTTTCGTAAACAGACACAATCCTCCTGTGAATCTTAACAAGTCCTGTGTTTTCTTCCCACATTAAAAGGATTATTGCGTATAGTTTCTCCCGTGACCACTTGTTCAATACCTTCGCCATTTTACAATTGTTACTTTGCTCAGATTTTCTTTTACAGACTTGTGTAGCTATGCTCAGTTTATCGCTGGAACTACAAAATATCAGATACATAAGTTGCAGCGAGCTTCGATTCTTGGTTTCCGAGAACACATTAAAAAAAGGGAATTATTTTTTGACTTATCCTGGTACTTTGTTGTAAAATTGTCTAATAGCAAAGTATTTATTTCAAATGGATTACCAGCCAAGGCTAGCCGGAAAGAAGCCGGTTGATCATTCCTTCTCAGGATAGGATATTTATTAAAAAATAGTACACCAAAAGTTTAGGAGCAGCGAACGCTCCAAACAGGATAAAAAACGAGACGTCACTCACGACACTGGCACTTTGGGACCGACGGTGTCTCGTCGGCCTGGGTCCTCTGAATCCGCATTCTGAGTAGAGCGGCTACGTTGCTTCTTGGACTGATTCTAGTTACAATGTTTGGCCAAATCTCTTAAGTTTGGTAAGTTCTGGTTAGCAAAGTATACAATTATCATTACAAAAATGATGAACATTGCAATTTCTTAATAGTTTGTAAATGATTACTATAACATGAGATATAACGAAAATTCAAACAAAATCTGAAATGAAAAACGCTCTCCCTCACTGAGGCAGTTAAATACGAGGGCAAGTCAAAAATTATCTACACTTTTCGTTCTGCAATATTTATTTTAATATTTTAACAAAGATAGGGATTCGACAGAACAATTGAGAATTCCCTAAAAGACAGGAAGCGAAAAGGGGAACTCCATAAAAATAGATCAGGGCAAACCGCGGTTGAAGGGGGAGGTATGCAAAATATTTGACGCGGATACGCGAAACCACGGATGAGGATACCGTGGATAGCGAAGGCTACTTCGATATAAGTGTTTTGGTTGATACGAAGTGTAATTCTTTGTTTTGTCTCACATGTCAGTGGTCTTATAATTTCGTCAACCTATTTCTATTAAACTGTTCCGAAAAACAACCATTCCTTGTTATACAAATAGTAAAAATTAACTATGTATACAGGATAAATAATTAACTTATTGCAGGCTGGTTGATATATCGTGAACATGGACTATTGTTAAGTAATAAAAAAACAAATTTACATACAATCAGAAAGCTAGTAATACAAAAGTTACCTCTTAAAACACAATAGATTGATGCAAAAATATTCGAATGTACATTTTGGCAACACCGTTGCCAACATCATGGAAAGTAAATATAGGTGATGATGGCAACAGTGTTACTAACCGAAATGTACATTCGGATATTTTTGTATAAATCTGTTGTTTTAAGAGGTAACTTTTGCATTAATAGCTTTTTGATTGTATGTAAATTTAGTTTTTTGTTATTTAACAATAGTCCATGTTCACTGTTTATCAACCAGCCTATAATAAGTTAATTATTTAACCATACCTTATATTTAACTTGTTTGCAATGAATATTTCTTTTCTGACAACATCTGGCTGATGTTTACTAATCGTATTATATTCAAAATGTTTGTTCAAATAGAATAATATTTAATATTGTGGCTGTTTGTCCATAACTGTGGATAGCAGAGATCACGTACGTGTATAATAAATATATTAATCAATGTGTTCTAATTAAAGAAATCTCGTAGACAGGATTTTGATACATATTAAGTTGTCATTAAAAAAGATGTAGAGTGGAAAAGCTTAACCAGAGAACGTAAAAATTCTGTTTGCACCTTTTCCAAGAGGAGCTGCATTTTAATATGAGAAGGAGACCAAATGTGAGAAGCACATTCTAATATTGATCTGACTAACGTATTAAAAAGAAAAATTGAAAAGCCAAAGTTTAGTGATAATAAAGAAAACACTCTTTCATCACAACAAGATTAAAAAAGGAATGTTAAATATTATTCTATTTGATCAAATATTTTGAATTTTTGTCCGTTGTAATCCTTGGATCCCCTGCTGAATGATGAGAGCGTCGCCCTCGAAAAGCGCTTCCAGGTTAAGGTTGTTTTTTTTCCCTTTTTTAATCTTGTTGGGGTGTAAGAGTGCTTTATTTATTATCATTACTATTGTCCATATTTTTTTCTTTTCTTTTTTCTGGTTTATTTTCACAATTATATTTCTCTTATATATTTTTGTGTCTTTTTTCTGGAAAATTGTTTAATTATGGCTACCAAAATTTAGTGATGAAAAGTACTATGCTGATGGCTCGAATGGTTATAAGTACAATATTATCAGAAAATCCCTCCGCGATATAAATAACGGATGTAGAAAAAAAGGACGAGACCCAGGAATCCTGGAATAAAATAAAAAATGAAAATGAGATTGAATGGATTCAAATTAGCAGGTAACGGGTGAGGTGGGAGGGAGGTCTCCATAGTGCCCAGTGGGCTTCTCAGCCTTGCTTTCCCCTGGTATTTCTAGAAGTAAGCTCTTGGCTAAAGCTCCTAATAAATGGAATAAAAAGTATTAATGCCTGAGATAATGCTCCAAGCATAAGGTAAAAAATGGAATAAAAAGTTCTACGACTTGGATTCGAACCAGGAACCACGAGTATACAAATTGAGCTATCGTGGACACGGCACAGGAAGGCCGTCGGCAGGTGTCAAGAACAAGAATTGAAAACTCTTTTTAAAATCTGCAGTTTAGAGCAAAAAAAAAAAAAGGCATCACTTCTTGTCAAGTAGAGCAAAAAGAGCTCTTTTGTGTGGTTTTTGCGGTGAAAAACTACAAAGAACTTGATTTTGAACACAGAATGGTAAGACTCTTATAGCCTATATCTGAAACCTCAGTTTCTTTCAGGATCTGCTCTTGTGTTGAATTTTCATTTTTTATTTTTTCCTCATTTAAAGAAATTTAATAAAACAATAACTTACTTTGTACATGTTTACAACTTAGGTAAATATATCCAAAAAGTCTTTTAGAGGTTGATATTATCATTAAATAATTGATTTTCTTATTAGTTATTTCTCTACATTTGAAGAAATTAATTAAATAATCTTTTGGTAACCAAATAAATTGTAAATAAAATTAAAACATCATATCATCATCAATGAAAAAAATTCTCTTCATTAATGACAATATTATAAGGAAATGCCTATTAATGAACAAAACATCCAGTTCTTCAAATATATTCGACTTCAAGTTTACAAGAATTAACAACTTCTGAATAAGAAAAACAAGATCAATACTTGAAAAAAAAACATAACCAGCAAATGGTGACGTTTTAATTATTATTTTTATTTATAATTTATTTGATTACCAAAAGATTATTTCATTTATTTATTCAATAGTAGACTGGAAGGGCGAGTACGCCGATTTGTCACCAGAATGCGCTTTGGTATTTGTTTGTTCCGGTCAGCTTTTAATCGTCCTATGATTTATATTTATTAAAAAATTGTGTATTTATTATTCATATTTAAGATGATAGTTTAAAAATTTGGACGACAATGTAGATTTTAATATTTTTTAGACCTTTAATTAAAAGTAGCAGTTTAAAATTTCAGATGATAACTTAGACCATAAAAATTGAAACTTTAATCTAAAATTTAATTTAAAATAATTTTGAACATGCGAATATTGGTAAACGTTTTTATTAATGATTTTTTAACTCTCATTGAATTATAGTTATTTTTCGGTAGTTATTAAGATAAATATCATAAATGTATATTTAATACCGGCGAGAGCGTTAAGAGGTTCTAATATACGAGACGCGAGTTCTAATCCCGTTGGGGACGTAGATGTTTGTGCTTCTCCTTTAACTGACAAGCTTGGAAGACCAAGCAAAGATTCATTAGGCTGATCTTCTATTAGGTTAAATTTCAAATAAACTCAGTGGTTATCTAATATCCGAACGTTAAAAAAGGAACATAAAAGAGGAAAAAATAATCACCAATGGCACATATAGCTCTGCAGATTATGTATTGTCCTAAAATTGAGAATGAACGCACGAATGCTATACGTAAACACCACTATTAATGATATTATTGGAAAAAATGGAAGGAAGAATTCCGACGACTGGATTCGAACCAGGAACCACGGTAGAGCAATTAGGAATTCGCGGGCA
Organism: Rhysida immarginata; assembly: GCA_023313115.1. Classification (NCBI taxonomy): domain Eukaryota; kingdom Metazoa; phylum Arthropoda; class Chilopoda; order Scolopendromorpha; family Scolopendridae; genus Rhysida; species Rhysida immarginata. The sequence continues at coordinate 15,700 of JAHWFO010001075.1, forward strand.
CCGGGTAGAGAAAGGCTGTTTCCAAACAGGAAGTGGGAAATACCAAATCTAGAGTGCCTTTACGACTGTTTCTCAAACTTTGTCTTGCAGAACACTAAAATGTTCTAAAAATTTTCGCGGCACAAGGGAAATAATCTTAATTTTATTAATATTATTTTATTAGTTTAGGGTGGAAATTTAATATTTTTAAATTTATTGAAGCAACTCTTAATATTTTTCGAAAAATCCCGCGGCACACTAACAAATCTTTCGAGGCACACAGTTTGAGAAACACTGCTTTACGAGCTCGTTTAACCAAAGCCTGATTAAAAAGCCAACTACTGGCTATACACTTAACTAATTTCCTTCCAGCCTCCTATTGTAGAGGAAAAATCAATAAGAAAATTAGTTTCTGGAATAATCAATACAGGTTTTTGTATTATGTTCTTCATCTCAGACAAATTTTTTAACGGATGGTACGTTAGGAGCCGAAGCTGGAAAGCTATGTAGCACCTCAATTTGAAAAGTACCGGCCACAGAAAATTTTTAACAGAATGGGGCGACACATTAGGTATTTTCTGTACATGTATTCTTGAATTCAGTTTTTTCCCAATCGACCATCTTCCACCATTAGACTTTTTCCTGTTAGGATATGTTAAAAAGAAAGTGTTTTCTATAATACACGCTATTTTCGTGCGTTTAGTCCGCAGATTTATTTTTTTTTTTGCTTTTAAATTTTACCTATTAGTAGAGCGGATTATTTGCACAATTTTAACGGCTATCATGAGCAAAAAGTTCCGACATTTTAAAAATATTTTCTAGAATGCAGTCTTACCTATTCCTAAGAGCAAATTCGGCAATTTGAAAAAAATGCAGTCTTATAAGCGGGAAGCTCTTTTTATCAGATCAAATGGTTAGTTTCAATTCGACCATCAGGCATACACTTTCATACACTTTTTTTTTCCTAACTACTGTACTTCATTCATGTGGCATGGTCTTTGCTTGGGCTTTTCAAATTTTCAAATTTACTGTAAAGTGCGGATTATGTGAAAAAAATTTCAGAATGCATGTCTTATTAAATTGGACTAAATGAGAGGCGGATTAAACCCACGAATATATGGTATATAGAAAACGCTTATATTATGCTTCCCGCTGCCATTTCTGTCGACCTTCTCTGTAGCTTGCCTTTCTTTCTGTCGCAGTGTTGACAGACTTTTTTCAGCAAAAATACCAAATGCCAGTCGAAAATATACTAGATGTCTACATCCAAAATACTAAAAGGAAATTACAAAGGTAGAGCGCCATCATTTTCTGGCTCAATGGATTCAGGGGAAATTTTATTGAAAATGAACTGAAAACTTCGCAAACGCACCGAAAAAAAAGAAACAAGTAGGGAAACACACAGAAAATTGTAAATAAACCTGGCAGTTTAATTACAAAGCAATAAATTAAAGCTGAGATTAATTTGTACTATGTGACCAAGGCTTGCAGTGAGTTTTGTTTTTTTAGTGTTTGTTCAATTCAATTGTTGGGTGGTTTTTCTACTAAACTCTTCAGACAATTTTTTATTGAAATACATTGTTAGGACTATATTATGTTAATTACATACATTTTTTACAAAATAATTACGTGCTAGCTTTCAAGCTATCGAAATGAAAATCTAAGAGAGAAGGTAAACTAAAAATCATACTTGAAATTGTGAAGTCTTCTAAAATAAGCTTATTTAGGTCACAGGTCCCGCTGGAGTCCTTGTCGATCAACTACTCATAATCGAATCGACAATCGAAGAGTGAAGTGTACGTTCAGGTGGGATGTAAGCAGTGCTTACACGATTCTCACCCTTCCGGAATAAATTCCACATGAAATACACTAAACTAGGCAAGAAGCCTGACTAACCCAAAGAGGTCTTCCACATTATGAAAAAAATAATAATAAAAATAGTAAAAAATAACAATAAAAAAAATTAAAATAAAAAAATAATAAAAAATAATAAGATTGACAATTGTCAGAAGAGTGGGAGAGGGGGAAGGGGCGGTATCACATCTTCCAATAATCCGGGAAGGAAACGTTGCTAATGTCTTCGAAGTTGACATCAAGACAATCGACAATCGAACAAAGCAAGGAAAACGAAACGAGCGGTCCGAAAGCAACGCTTTCACTGCCATAGTCATCCAAGAAGAAACCAGGGGAAGTACACTGAACTAGGCAAGAAGCCCGATAAAACCTAGTTAAATCATAGAGATGGATTCCTTTCCTATAAGGACGATAGAGTTGATTGTTGATTGACGAGGGACAAGGGAAACGAGAAGCAAGGAGATCCAATATTCGGGAAAGATGACCTTTTGGATGTCGTCAACATTGATGTCCAGGACGTGTCGAGGCCTGCGATGCCCGAGGAAACTTCTAAAGGTGTGTGGATGCTCCAGAATATCTGCAACTAGAGGATTGGGATGGTCCTTAATCTTCGGAAGCAATTTCTTCAGCGACTCCTGGACATAGTTACCAATTTGAGGTATATGGAAATCTTCCACAAGAGAAATTTGTTGCGACTTTCCTGTCAAATTGGGCGATAGTCCTCAGGGTAATGTTTTGGAAGGAGTTCAAAATGTCATGATAGATCAGGCAGTTCAGTGGGAGGATCTTCATTTGCAAGATCATAATTATTTTTGCTTACAGAAGAGAGGGAATTCTAAAAGCACACAAACTGAAAAATCAAGATATTTTTCAGTTAAGAAGTTAAAAGATAAGGATTTTCCATTTTTTACCTCACTTACAAAAGAATTGTTTTTAGGATTAGTTGAATCTTTAAAATCTTTTCAGAGAAAATCATTTAAGCTATCATTTGCAGATCAAATTTTGCTTGTGCTTATGCGATTGAAATTAGGTCTCCTCCTTAAAGGTTTGTCATGGCGTTTTGAAATATCTACGGCAACGGCCCGAGATATTTTCAAGGAAAATATAAAGTTACTAAGTACCTTCTCACATGAGATGATTATTTGGTTGCCAAGGGAAACTATCAGAGCTTCATTGCCAGAAGTTTTTAAACAATATTATTCAAAAACAACTTGCTTAATTGATTGTACTGAATTTTTTGTCCAAAAACCAAAAAATTTAAAAGCAAGAGGTCAGGCTTACAGTCACTACAAATTACATAATACACTTAAATTATTGGCTGCAGTAACTCCTAATGGATTTTTTATGTTTGTTTCACATTTATATGGTGGCAGGAATAGTGATAAATTTATAATACAGGATTCAGGATTTTATGATTATATACGTCCTGGAGATCAAGTGATGGCAGATCGGGGGTTTGCTATTCACACCGAACTGGCAGTTCGCGGTGCCACTTTAAATGTGCCTTCTTTTACTCAGTTAATAAATAAAAATGAAAAATAAAATAATAATTAACAAATAACAAAATAATAATAAAAATAAGTAAAATCAAAATAAGACTATAAAATCAAAATAAAAAGCTGACGTTTCGGATAGAGCCTATCCTTTATCAAAGCAAAAAAGGATAATTCTCTAAAAGCAAATAGAATATTAGAGAATTATCCTGAAGTTATGAAAGTTGTACTAACGGACGGGTTTATATATAGTTTGCATGGGGAATAGTAAGACGTTATTGGCTGACAAACAAGAAGAGAACAAATGAGATTAATTAGACGAACTGTTGGGATAGGACAGGACGGAGGACAAATAGGAAATAATAAGGGGGCGGCGAGAAAAATGTAATAGGATGAAACATATGAAAGTGAAATTATAAAAACGTATATGAATGGTTTAACTCTTGAGCATTCATCACAATAAATGTTAAATAAAATTGTTTACACAGCTGACATTTTGGGATAAAACCAGCATCTGAATAGTCACAATCATCATGGTCGTCATGAGTTGAAATTGCATTATTTTCAGCTAGATCTTCTCTCATTTTTGGTGATAGTCTGCATAAATAGTTGAATGTAGGATAGTGTTGGGTATTTTGCAAAGCTTTGCAAAAGCACTTTGGTTTACAGCTGTCAGTAAATCATCAAGAGTGTTGAAGATATTGTAGGTTCTGTTTAAAGTCCGAGTTTCATCACTAGTAGGCAGACCATCTCCACATCTATGTCTTTTGATTGTCATATCTTTAACTTTTGCTGGTAGCAAATCTCTTTTTGTTCAACTATTCCATTTCTGACTCACATCTGTGCAAGAATACCACATAATCGTTTTCTTTCAGCAAATTCAATTTTAAATGAAACTGCAGAGATATGGCTGCAGGTTTTCCCTTGACCTGCTATGCAGGAACATCCAGCAAGAAGAATTTTTTTCCCATCAGTTGTAGTTGCACTGTGGCTCTAAGAACACAAATATTTTTATTGAGTTCATGAATAAAAATTTTTCCAACTTTTCCACTGCTGAAATAATTGTAGGCTTCCAAACTTTTAAAATTTAGCATTTCATTTTCATCATGAGCTTTGCTGTATATTAAATAATTATATATATTTGGGTAATCAAATGGGGGGGCCATTTTTTCATATCATTACCCCATGTTGTAATAAAAAAAGGATGAGGGAATTTTGCACCATCTGAAAGCATTTTTAAAATATATTTATTAAACAAAAGAATAGAAATGTAAATAAATGTCAATTTAAAATCATAAAATTACAATTAAAATGTTTGAAAAACAAAATTTGTTCTCAAACCAACGAGTTTTAATGAATGTTTTATTACAGTCATTTTACACATCACAAATGTGATTAAATCATTAGCAGTCATCTGCTTTTTATTAAATTTATTTAATAGAAAATTTATTGCATTTGCCACTATTCTTCAGACAGTAGTGCAAATTATTTTCAAGTATCATCTGTGATAAATATTTACCGATTATAATCTCTTTCCTGTCCATGCTTTTCAATCGGCAAACATGAGGCCCACGAGGTTTTCGCAGCTGCTTAATGGCGAAATGCAGTGGCGCCACCACCCGGAAAAATGCATGAAGCTATGCCCGAAATTGTGGATTAGGAAAAAAAAAATATGCGGCCAGAAGTTAGAAGGCGGGGTGGGGTGGGGGGCGCTTTTTCTGTCAAACTAAGATGGCGGCGTCGTGAAGACTGCTTCCTAATGTTTTCTGCATTATACATTTTGGCATTTCAATGACAAATCAATAAATATTAATGAGTAAATGAAATAAAATATTTATATTGGAGGATTTCGCATTTATCTGGAGTTATACAGGGTGTCCGGAAATAAATGGTAAATATTCATACACGTGAGAGAACATGTATAAAGAAGCATTTTTATTCCTATGAACATGGTGTCGCAAGCCAACCCCCACAGAGATACAGGGGGATTAAAAATAAATTAAATAAATAAAAAAAATAACTAAAATTTAATTAAAATAAAATAAGAATAGGTTAAATAATAATAAACAAATACAATAAATAAAGCTAATAATTAATTAAAAGCACAAAATAAATGACTAAATAAAGTAAAATAACTAAGTGCACAAATTAATAAAACAAAATCAGTATAATAATAATTAAATTTGAAGACATTGTTGTTACAAAAGATATTGCATCAGCGAAAATAAAATTAATTTCACGTGTTGCAAAATTGGAAATATCTCTTTTTATACATAATTGATTTTACCATTTTGTAGAGTTAGCTTTTGCCGTAATAACAGTCTCAATTCTTTTAGGCAAAATTCCTATGTAATATATTTTTAATGAGATCTTTTTTGTTTCTTGGGCGCGGATTCTGGATTCTATTTTTCATTATTGTCCATTTTCGATTGGATTCATGTCAAGTGAATTTTCTTGCCATTTCTTTCGCTACATTACTTGGAGTCCCCCAAGGTCTTTCTCCTCTTCTTTTTAATTTATTTATCAATGATCTTCCCCTGATTTTTTCTTCATTCCTTTCCTTCTGAATAATGATGTTGCTTTGTTGTCGTCAAATTCAGCCATAACATCTATTTTCCTCTCTCAATGAGACACTTATTAAATTAAATTGTGGAACACCAAAAATTCATTAACGGTGAACATTGATAAAACCAATATGATGCTATTCCACCAGCGTAACAAACATCCCCTCGGTTACTATCGTTTACTACGATATTTACCCTATAACTTCAGCTATGTCATTTAAATATCTTGGTCTAATTATCACGCATGATTTAACTTGGAACCTACACATTGATGCCTTATTAACTAAACTTAATAAAAAACAAGGCTTGAACTCCAGATTACACTATCTTCCCCACAACATTCTCTGCTTTCTTTATTACGCCTGAATCCACTCCTTTGTTATTGGACCAGATTCTGGGGATCAACCACCTCCTATAATCTTTCTCGTCTTTTTAAAGCTCCAGAAATGGTTTCTTCAAAGTCTTCCTCGGTATGACAATATTTTTCTACTGAAAATATTGTCACTATTTATCAAATATTTTTTTTACAACAATGCACTTTTATATACAAACTATTGAATCCTATGCTTTTGGTGTCTAATACCCCAATATCCATCAATGTAATCAGGATAGACATAATTATTTTACTCGGTCCTTTAGTAATATCGGTCTGCCGGCATTTAATCAAAACTAAAGGCGCCGATGTATTTCATATGACGGCGTTAAAAGCTGGGTAAGCTTATCCCTAGAGATTCGCTCTGTTGCTTCTTATTCATTATTTCGGAGAATGCTTAAACAGTATTGTATAACTAACATTACCTATCGATGAAGTTTTTATTGTTACCTTTTTCTTTTATACATGTTGATCCAATCATTTAATTTTCACGATAGGACGAAGTTGGCATTTTTCAAGCTTAATCTTGTCTGTGAATTAGTTTATAAGTTTGTTAGAGGTCTATTAGAGGCGAAATACACAAAAAAAATGGAAAAAATGGAAAATAATGAGAAAAAAAATAAAATAAAATTTCGATACTACAGGAATCGAACCGAGACCAGTAAATCCGCAGAACCTGACGTTAACCACTGTGCCACCGCTGTTAAGTTGTATACCTTTCTTCCCATTTGGTTTATCTGGCACTACAATAATAAACGTAAAATATTTTATTTTTTTCCTCCGAAACGAAAGGTCATTGAGTCAAATCTTTTTACACAGAAGGTATGTTAATGTTGTAGATTGACCTTCTAAAATTTCATCCAAATTCGTGATTACATGTCCGTGCGGTCCCCTTGTGAGTGGCCAAAAGTTTAAAGAAGGTACTTACTTGAAAGTAAACCAGTCTAAAATGACGTAGATTGACGTAATAACGCAGAGCTGCTTATATAAGGAACGCTAAACTTCGGACGTTGTTATAACGGAAGTTAATGTCAAAATGGGTAAGACGAAAGATTTAAGTGAGTTTGAAAGAAGGATGATCGTCGGTGCAAGAAGAGCTGGTGCAAGTATCATCTCTGAAACGACGACTCTTTTAGGATTTTCTTGCCCAACAATATCTCGAGTGTTTAGAGAGTGGCAGTTGAGGAAAAAAACTTCAAGCGATAAGGACTATTCTGAAGAAAAAGGTTGGTGAACGAGAGAGGTGAAAGGCGAGTAGCACGCATAGTCCGCAGCAACAGAAGGGCAACAGCACGATAAATTACAGCTAAATTCAATGCAGGTGCACCACAGCATATCTCTACGCACAACAAGACGAACTTTGCAGCAGGAGACCATCAGTAGTGTCTTTGGCATCACAGAACAATAGGAAAAGGCGTCTGTTGTGGGCACAGGAACGTGGTAACTGGTCACTTGAGGAGTGGAAAAATAGTAGCCTGGTCCGATGAATCTCGTTTCCTGCTCCATCATGCAGATCGCAGAATCAGATTATGGCGCAAACAGCACGAGTTCACGGACCCCTACTGCCAAATGACAACGCTTCCTTTTGTCTCTCCGCTGAATGTATGGTGTGGGAAATGTTTCCTGGAGTACACTGGATGTCTTGATATCTGTGGATACAACTCTGAACAGGACAAGCCTACCTCAACATCGTTGCTGATCACGTGCACTCGTCTATGGCTATGATGTTCCCTTCTGGAGACGGTCACTTTCAGTAGGACAATGCACCTTGCCACCTTGCTCAACCGGTCACAAATTAGTTTGAGGAATATCAGAGTTTACGGCCAGCTCAGTCCCCTGAACTCAATTCTATTGAGAATTTGTGGGACGAAGTCAAAAGATCACTTCAAAGCTTGGAAACGCCACCATCTAATCTGATCCAACTTAGAGATGCCATTATGTCAGCATGGGCCAATATTCCTCAACAACGGTATCAGCATCTTGTTGAGTCCATGCCAAGAAAAATATCGGCTGTGATGAGAGCTAAAGGTGGACCAACTCGTTATTAGAGGATGCCTGTAATTTTGTGGCCACTCAGAGAAGTTCGTTAAAAAAAAGGAAGTTGACTCTCTGCATTTTAAAAGATCTGCTAGAAATGAATGGAAAACAATTATTATTATTGTTGCTTGGGGAAGTCAAACTCGGATCAAGTCCGGAAGCCAATCCCAGCGGCGGACCCAAAAGAGGGCCAAAAGCCCAAGAGACTCAAATGCGAGGGAGGGAAAGTTATGCACTCGTGGGAGTATTGATTTTTGGGTGTAGGAATTTCCTTACTATGTGACAGGTGTTTAGAATTGTGGCTTTCTGTAAAGTTTTGTATAAGTGTGGGTTTAAATTTAGTGTTGACAGGCTTTTGTGTAGCGAGTGTGGAATAACCCCAGTGGCAGAAAGAACGATAGGAACAATGTGTACTCTGTTAACTCCCCAAAGGCGTTTTATTTCGTGTGCAAGATCCGTATATTTAGTGATTTTGTCAGTGTATGTTTTTTGTAAATTGTGTGTGTTGGGGATGGAGATATCAATTATGTAAGTGACTTTGTTTTGCTTATCTACTATGTAATGTCTGGTCTGTTATGAGGGATAGTTTTGTCAGTGATTATAGCTCTGTCAAAATATAGTTTATGTGTGGTGTTCTCTAAGACAGTGTCGGGGATATATTTTTAGTATGGAGTGTGAATGTCCCTTAGCTTGTGTATCTTAGCTAGATGTTGATGTATGATGTTGGATACCTGGTTATGTCTGTGTAAATAAACTGTCTGCCTGAGTATTTTGCAACTGGATATGACATGTTGGATGGTTTCCTCTGCGATATGGCATTTTCTGCAAGACCCGTCAGTTGAATCTTTGATAATATGTTTTCTGTAGCTTTTAGTGTTAATAACCTGGTCTTGTATGGCAATCATGGTTCCTTCAGTTTCCCCAAAGAGACTCCCTTCACTCAACCAAAAGTTCGACTTTTTTTTGTCGACGTGTGGCTGGTTGAGGCCAGAAGGATGTCTACTGTGGAGTTGCTTTCCGAGCCATGGTCGAAGTTTAGTGCATGTTGTAGGAATGTTATGGGTGTTCCTGCAAGCTGTTCATATTCAAAGGTGTGTATTTTGTATCAGCCATGCAGACTGCTTTGTGTAATGGTGATGTGTGTTGTTTAGAGTATGGCAATTTTTTGGATATTCGTAATCAAACATCTTGGTAAGCTCAAACGACTAAGTGATGAAATCAGATGAGTAGGGACAATTCCTGTTGCCGAGATAATCACGGGAACTATTGTCACTGTTTTAAGGGCCCAAAGGTGTTTATGTTCTTCTGCTAATGCTTGGTATTTCTGTAGTTTCATTGTGTAAGTACTGCTGAGATTACAGTTAATGGGTACGGCTATGTCGATAAGGAAGGCGTGATGGGTCTTGCGATTCCATAATATGATGTCTGGGCGGTTTGCTGGGGTTTCTCTGTCGGTGATCAGGGATCGGTCCCATAGTAATTTGCGTTCTTTATTTTCAAGGGGTGTAGTTATAATAGGGTACCGAATCTGCTATTAATTTATGTTGACTAGGTAGGTGTTGGTGAATAAGTTTGGCAATATTATTATGTCGTGGTAAATATTCTGGTTAAGCCCCATTTGGTCGCCTCCCATTTCGTCGCCCTCCCATTTGGTCGCCTCCCATTTGATCGCCTGTATACCATCGATGGGTACAGGAATACCATCGATGGTTCTTTTAATTTCTTTATCTCAATAAAATAGCATAAAATCACATAGATAAAGCTTAGACTACAACAGACATTTCATTACTGATAATTTGACAAATGTAAAAGTTGGGTTTAACAAAATTTATGCAAGACATTCAAAGGCATCGATTGTAAAACCAACAATTTCTCCAAATGCTTTGGACTTAACATGGTCCTTTTTTTCCAATGGTGCAACCTGCTTTTGAAAAAAGTCTTTTTGACAAAGACCGGTCGCAATTGACCCTGACAAAACCTCCATGGACAAATGTCCCAATTTCAAAGACCAAAAATTAATAAATTAATTTTAAATTTAAATATAATTTAAATGTATAAGAGACCCTAGTTAAAATTAATGATTTATATTAAAAAAAACTAATTGCACCATACAATTGAATACAGTACAAAGGAAAGAAACTGGATATGTTTCCATAATCCTACAACTGTCAAATTATTTTATCAAGTTACAATATTGACTTTTAAAAAAGGTGTATTTATTTCATTTACATCATGTTACAATCCTATTTTATCATGTTACATTTCATAAATTAGTTTGGATTTTAAGGTTCAGTCGCATATATTTTGCTGCAGGTCTCGGAGGATTACCTCCAGCACCCAAAAGAAAAAGCTCATTTTCTTCCGTTTCTTGCATATTTTTAATGACCTGTATTAGTTTATAAAGATTCGGATGAGCAGAGCTGACATTGCTGTTGAGAGCATGGTGCCAGCCTTCCAAGTGGTTGTTCGTTACAAATTAAAAGTTCAGTTACATGCATTTTTACACCAAAATTCAATTTAATTTTGGAACATTTGCCCCATAATCAAGCAACAGAAAGCAACTTCGACAAAAGCAACTGCTTCAACTTCATCGAGGCAGTTTGGAAGTTTATAGCCCTACATTGATTTGGAAAGCTTTCTCACTTACACATCGACAAAAAAACACAACAGTACATCAATTTTCTTAATAAAAAGACAAGTAATATTTATTCAGTTTAATATCTTCACTACAGGCTTTGGTTCGAGGCAGTTTGGAAGTAGGCCTATTTAGAAGTATCGATGTTTGGGAGAAGTTATTATCGATGTTGTTGTTATCGACGATCGGCGACGAAATGGGAGGCGATCAAATGGGTCAGGTCAAACGTCCAAATGGGAGGCGACCAAATGGCGCTGAAATGGCGACGAAATGGGAGGCGACCAAATGGGGCTTCACCAATATTCTTCTGTTACCAATGCACTGCAGTTACCAACGATGTGGTCTATTGTCTCGCCTTTAGCGCCACATCGTCGGCATTCATCAATGATATTAGGTAATTTCATAAGGTTAAGCCCCATTTGGTCGCCTCTCATTTGGTCGCCTCCCATTTGGACGCCTCCCATTTAGTCGTCCTCCCATTTGGTCGCCTCCCATTTGATCGCCTGTTCTTTATTCAGCCCATGGGGCCTTGATGAGCCACGGTAATAAAATGTATTTTTCTGCATGTGTTACTTAATTACATGTTGATGCCTTATTAATAGAGGTGTGCGATGGTTTAAAAACCACCATCGGTGGCACCATCGATGGTATGAACCATCATCGAAACACAATCGATGGGTACAGGAATACCATCGATGGGTACAGGAATACCATCGATGGGTTCAGGAATACCCTCGATGGTTTCAGGAATACCATCGATGGTTCTTTTAATTTTTTTATCTCAATAAAATAGCATAAAATCACATAGATAAAGCTTAGACTACAACAGACATTTTATTACTGATAATTTGACAAATGTAAAAGTTGGGTTTAACAAAATTTATACAAGACATTCAAAGACATTTAAATTAACCACATTGAATTCTTTTTGAATTTTTTTATATTAAAAATACCATATTTATGCACAATCTTTTCCTTTCATTGTTAGTCATGAGATATTGATTGTTTGTTCATGCAGAGCGTTTGTGAATTGCGTGTTGATTCCATTGTTGATACCTATTGTTGTACAAACTTTGCCTTGCATTGTTGGTCATGAGATATTTCTCATTAAAATGCCTTGCCATAACCATGAATATCGATTTTTTATCGATATTTATTATTTTTCCGAAATCTGAGGTAGACAGTGACCTTCCTCATGCTTTGAAGGTCATGTATGCGAAATTTTATCAAGATCGGAATAAAACTGTAGATTTGTATAAAAAACAGACCCACAGACAGACCCACAGAGCCACAGACGCACAGACCCACAAACATCCTTCTTTATATATATAGATTAATAATTTTTGGCTTTATTAGTTTTTGTTTAAACACAGTTAGTTAATAGAAAGTCTTAGAGGATGCAAGCGACGAAATGGGAGGCGATCAAATGGGTCAGGTCAAACGTCCAAATGGGAGGCAACCAAATGGCGCTGAAATGGCGTCCAAATGGGAGGCGACCAAATGGGGCTTCACCTTTCATAATATGTCGCTGATAAATTTTGGTAGCAATAACACCATCCTGAATGGCTACCATAAACGCCTCGGTTTCTCTGAAGAGGACACCCTGGTGAAGCCATGTGTTCGATTCACGATGATCGACAGTAGGAGCAGACATTTCACGATGGTGTTTCCCGTGGATGGGTTTCGATGCCCAGCGTTCCTTTAGCTGGTCAGTTGTCATTATTGAGACTGGCAGACCTGTATCAGCCAAGTGGAGTGGAGTGTAGCCAACGCCTGCTCTTACAATGGCAAGATGGAGAGGCGAGTCTGCACGCTTGTAGAAATACACGAAGATGATGAGTCTGTCTATTATGGAGTATCTGTAAGTCTGTCAGTCCTTGACCTCCCTCTTTCCTTGGTAGGGCCATGCGTTCAATACTAGAGATGGGATGGTGACTATTGTAACGTGTTAGAGTTGTTCTAATTTTGCGTTGTAGATTGTCAATGTCTGTGTTGGTCCATTTTAATATTCCGAAGGAATAGGATATAACGGGTATAGCAAATGTGTTGATGGCCTTAACTGTGTTAAGGCCGTTCAGTCCTGTTTTCAGGATGCGGTGCAATCTGTCTTCAAAACGACATATAAGATCTGTTTTAATCTCGCTATGAGAAATTTACGTTGACTGTTTTATGCCAAGATAGCGGTATGTATCCTCATTAGTCATGGGTAGAATGTCAGAGTGCACTCTGGCAATGTCTGTCATGATTCTTCCTTTATGTATATGAAGCGTGTTGCATTAACTGTATCCTAATGTCATGCATATATCATCGCTAAATGCTTGTACAATTTCAAGCATATATTTTAGCTGTTTTTCAGTGGCAGCATATAACTTGAGATCATCCATGTAAAATAGACGTGAAAAGGTGCAATGCGTTAAACGGCCAGTCTTGATTTTAAATCCGTAGGATGTTTGTTTAACAGAGTACTTAAGGGGATGAGTGCAATTGTAAACCATAAAGCACTAAGTGCATCACCTTGAAAGATTCCACGATTGATATGGATACTTCCGATGCAATTATCTGTTAAGTTGGTCGGTATCTGGATGGTCGTCTTCCAATGTCTCATGACTGTCTGGAGGAAGTTGACAATATTTGGGTGAATTTTGTAGAGGGTGAGAATGTGAATAAGCCAGGAATGTGGCACCGAATCAAATGCTTTTTGATAATCAATATAAGCAACATGTAGGTTGCGTTTTTGCTGAAAAGTTTGTTCAAGGATTACTGAGTCAATAATTAGTTGTTCCTTACAACCTTGGGCATGACATGTACGACCTTTTTGCTGTTCTGCCATGATCTTTTTACTGTAGACATGGTCATAAATTTTCCTACTTATGCAAGCTGTTAGAACTTTATAGATAGTTGAAAGACAAGTAATGGGGCGATAGTTTGCCGGGTTGGAATTATCATGTTGATTTTTGGGGATAAGATATGTGATGCCTTCCATCAAGTGGGATGGCATATTGTCAGGATCTTCAATCAGGTTAGAAAAGATTCTTGCAAGTTGCGAGTGGGCAGCTGAGAGCTTTTTCCACCAATAATTGTGGATTTTATCTGGTCCTGGAGCTCTCCAATTGTAAGTTTTTGCTGTTACAAAACGGACATCGGCTTCTGTGACAGAATAATAAGTCATGGCCTCTCCTGAGTAAAGGATTTCACTGAGCCAGGTTGGTGTGTTATGAGTGGATTTCTTGGACCAGATTTGTGTCCAATAATTTCTGGCATTCAATTCCGGTAAGGTAGTCTCAGGTGTCTTGCCTTTGTTCATTAATCGTGCGTAAAATTTCCTTTGGTTAATTCGGAATTGTTGGTTGTCCACTTTGCGTTTATTGCTTTTCTTATAACGTCTCAGTCTTGGACATAACTTGATAATTTCTGTTTCAAGGTGTCAAGAATTTGAATGTCACTTGCATTTCGGCTGTCATGTTGGGTATGAATTCTGTATTTGTGGCGGATAGATTGTATCTCTCATAATTTACGAGTTTTACATACATGAGGGGCAGAAGAGAGTTTTCCGATATCAGCACGTAATTGATTTACCTTCTGCTTTAGTCGTCTCTCCCATGGGTGAATTCCTCGTTTAATATTTTTCTCATTACGCCTTTCTCGGTTCAAACCTAATATTTCTGCTATACTGGCAACAGAGGCATAGATATATGATTGTATGTCTTCAATATTGTCTCTGTCAGTTATATAAGTTGGTAAAATGACACTATTTATAATATGTACCATCTGAGACAATTTTTTTGAGGTGTGCATTTTAGGAAGCGGCGATCTGGAGTTTGGGTGAAGATCTCCATATTTTACTAACATCTCAGCAAACTTTCCTTCTAATTCCAGTTTCAGTGCTTCATCCTGGGTATTGGTTATCTGGGTCATATTATGTATCTGATGGCTCTCAGGAGGAATTCTAATGTTAGTATCCGTCGGTGTAGGAGCAAGCTCTGTTCTGGGATTTATATCAAGTGCAGTGGTATTAATTGTTCCTCTGACTTCCGCTATTATTTGGTTTATAATGGTCTGTGGAACAAGTTTCCGTCTGTAGATGGCACGAATTTGATCAGATAGGTTTTGTTCAGTAACATTTTGTAATGTGGGATGTAATAGTAGGAAATCATGATGCAACGTTTGTCTATATCCCGTACGTTCAGTCTCTAGTTTTGTTATTGTTAGATAGCAACGCAGCAAAGATTGGTTTAATTCATTGGTCAATTTTCTACGTTGTCTTGCTTTACCTGCTTTAGTGGTGCCAAAAGTATTTTGGCAAGCACGATCAGCAGTCGGGAGTGATACCTCATCAATGGTGGAATCGGCTGTGGTGTTTTCGGGTATCCCGATAGGTGCCCGCCTGGTCGGCATCCTATCGCCATCGGCTCGCATGCTGCCACTTCCAGCGATGGCTCCAGAAGTGCCCTGATGATCCTCAGGTAGCGGCTGTTTTCCGAGACTATACTGATTATGAGTCTCCATTCAGAATGGGTGTGATCTGAATTATTATTATTATTATTATTATTAGTATTATTATTATTATTATTATTGCTTTCTTTATTTCTTTTAAAATTATTTAGTTACTAGCTGAAGTACCCGGCGTCGCTCGGAGAAAAATACAGTTTTTTCATTTTATGTGTACAGGGTGGTGTACAAAATTGGGGGGAGAGGTGATAGAAGGATCAAATCTAAGCAACATTTCCCTTTTTCATTTTTTTCTCTGGGGCATTGTTTTTGAGATAAAAAATGTTGGACGTCGCGTAGACGTAATATGCCACACAAGCCGTAATTCTGGAACACGTCAAAATCATGGTCAATCATGTAATAAAAAAACAAAAAACACATTGCATACAGTACAATAATGTGACCTGTTTTTTATGACACATGCAAATATTTTACAATAAGTGTTCAAATTGACTCCCTCTGGCATGAATGCATGCTTCACAACGTCGCCACATGGACTGACGTAAAAAGTTCAAAAGTTCCTGGTTCTTCGCGAATTTGGTCCGCAGCTAAGGCGATTCTGGCTACCAGCTCTTCATCGGATGCCACTGGTGTTTCGTGTACCAATGTCTGTAAGTCTCCCCACAGAATCCAAACAACTGTTTCCTGAGGTAGGATTTCAACATTTTTTATCTCAAAAACAATGCCCCAGAGAAAAAAATGAAAGAGGGAAATGTTGCTTAGATTAGATCCCTCTATCACCCCCCCCCCCTCAAGTTTGTACACGTTATTTGAGAACACCCTGTATACAGAGTCCGCCAAAAAATGTATACACACTTCAGCAAAAGAAAAACCTATGTAAATGTTGTAACACTAAATTCATACAGGCATCAAGCGATGAATATAAGTCCTCTTGACTCCTACAATTACGACAGCTGTTCAAAGTAATTATCATCAGCGTTGAGATATTTTTGAATACGGCAAACAGTTGCTCCTATCCATTTCCTAGCACACTCTTATCAGTAATCTCCTATGTCTAGGTGGCAATTGTGGTCTTCTTTTTTTCGGGATCGTCTTCATTCAATACATGTAATAATATTGGGGTGTAAGATTTCGATTTTGCTGTTACGGAAAATATTATAGATGATATCTAGTAAAATGTATATACATTTTTTTGGCGGACTCTGTAGAAAATAAAAGATACATTGTATTCCCGCGCGAAAGACTTGCATCAGTGTTGATGCTGCTTCGCGGAACAATCGCAAAAATCTTCATTAACAATGCAAACGTCACAATTTTTTAAAGCTGGTAAAAATCCCATTCAGCTCCAGGTAAATTTAATTTTAAAAATAAACTAAAATGGAAAGGAAGAAAGAAAAAATAAAATCCTTTTTAGCCAGCATCTAGAAGCCAAGAGAAATATTCTTGCGAAATTTCAAGTTTGTAGGCTTCGTAGTTTTGGAGATTTCGTGATGAATGAATGAGTATATCCAATTTTCGCTCTTTCTTTTATATAATAGTATAGATATACATATAGATTATTCCATTTTTAAAGAACAATTTTTATATAATTTAAATCACAATTATTCACTAATTTGAAGAAGTGTCGGATTCAAATGACTGATTTGAACAACATGTATTACTGTTCTGCATGTCTATCGGTGTGGCTTGAAAAAGTGAAGGGGTACAGTGCTCATGCATGGGACCTGAGCTGGCATACATATTGACGGGCTGTGCATTGACGGACGGCATATTTACATTGTGGTAATATCCCTGATTTGCCCGCACAAACAGGTTCATAATATCTGCTTCTATCGCGGTTCGTGTGTTTTCATCGAAAATGCGGAGTTTTGATGCCACTAAATTACCGAAATGGTAGCAATCGTCATGAATTTGACTTGTTGAGGCCGGCAAGTGAAAGGCCCTTTGTGGCCTCTCTTCTTTTTCCACGTAGGTTTTTTTCTCCTTTCCAAGGCTTCTGACCTCCAGGTGACGCTTTGAGGTGCTCGGTGCCGTCTGAGCCTCACCCTCCAGCGCTGACGGGCTGCCACTTTCCTGCTGGAGATTGTTTGAGGTTCTCGGTGTTGTCAGAGCCTCACCCTCCCGCCTTGACTGGCTGGCACTTTCCTGAGCGGGCTGTAACTAAAATAGCATAGAATAATATTCAATTATTATAGAATGCTATATTTTCTTTAATTTCCATTTGCATTTAATATGTCTCTTAATATGTATATTGCAAGAGATTTCACATATTATCTTTTTATTTAATTAAGGGCCTACTTTTTAAACAAACGTTAAAAATTATAATTTTATAACATCTAATAAATTATATTATATTTTTAATATAAAACACAGGATGAATGGTTGCAAGTTGCCACACAATTACATTCAGTATGGCTTTGTCGGAGAGCCTGATAAAAGGTTCACAACAAGGAATCTTTAACTACAGACTCAGTCGAGCGAGTTATTGAAAATGTGTTTGGAATATGGAATAACATCCTACTTTTTTTTTTGAGTATTCATGAAATCCATGTTTTTGGAATCAGCTGAGGCTTCATTGATTGTTTTAACAGTTTGTCTACTGCACAATTTCGCGAGAGAAAGGAGCAAATAATCTCGATTGTACGCTTCAGCTGGAGCTACGAAATATGTAGAAGCAGGTGTTGTGTTCGATGGAAGTGTTATACACTCAGTTCATGGATTCACTCGTGCCTCTGCAAAGGACTGCACGCCATGGGCGTAACGCGGATTTATATTAGAGGAATGGGGAAGCCAAATACACAGTGTGTCCCAAATTGATGTATACACTCTTTGAAACGTTATAGCTCATCAACGAAATGAGAGAGAATTATAAGTTTGTTGTGTATGATCCAGACGGCGCTGGAAAAGCATAGCAACACGTTCATTGTTGTTCATTTGTTTATAACCAAAATGGCGGTGAGACTTTCATTCGATGAACATAAGTGTATCCTGAAGTGTTATTGAAAAGTGGAGAATGTTGAGTTCATCGACGTTGGAGGGATGAATTCAAATTCATCGCCAACAAGGGTAACAATAACAAAACTCGATCACACATTCAATCACAGGTGGATAGGACGAAGAGGAAGTGCTACGGAGTTTGCGCCTCAATCTCCTGATTTAACCCCTCTCGACTTCTACCTATGGGGAACTTTAAAAAACACGGTGCACGCCACAAACCCACAAACACTGACGGAATTAAGAGATCAAATTGAACATTCCATTAATGATATTCCATTAGCTACAATCCAGTCGGTATGTCGCTCTGTTCTACGAGGGGAGATCAAAAAGTAAGTTGCACTTCCACGGTATGGCCATTTATTACACCACCTATACAAAAGCAACACGGCTATGGCATACAATGTAGGTTCACTTTTCCACATAGTCCCCAAGAGACCCTAAACATTTATCCGAACGATCAACCAACTCTTCGATTCCGGATGCATAGAAATCTCCTCCAGCGTTTTGTAACCACGCGGTGACAGCCGCTTTCACCTCCTCATCGTTTCGAAATCGTTGTCCACCGAGTTCCGTTTTGAGCTTACCAAAAAGATGAAAGTCGCATGGCGCTAAGTCGGGACTGTATGGAGGATGTTGCCAAACCTCCCACTTGAATCGCTGCAGCAGTTCGCACGTTTGGCAGGCCTTGTGAGGTGTTGCGTTATCGTGCAACAAAATCACACCGGCGCTCAATTTCCATATACAGCAGTGATTTCACGAATAATGTCCGTGCAATTCACCCGTTTGGCCCATAGAAATCGGATTGCTGCTCGCACCTCAAGATTGGAGTGGACATCCAGTTGACGCGCCATTGCTTTTAGCCCACTAGTCAAACAAAACACGACGGGAAACCACAGCAACCGTCCTATCCGACGTCTGCACAGTTAATGTCCCTTTCTCTGCTTTGCCCAAGATTGCGACACATAGTGCGCTCCTGCGGCGAGTTAGTGCAACTTACTTTTTGATCTCCCCTCGTACGTCGGTCATGGGAGTGCACTGTGACAGAAGATGGATATTTTGAACATGTACCGGCTTAAGGAAGTTTAAGGAATAAAATACAATAAACCTTATATTTCTCTCTCATTTCGATGCTGATTTATAACGTTTCAAAGAGTGTATACATCAATTTGGGAGAAAATTACGTAACAAACGTACACCAAATACTAGCTCCATCTTTGCAGAATAAAGCCAATACCAATATTCCAAACTTTCCCCGTTTACATCTTATTCTTACCAATAACCAACTATTTACAGTATGTATAAATTTACGTTAAGAGTGCAGAGTGAAGCTGGTCCCGTTGGCTACGCTCATGAACGTAGAACAAAATCTATATTATTATACACTGAAGAGCAACTGAATTAGAGATAGCTGGCGTTATATACCCTATTTGGTTACATTGTACAACCGATACGAGGGTCACACAAAAGATTATTAGTACAGATTATTATTAAAAGATTATTAATACAGAGAAAACCTAGTGTATCATCTTATCTATAATTCTTCTTCATTTACATTTTATTGCATGCATTTAACCTACTGTAAATGTGGCGCTGTGGGCGGCCCTAGTAACGGAATGACGTAAACAGCAATCCGACAATCTAAGGAGTGATGCGACTGGAACCAGTAAGAGTCGGACGCAGTATGGTTAAGATGAAAGATCTAAGCGCAAACCACGATGGACCTTTCTTGCCAGCAAAGTACTCTTCAACCTGGTGGAGGAGACATTCTCGTCCGGGGACTGTTTACGTGGACTGAAATGGCATCCCTCAGGCGTATGACATCGTTCCTCTCAGGTGAATGTTATCGGCATATCCTTTACGATAATGCGCTCCCGTTTGCACGTCTTTAACATCCTGATGGAGACCTCTTCCTGCAACAAGAGCATGCACCGTACCACTGCTTCCCTGGCAATTAGGTCACTTGACCTCAAGCCAACAAGCACATCTGGGATGCCATCGAGAGAGATGTTCGAGCCTCAGACCCCCCTCCATCAAATCTTTGTAAACTGTGGAAGTTTTGTTCAGGAGTCGTGGGTTCGTAAGGCTTCCCAAAAAGCTTCCGGTGTCTTGTCGAGCCTATGCCGAGACGAATCGCCGTCGTAATCAAGGGGAAAGATGGTGCGACACGATATTAGATAGATATCTCTAATTCAATTGCTGCTCACTGCATGTCAGAGAGGAACAGATTTTATCTTGAAAGAACGGAAGCTAGCTGTAGCAACTCGACAATGCCTATAGTACAATACGTATTATTATTACAGAATTTATAAGAATGTGTAGTTATTTTTATTAACATGATTTGAATTATACAGGGTGATTATAAACGATTCATCGGGTTTTAAAAGACTGTATTGCACAAAGTAATACACACAAAATAATGAGTGTTACATGAAAAGAACCAGAAACTGTCCACATTTTAGTCATAACACTACAAATGTTCAATGTGCGCCCCCTTTGTCAATGCGGTAGTCCAGTTCGGCCCACACGCGTCCCAGCATTTTCCCAATGACGTTCATCAGAGCTGCGGTAATGCGGTCTCGTAATTCATCCAATGTTGCTGGCATATTTAAATTTAAATTCGGATATATTCTCTTTCGTTTGGTGATTGTTACGAATGAGTGCTATCAATAGCTTGGAAGCTACAAGACTTTAAAACCCGATGAATCATTTATAATCATCCTGTATTACGTTCATAAATAACTATAGCGTACTATTCAATGAATTACTAAAATCATTAACTATGAAAATAAAATAGATCTGAGTAAAACACATCATGCAGCCGTCTTTTTATTTTCCTTTAAAGACCTGTTGATTATTTTTTATTTTCCATTAAGAAACCCAAATGCGACGATGAAACATGTGACAGATGTTTATTTAAGATGTGCGATCCAAAATTTCCCAAATTGAACCTGTAGAACCGAAACGTGAAGTAGTTTCAAAACACGCCAATGAATGGTAGTAGGTACTTGATTTGTGAGCAAGGATAGGAAATGTCATCGTGAATCTGTCAGAACCGTCTTGAGAGTGCGCGGCATTCGTTCTGAGGCGCCTTTGAACATCGGCAAAGACCGACTTGGCCGAGTATCTGCCTCGCGAGGCTGCTCGCTCAGTCCGTACCCGGCTATTAGCAGTTCTCGCCTGTTTTGTTAGAATTTGTTCACGTTGCATTGTGATTTTTCATTCTTTGACGTTGCGTAAAGAATCGTGCCAGTGGGTCACACTGTCAAATCACAGTTCTTCTGGTGAGTAAGATGGATGGAGAGGATGGTCATCGAATTCTTGGTCAAAGCCTCTTGTATCCTCAATGAACGGTGGGCGGGCGCGTTATTGCGTTATTATATGTTTTGCTCGCCACAATTTTGGAACTTTTCTTCTGACATCTTCACGTAGGCCCCTTAGAACAGCACAGTAGAACTGTTGAATTGAAACTATTCGACATTTCGGTTAAACAGCTCCAATCTGGTAAATTTTGGATCGCACCTCGTAATTAAATCAATAAAATATTTACTGATATGATAATCAAAGGGATATACGTATAGTAACGGTATCGTCTCCCAAACAAGTTGCTTGTAGGAATTTTTGTTTTTTTTCACAAAATGCTGCGAGCGCTGATGTCGCCACTGTAGATCGCTGATTGGCTCTTTTATTTCCACGGAAACATGACGCAATCATTAAAGCACGAGAAACGCTTTTTGTACATGTGGGATAGAAGGGTTAAACAATTAACCCTTTCGTCAGAGTTAAAAGGGCTAGAAACTATAATTTTAAAAATGTTTTACATTTTGTTTTATTTTATTAACTTTTTTTTTAAAGAGTAAATAAAGAATGGCCCGTGAGCCTTTTTACACGCCAAACCTCAGATGTTTAAATTATTGATGAAAATAGGAAAGAAAAAAAAACAGCAAAGAAATTTTTTTATGTATTATAACATAAGCTCGTTTTCCATTAATTTATTAAAACTGGCAAGCAAAAGCAAAAGCATATGAGAGAAGAAAATTGGCAATTTCAATAGATTTCAATTCAGTACAAACCGGCAATTTTTTGTAATACAGGTTAAGAAAATTAAGGCATAACTGCTTGGTGGTAAGGATATCACGATTGGATTGGCTTCCTGCAGTAAACGCACAAAAAAATAAAACAAATTACCGTAATTATCATCAAAAGTTACAAATAAAATTTGCCGAACACAAACAACGTGCACGAAAATGAAAGCGTTAAAGATTGTCGTCATGAACGTGTCACGCGTGAGCACTTGGCAACTCATTGTTATGTGAAACACAGACACAACAATGGACACCAGTTCACCCACAGATATATAGTAAATAGATCGCCAGAGCTTGAGATTTAGCATTGTTGCTAGTGAAGCCAATTTCCGCCATCTTACCTCACGACACTTTTCAAGCCATATCACAAACATACTTGAGCATAGAGATTCAATACGAAGTAAAGGCATCAAATAATGGAAAAACTGTTCATAATAGATTGACCATTTTTAAAAATTTATAGTTATTTTTACACCCCTTCTACTTAAATGTCATTATTTGTGAATATTTATTTTATTTACACTCACATGCCAAAAGTCATGGGTCTTTTTGTATGGGTCAAAAGTTACTGGTGTAACAATGTATGCCGTTTTCGCGCTCAGGCCTTATCTTTAGGAGGTGTTGCATCAGTCCTCGCAGCCTTCTCTGAAGAACAAAAATTCCTACCAACTGCGGCATAGAAACAACACCTCCTAGAAAGAAAGCCAAACAACTGAAAAGTCATACATTGTTACATCATCATAAGTCGACCAAATTTAGGGCTTATTATTGGTAGAAATATGGTTAACAATGGTCGAAATATGATGATGTAACAATGTATGACGTTTCAGTTGTTTGGCTTTCTTTCTAGGGGTGCGTTCACTTATTCGTTTGGAGTCATGCTCCGAGTCAATGTGATCACGTGATCAGAGTACTAGCGTCATGGCTCAGAGTCAACACAACGACGTAACAATCGAAGACTTTGATCGTTATAATCATTTGCGTGCAGTATTGCCAATTTAGCCTTTTTTCCATGCGCTTGTCTTTTGTTGGACATTTTTAATAAAAATTAAACAATGTACATCAACCATCTACCATTCATTTAAAAGTCTTCAATTCTCTTCAAAAACTCTCATCATTATTCATTGGTGAACTTGTTATTATTTATTCTTTTTATTTATTATTTTATCTTCTCCATTTAGAAATGAGTATAGAATCATTCATTAATAAATAAACATATTATACTACTTCGTAAATTAATGTATAATGCACAAAATATTGAAATGAGCTTTTAAATTGGACACATCCCTGCTAAATTGGCAACACTACTTGTGAACGATTCAAGATATTTTTTTCCCCTCTTCGCAACCTCCGGAGGCATCAGAAAAGCATGAGCAGTGCCCATGCCACTTTAGGTTATGGGGAACCTTTAACATTAAGTTATTTTTTATTAACAGGAATAAACAATAACATATTTTTTATTTTTTATTATTTTTATAAAAACAAAGTTCTGGTCATAATTGTAATTTTAATTTATTATCATAGAGACTAGGGTGGCCTCATGCGTAAAGATGGAACTGAGATTGAGCATATAAAAATTAATAATTATGCTGAAAAAATTGCCTTGAATCAAATTTTCGATCAATTTAAGCTAAATTTTCGTTTGTATCGTGCCAAGCCTACAACAATGGAAGGCTAACCAATTATGGTAGGCTATGATCGTGCACTTTGGAAAGATACAGGCGGCCATGTTGATAATTAAACAACGTATGCGCCAGCTTGAAAAAATAAAGTCTTCTCTTGTTTGTGTGGTTGCCACGGCTCCTAACAAGCGCGCTCGCAAACGATATCTCATTGTAACAAAATTAATCATCGTTGAAGTCACAACTTTGTTGGCGTCGTCTTTCTAATTAAATTTTTTGACTCCGATGTCTCCAGCTTGAAAGCAGGAGTTAAGGGAGTTAACCCGAGTCGCACTCCAAGTGAATAAAGAAACAAACTCCGAAAGACTCCAAGCGTACCCTGATGTTGGAGGTCAAGGGAGTTAACTCCGAGCGAAGAAAGAAACGGAGACCAAATGACTCGGAGCAAATAAAGAAACGGAATCCGAATGACTCAGAGTCACGGGAGTCAATCGTTGTGACTCCAAGTGAATAAGTGAACGCACCCTAGGAGGTGTTGATAGAAGACGATACCCTTATCCAGAGACATCAAGGTGGCCTTGGTATGACAATGCTTTCTTTCAATTGTTTATCGGCTATATTGTAGTAAAAACTAGTTGAGATTGCGTGCTATTGCATTCTCAGAACTGCATTAAAAGTGCCATAGCCTACAATGATAAGAAAGTGTTGTAGGCTATGAAAGTGTAAGCCAGTTAAAACCATCATTTCACTATAATTATCGTTGCCAATAAGTTTTCGAATTTTTTGATTGTGACTTTAGATTCGGATAGAATATCAAAAAATAAGTACACGTTAAAATGTCCTATCTATTCGGGAACATGGCTAAAATGGCGATCAAAAAATACGAGATAACATTCTCGTAGATACCATTTTAGGCAGTTCCCGGGGAAATAGGGCATGTGTGCCTATTTTAATTTTTACTTATTTTTTGATATTCTATCCGAATCTAAAGTCAAAATCAAAAAATTCGAAAAAATTGGCAACAAAACGACGGACCTTGCAGATTCAGTATAATGTTGTTTTTAACATCATTGAAAATGTTTATTATACATGTATACATGAAGGTCCAGAAAACTGATATCATTTAAGATGTAAATATCTTGATAAATGAAAGTAAGCAGGCATAATATTCGGCAAAATAAGATTTATTCTTCAAAATTTGAATGAGAAATTCAAAAGTACAGTCAGTGACAAAAAATTAGCACCATCATCATTTTCACTGAAATTCTTTTAATGAAACAAAATTCCAAATGCTCTTTTGGAATACAGACACTTAATACCTTCAGAAACAATCTAGCTTCATAAAAATAAATTGAATGTCCACTTATAATTTAAAAAAAAAATTGTTTTACTCAGGTGATATTTCTGAGTGGCACAAAATTAGCATCAGCTACAAAAAAATGGTTTCGCCCTAAAGCTAGGCTCATTTAACTCAAGTAGGGGTGATATATTTACTTTATCATGTAGTAAGAGCAATTACTACAAGTAAAAAACTTAATTAATAAACATACAACAAGATGGGACGTGGTTCAGTGCTGTCAGAGTATGAAAGAGGTCAAATTGATGCCTTCAAACATGAAAACATCTCTATTCGTGAAATTGGGCGTCGTTTGAAGAGAAGCCCAAGGGCTATTTCCAACTATTTGAGAAATCCTCAGGAATATGCAGTTTACAAGGGTTCTGGAAGACCTCGTGCCCTTAATGGAAGGTCAGTTCGTCAGATTGTCAGAGCTGCATCCAACTCAAGTCAAACAGCAAAACAAATTCGTGATGAACTGCAGGTCGACACAAATCTGCGAAACGTTCAGCGTGTGATCCATGACTGCCCGCATCTTCTGCGACAACACATCAAGAGGAAGCCACCACTCACTAACCGTTATCAAGAAAGCAGACTTCAGTTTGCCAGAAAATACATGGGTTGGACTTCAGAATGGCAAAATGTCATATTCACAGATGAAAAGAAGTTCAACCTTGACGGACCAGATGGGTTCTCATACTATTTTCACGATTTGCGAAAAGAAAAACAAATTCTTTCACGAAGACAGCTTGGCAGTGGATCTGTAATGATCTGGGGAGCAATTGGTTTCCAGAAGAATTGTGACTTGAAGTTTCTCAGAGGACGAATCAATGCACAAGGGTATTTGTCAATGCTGAAAGACATTTTCCCTGATTTTGGACCAATTATGGCTGGAAATGATTGGGTATTTCAGCAAGATAATGCTCCCATCCACAAAGCACATGTTGTAACACGGTGGTTTGAGGAAAAAAAACATCATTGTTCTGCAATGGCCAGCTATGTCACCTGATTTGAATCCCATTGAGAATGTTTGGGGGTTGCTATCACGAAAAGTGTATAAAAACAATTGTCAGTACAAAAATGCTTCTGACTTGAGATGTGCCATCATTGATGCTTGGGAAAATTTAGATCATTCATTGACTAAAGGATTAATTACTAAGATGCCTAATCGTATCTTTGAGGTAATTTCACAAAAAGGCAAATCCACCACATATTAAGACCATTCAGAGAATTTTTTTGTAGCTGATGCTAATTTTTTGTCACTCAAAAATATCACCTGAGTAAAACAATTTTTTTTTTTAAATTATAAGTGGACATTCAATTTATTTTTATGAAGCTAGATTGTTTCTGAAGATATTAAGTGTCTGTATTCCAAAAGAGCATTTGGAATTTTGTTTCATTAAAAGAATTTCAGTGAAAATGATGGTGGTGCTAATTTTTTGTCACTGACTGTATGTAGATTTCATTAGCGATTTTACAAGTTTTGAATATGCGTACCTCCTTGTGATACAGTACACATCAAGTCCAGCTGCTGCCAAACTCGATGCTGCATATTTTGGGTAACCTTACACAAACCGGTTGACTTTTGAATTGTTTCTACGCATGCTGATAAAATTAGAGATCATTTGAATAAGAATTGGTCAAGTTATTAGATTACGAAATAATACCAAATTTTCTGAAACACTTTATACTATACATTCATTGACATACATATAATTAAAACTTTTACTAAGGTTTTAATTTTGTTCTGGATTTCCAGTAATTGTAATAATTTGTAATCTAAACTAAATTTCCCATGACGCTACAAGTTCACTTACCGTTGTCCTTGTCGGTTCACACTTCTTTTTATCCAAAAGGAAGCGCAAACTTGCAAATGCAAACCAGCCGCTCCTGTAAGCTGGAGTTGCTCCTACAATAAGCAAACGTTTCGAATATTTTATATAAATATTGAATAAAATCAACGGTAAAATACATCTCAACAATAAAAATATTGAAACCAATTACCGTATTTACTCAAATAGAAGCTGAGGTTGCTTTATTTTTTTTTCAGAAAGCTGATAAAAAAAAAAGTGATCTCGGTTTAAATTCGCGTGCGGTGGAAAACTCCTTGATCGGCGTCATGTTTTTTTAATAACGAAGTCCGAAACCAATTTAATCGGCTACATTTAATTCTCTACATTTCGTGGTGACGACTGTTATAAGAAAAGAAATGAATTCTTTTATTTGTTTGTTGTCACCCTGATTCCTGGGTAGGAAGCGTAGACGCGTTAGGCCTATGTCCACTGACGAAATTACTGTGCCGACAAGAAATTTAATTGTCTAATTAATCAGACAAAATAAATAATGAATCAATCGCTAAAGGTTGCAAAAAATGTTGCGTTTCTAATAACATGGACGTCTGTGAAGACGACATTTTGTGGGAGGAAGAAGAAAAGAAAAACTCTTCAAATGATGAAGATAGTAACAACGAATAACAAAATTTATGGTATTGAGGTTATTCCTTTTAATTTTGTAAATAAATTCTGTTTTGAAATGTATGTGCTTTTTATTACATTTTTTCTAGCCACAATAGTGTAACCATGTAAATTCATGTCAATCAAGTGATTTGAATAATAAGTATATTGAAATATAATAGGACAGTTTAAATTTTACAAATTGTTTTTCCTTTAAAATGTCCAAAAAAGGGGGGGGGGGAGGGGCTAGGTTTAAATTCGACATCGGTATCTATTCGGGAAAATACGTATTTATAGAAGCATTTATTAAAAAAAAACCATGTTTTTTGTTAGGAGGTTCTATCATTCCGGAACAAGCAAACTGTCACTTTCAATGCAATATTGTGAATATAACAAGAAGTTTAAACAATAAAAAAAAACGTTCACATGTGCAAAATGGTTCAATATGAATCAGAATTCATTATATGTTTTCATCATGTTGTTTAAAAAAGTATTAAAGAAGTTAAGACACGAGAAGACGATGGTTCTATCATTTTGGGACAGACCTAATATACAATTTTAGATTTAAAATTCTTACTAATGTAACAAAATTAAATTTTGAAGTATAGTGATGCCTCACATAACGAACCTAATTCGTTACTAGGCGAAATTCGTTATGGGAGACTATTTTAAATAGTAACCTATGGAAAAAGAGTTTAATTCGTCTCTGAGACAAAAACTTTGGCGACAAACTCTTTAAAAAGAAAAAAAAAAGAACACTCACGAAATCCATAGTTTCCGCCATTGTCTTTTAGGCCTATTTTTATTTGCACTTTGTAGATTTTCATTTCCTTCTAACTCAAAGTCTGAGACTCCAATCTGAATCTCTCCAGCTGGTGAGGAACACGCAAAAGCTGTCCCGGGATTTTATCACCCCTGGATATTTGACAGTTGCGCTTTTGAAGAATCTGAGCAATGTGCTCTGTCTCTCCCTCTTCTTGAGGACAGCCCTGAAGTACCAACACCTCCCGTGTTAATCGTATTTCTACCAATAATAAGCCCTAAATTCTGACTTTTTATGATGATGTAAAATGTGTGACGATTTCGAGCAAAGATTTCTTTCTAGGAGAAAAAGATCGCCCAGTCTATCGACCTGAGCTTGATTAGGGTGGCTTTGAGTATGGATTGAACCTCTTCCCATTTCTTCAGAAGATCCTTGATGGCTTCGTAGTCCTAAGTTGCAGAGTGTTCTCCTCTTCCTTCTGAAGATATCTTCTACTTTTTTGTGATCCTGCTCCAGGAGGACTTGCAGTTTTTCAATGGTGAGCTCTTCGTTATATCCTTTAATCAGCTCCACCGCGTCCTCCTTCACCTCCAATTCCAGGTCCTTGGCTGTGGAAACGATGTCCTCCCCCACATCACTGCCTTCTGCTGCTTCTCCCTGGGTTAAAGCAGGAAGCAGATTCTTCCATGCTGAATTGAGGGTCCTTTGAATGACTTTAGACCAAGCCTGCTTCCACGATATCGAATTTCTCCATCCATAATTTTAAGACAGTCACGTCAGATGAAAATTGGCACGCTTCGAAGCACCTCCTTAAGAATCCTCTTATGTAAAGTTTCTTGAAGTTGGCCATGACCTACACCATATTGTGTTGGGAGGCAGATACTGGATCTTGATGAAGTCGAAATCCAACGCCATCGCGTCCTCCTGATCTTTGGGGTGCCCAGGAGCGTTATTGTTATTCTGCAGGTATTTTTTGACGCTTCGTGTAAAGACATCCAGAATCCACTCTTTGAAAATGGACTGGAACACCCAGTCTTTCTGGTTGGCTCTCCCCATAAATAGGCAATTTTGATTTCATGACATTGCACTTCTTGAAAGCTCTGGAATTCTCCGAATGGTAAACCTTCATATCTTCATTTGCATTCGCTCCAAACACGAGGATAGAGCTGGTAAGTATGTCAGTTCCTGGCCAGTTGCCTAGCGATTCCAAACATTAGGTTTAACAATGTGGTGTAAGGCCATTGAAAAGCATAGAGAAGTTAAACCTAAGTTTGGAATCGCTAGGCAACAGGCCAGGAACTGACGTCACCACTTACCAGCTCTATTAACCTGTCCTTCATTGGCTTATGTCCAGGCAATTTTTGCTCGTCCTTACTGATGTAGGTCCTATTGGGCATCTTTTTCAGAACAACCCAGATTCATCACAGTTGAAGACTTTTTGCAGACTGTACCCTTCTTAATGAATTCCTGGAACTTTGCAGCAAATTTCTCGGCTACTTTTTATCAGCACTTCCAGCTTCATCGTATGACATTGTGGATACCACTTCTATTCTTGAACCTGTGAAACCATCTTCTGCTTGCTTTAAACTCTCCTTCCTCGTCTTACTGTGAGCTTGTTCCTGGAGTGGATCTTTTCAGCTCTTCAAAGATGACCCTAGCTTTCTCAGAGAAGATTTCTTAAGTGGTGATGTCCCCTTTCATCTGCCTCTCGTTAATCCAAACCAACAACAGTCTCTCCATTACGTTACTGACTAATTTCCTGTGAACCGGGAAATCTTCAAGACCCCTTTTACAATCTTAGCTTTTCAGATTGACTCCTTGTTAGAAAGAATAGTTGCTATGGTTGACTCTTTTACACCATTTTCGGTTGCAAGATTAACAACTCTAGCTCCGTTTTCTTTCTTCCGTATGATTTTTTGTTTAACTTCAATAGAGAGAGAAAGAGAGATTTTCTAGTAGCAGAAGCTTTTTATGTGCCATCTTAAGTTATTAAATTTTACAATTTCACTCAACTGTGTAAGAAGATGAAACATGCCACACGAATTGGTTGGTGTACACGATTTTTGAACATACGAGCGTTATGTGGGAAATGATTCGTTGCGCGTCATTTTCGCCCCGAACCTGCGTTCGTTATACGGATTGTTCGAAGCGTTCGTTATGCGAAGTACCATTGTATTTGAAAAGCCCATCAAAGGAATTGCCTTGCCAGATTATTTTACAGCAAGTCTCAATATGTATAAAATGAACACGATTCAACAAGCTATTGAGAGAGCAAAAAATTGTACTCTCCTAATTATCTAAGAAAATTTTTGCACCCATTAATTTTAGATAATAATGAATATTTTAAGAAAATTATAGAAGAAAATTTTTATAAAGTTTTTATAAATAAAATAAACCATTTAGGAATGACATAACCAAGTACCGAAAGGTTAAACCAAACCATTCGCAGAACCAAATTTTTAAACCCCTTATGTTAACATTGTAAGTTTCTAACGGATCATGGTGATATCATTAAACAAGGTGCCTTTGAACCAATTTTGACTATCATTAATTTTACGTTATATTCATTCATGGCACACACTATTTCAAGTTGTTTGATATATTACATGCTATACTTTAGCATTGAAAGTTCCAATGAAACATAATCGTTCCAGTAAACCAGGTTCCTTGGAATCAATTTCGACTATCATTAAATTTACGTTATATTCATTCATGACACACTATTTCAAGTTGTTTGATATATTACATGCCATATCTTATCATTGATAATTTTTGAGAGTGTCATAAGGGTATTATTAGAGCACGTGCCATTGTTTCGATTACAACCATTTTCAATACGGTTCATTTCCTGGACCATATTTATCAATAGGCGAAAATAGTAATTTATATCCGCGTCTATCTCGTCATTACGATTTGTTGGAAATATTACTTAATATATCTCTCCATTGAAAATTGCTAGGTGGGATCGTGAAGGTACCATTCGTGCACGTGCTATTGAACAGCTTTAGATAATATTTGTGATTGGTTCGTGCCATGTACCATATTCATCGACTGACGAAAATAGTAATGAATAATCGCTTCTATCTCGTCATTACGATTTGTTTGATATATTACGTAATATATCTTCCCACTGAAAATTGCTAGGTGGGAAAATAGAGGTACCATGTGTGCATGCGCCAATGAACCGATTTAGATAATATTTGTGATTTGTTCATGCCATGAACCATATTCATCGAAAACGGATTTTGAAAATCTTTCATAGTCTCGGAGGAGTTAGAGTTACGGAAAAACAGTTAGACAAACACACAGAATGATGGACGGACGGACGGACGGACAAACAGACAGACAGACAGACGGACGGACAGACAGACAGACAGACAGACAGACAGACAGACAGACAGACGGACGGACGGACAGACAGACAGACAGACGGACAGACACGTTTCCCCACACTGATAGCATAAAGCACCTTTCGGTACTTAATAATGCTAAGAGAATACTAGTTTTATAACATCAGTATTAATTTTGACATGAATTGGAGCACGCCCAGTAGAGATACCATACATCTTAATTGGGCAATTTTTATCATATTTCTCAATCTTAATCATTTCCCCATTAACAGCAACAACCTAAGATAATCTCATATCCTGATTTTTAAACTGTGTTTTGAAAGCACTTAAAAGAGGTTAATTCCGCTAAAATTCTCATAAAGTTAAACAAAACAAAAAAAACAAAACCAAAAAAGAAACAAATAATTCAAAGAAAGAGGCAAAAAAGACCTCCAAGCCATACACATCAATTTATCATAACGAAAACGAGGCAGTAAACCTCGAATAAATACGAATTATTCCGAGGGAAAAAAATACTATTAAAAAATTAATATGCATAGGGAAAGAAGCAATTTGAAAAAGAAAGTAATACAATAGAAATTAATGGTTTCCATGAAGAATGAAAAATTGCATAGACTAGTAAATAAGAAATTGTTGAACCACCGTTAATATGTGACCGCTTAATACGTGCTTTTCATTTGGTCCCGTCCCCTTAAAAGCTTTTTTCCATGTAAATTCAAGCTATTAATACGTGTTTTTAATCCTCTGAAACTGGATAATTGGCTCAAAAAATTAAGAAATTCATTCCATGAATCTTAAATTATTAAGTAGCGGAAGAATGGAGCTATTTATTGGTTTCACATTGTCCGTCTGTCCGTCCATCCCCTTCATAATTTCTGCATTTTTTGAAATAGAAGGTTGAAATTCGGAATGTAGCTTACTGTGGGCATGCGTACCTTCACTATTTAGTTTGGTTTTACTTAGCACACTATACGGAGGGTTGATTCAGATAAAATGAGACGACTTTAAACGCCGCGTATGACCTTGACGTAATGTGATTTGCATGATTCGTCCACTATCCATGGGGATTAGCTTTGTATACACTTGTTGCTGTTATTTGGGACATTTCGTGCTGAAACATGGGTTCCAAAATCACAGCTTTTTGGGAAGGGTATATGTTTGGCCTTTCCGACGCTAACTTCAGTCTTTCATGCATTGTGGAATTATGCAAACGAAATGGTATTGTGGTATCCAAAGCTACTGTGGGTCGAATAATCAAAAAGAACAAATTGCGACCATCTAATGAACATGGACGAGCAGAGAAGCAGACCAGAAACAAGCCCCAGCCAACACGCCCAGCTCAGGTGGTGCGAGAAATCCGGTCTGAAGTGATGAAAGAAAATCCCCCCATACAGAGAAGGAAAGGTATATCACAGGAACGCCAGACTGTCGCGGTCACAGACTGTCGGCCAGGCACGTGCAGGAACGATTCACCAACGCCAGAAAACTGTATGAAAACCATCTTGCAGGTGACCGATGGAAGTGGGTTGTCTCCTTGGATGAAGCTTGGGTGTACCTCGATGACAACAACAAACCCAGGGCAATTTACTATCGCGAAAGAGGGCGCAAGACCAGGTCCGACTTAGTCCGAAGGTGCAAGGAAAAGTTTTCAAAGAGCTTCATGGTGGTTGCCGGATATTGATCACGTGGACTGCTCACGATTCGTCGAGTTCCTGGAAAATGTAAAATTAGTGTAGCTTACTTCCAGAGTAATGTAATGGACCACATATATCGGCAGGATATCCAACGTCTGTACCCTGGTGAGCAATCAAAAGTTTGGATCCACATGGACAAGGCATCAAGCCACACTGCCAAATCATCTGTGGCTTACTACAGGAAGATGGAACAGGAGACGGGCATATGAGTTATTCCCTTCTCTCATATACCTGTAAAATCTCCTGACGCATCACCGATGGATTTCTGTGGCTTTGGTCTCCTGAAACGACGGCTCAGAAGTCGCCGACCAAGAACCGTTGATGGGCTATGGAAAGTGTGTCAGCAGGTGTGGAGCGAACTTCCCATGGAGTCCCTCAAACTCTGCCTACTTCAGTGGAAATTACGGTGCCGGGCGATAGTCCAACAACGTGGTTCTCACAACGATGGTGGCGCCATGGTATTACACACAGATATATAGTAAATAGATCGCTAGAACCCGCCTCTTCGATGAAGCCAAGCGCGCCATATTGCTTCAGTAGAAGACACCCCGTTTGACGTGCATATTTATGAGGTGGGCGTGGTCTAAAATTAGCCGATCAGCGTGCAGTATTCGTGTCACGTGACCACCCACCCCCTGCACCCCCTTCCTGACGTCACAGGCGACCATTTTCAGGTCACGTGATGGATTTTTTCCCGTGACGTCACAACTGATATGATTATTTTTAAATTTAATTTTTCATTTTAATTTTAATCTTAATTTTTTACCTACAATTTTTCTAATTTTCGGGTGTGGGCATTTCAGGTGTGGTCTTTATTTTCGGTGGTGGTGGTTCTTGGTTTGGGTGTTGGTCCTTTTTTGGAGTGTTGGCCCTTGTTTTGGGTGTTGGTCCTTTTTGGGCGTTGGTCCTTGTTTTTGGGCGTTGGTCCTTTTTTGGGCGTTGGTCCTTGTTTTTGGGCATTGGTCCTTTTTTTGGGTGTTGGTCCTTGTTTTGGGGTGTGGTTCATTTTTTGGGTGTTGGTTCTTGTTTTGGGCGTTAGCCCTCTGCTTTTGGGCGTAGGTCCTTGTTTTTGGCATGGTCCTTAATTTTTGGTGGTGGTGGTGGTGGTGGTGGTCCTTGTTTTGGGTGTGGTCACTCATCTGACTGCGGCCGTCTTCTTGTTTAATCCTGTGATTGTGACCATGTTCTGATTCCTTAAGGCTGATGATAATAAAATTAATTTCATATTCTTAGCTAAGCACAGGGTTTTGGGGCTTCACTGCAAAAAGGGGGCTTTTTGTGATTTTTATCTCGCAAGATAAGTTACTGGTATATATACTGCCACCTCAAGTTGTTTTTACCTAATTACTAATTTTTGGTTGGTATTACTTTACACTCCCTTCTAATTAACTACTTCTGTTTCAAGGCGCTCAGTTTGTTTTTTAAGTTTCAATTAATTTTTAAAAATTGCATTGCATTGTCTCATTTGAGTGGTTGTTTGTTTGCTCCCACAGCCTGATGCAGTGTTTGACAGGTGTCTGAATTCGCATATACATGCTTATAAATACAACTAGATCACACAGCCTGATGAAATGTACGTATTCACTAATTTTTTAGCTTATTTTAAAGGAGGGCTGTTTGAAATTTGTTTTATTTTCATATTTGCCTCTCTCACTGATTGCCTTTGCTCGCATGAAGGGTTGTTTTTCTCATGGTTGAACCTGAATGAAATGTTAAAATAAAAATACAAATTTCACATTTCTCAATGCTGGTGAGGCATACTTGACTCTCGCTCTCTCTATACAAATTTGCACAGCCTTGCCTCACAGAGGTTGATAAACGCGTTGTTTGATTCCCCAACCTCGCGATATTCAGTCGCCCATCCCCTCTTTTTCTCTCTCTCTCTCTCTCTCTCTCTCTCTCATACAGTATACAACTTTTTCTATTCACTTATGGTATTAGAATACAAGACTGATATGCTTTTGTACTCTTTATAGTGCAAAAGTCTGTATTCAATTTAAGGCTGTGGTCACAAGCGTTGATTTAGCATCATTCGTCACAAGTCGTTAAGTTCTCCAAGTAGCGCATTTTGCTTGGTTTGTTTTACAGCTTGAATTTTATAATTTTTACTTAATAAAGGCTGTACGTGGACTGTATTTTCGTTTTGCGTCACTCTACAATTCACAAGCTGATGACGTTCGCGTATGCGTGCATCGTGATTGCAGGGAGGACGCTCACATCCACGTTACTTCTCGGGGATACTTTCTCAAAGGTGTGTCCTTGATGGCTTGTTTTTTCTGTCTAATTACACTGATTTTTACTTTTAAAGTTTTGTCATGGGTGTATGTTCGTTTCACTGTCCTTTTACGATGTTCTACAAGGTGATAGATGCAGCATAAGTGTGTGTTCATGCGAGGGTTGTGGTTGCTAGGTCACAGCCGCTGGGGTGTCGTTGTTCAGCGCGTTCGCTCATGGCTGCATTGTTCACGTGTTTGTGTTTGCTAAAAACACTGTGTCTTCAGCAAAGTTATATGTGATATGTATTTCTGTACTTTGTTAGGGTTACCCAGCTGTTTCATCGTTTTGTTTTTGTTTTTCATCCTCATTAAATTCTCTCCCGCTAACATATTTGCACGCAGTTGATTTCGAGGTGATCGCACGAGGCCTAATGGCGGTGTACAGCGACGTCAGTCGCTACTTTCGGCGTGCAGACTAATTCAAGCTAAAAATCTACGTATCTGACAAACTAGGGTATTTGAAATACGTTTGTTTGGGATGCATTAACGTTTCACATTACTTTCAGAGGTTTTTTCATCTAATTAAAATCTGTCGTTTTAACAAAAACGTACGTACATGTTATCACACACTTCGGCGGGCTAGGCTTAGCATGTTCGAGAGGAGTACAGTATGTCTTATATAGGGACCGAGAACATTGATGGCAGTGCAGTCTGGTGGCGATCGTTAGAAAAAACTTAAATGATGAGCAACGCGCTATCACTGGATAAAGTGTGCTGCAGTTAACTTGAAAAATCATGGACACAAGAATTGGACGTACAAATTGTTGTGTTTATGGTTGTAGTAACACATACACGAAAATAATTGCTGAAAAAATAGAAAAAATATATTCCCTCTGATAGAAAAATAGGAATAATGTATTTTCATATGTTTCAACAATTCATTCAAAGTACGGCTGGTACTAGTAAAAGATTTAAATGAATTGTATGAATATTTTCATTCAAAAATCCAAAAAGGAATATTATATAGTATTGAAAAAAGTGTAGTAAAAATTAGATATAGAAAACTTAAACCTTGGATAACAAATGGAGTAATTAGATTGATAAAAAAGATAGAAAGATGCGGAAAAATTATTACGATAATTAAGTAATGCAGAATTAAAAGAAAAATATAAAAAATCAGAAACGAAGTTGTAACTCGTATTAGAAAATTTAAATATAATTATTATATGCCGTGTATTGAATCAACAGTTTCTTTTAAAAAGAAATTGAACTATCAGGGTGTCTAGCAAAACGATTCCGTAAAATTCCCTGATTTTTATTGGTTGATCACGTTATTTTCCCTGACCATAAGCAGCAAAAAAAATCTATCTTGATAGAATATTATTGATATTTTTCAAATTTTTCGTTCCTATTTCGCATTCTTTTTTTGCTGATTCTGTAAAATTCCCTGACTTTTCCCGGATTTCGCGGACGCTAGTCACCCTGACTATGTAAATGAATTTCTTGGATGAAATATGAAACGAAACGATGGTAGTATAAATATGAAAAATAATGTAGATGAGTTAAACGAAGTTAACAAATACAAAAGGCTGACTCCTTTCGATATTTAGGATTTATTTTGGATCATAAGTTAAATTGGTCAAATCATATAGCTCATAATTTAAATAAGCTATAAGTAATATCGATCTCTTTGCGTATACTTAAAACGATAATTAAGAGATCTTTATTGAAGCAAATTTTTGAAGCACTATTTCAATCTGCCCTGCAATATTGTTTACCAATTTGGGGTGCGTCTTCAAAACATATATTATTACAACATTATATGATAAATTATCTTTTGAAAAATGAACAACATTGTCCGTTAAACTATTACCAATTGTATATTTTAAGAATATGTAAATATGCACTGAAGAAAATAAATATGGAATCTTTGAAAAAAAAATCCATAGAATACGAAAACACAAAAAACTAAAGTAAAGGAATTACCTCTCATTAAATATACTTCAATACAATGACAAGTAGATTGTATGTTAGTACGATATTACAATCTAATCCCTTTAACAATCAAAAATTGTAATAATAAAATATTGCGAAGTAAAAAGTTAAAAAATGGATTTTTGAGGAAAACATACAGATTTAAACACTATTGGGGAATTTTAAATCACTTTATTTTTGTATCTTAAATTAAATACTTAGTAAAAATATAATATTTAACAAAATCTTATACGGAGCTAAATTTTAAATTTTATATATTAGATTTTTAAATTTTATATTATCTTTTGAATTTGTATATTGTATTAGAATTGATTTTTTTTTTCTGAAACTATTAATTTGTATTTATTTTTTTATTTTTAAATTTATAATCTGTCCGTTTATATTTTAAAATATAGCGATTTAAGTGTAATTTAGATTTTAAACCAAAATCTCTCGAGCAAAACTACTCATTAAATTTCGGTAGATTTGTAAATTTTGTAAATAAAAAAATAGATTTTAGCAAAGCCCACGCCAATAACATAGTTTGAATTGTTGCCATTTGCTATCGAAGATGTGAAAATCATTCACGTTGTCATTTATATTTCTTCGCCAATTTGCCACTAGGTGCGCTGCTAGTTAAAAAGTAGCCTGGCGCTCGGTCCCTATAGGAAGGCGGTTGGAGGGGAGGACAGTTCATTTCATTTTCAGGGAAAGAGTTGATATAGCCACTTCCCCCTGCAGCCTCCCCTCTCTTTTTCCCCAAACTGATAAAAGGATTAAAAACTTCTCCTTCTCATTACCATGAAAAAATTCGGGAAATCACTTTTTTTTTTTTTAAATTTCATTTGCATTTTTTATAGATTTTATCTGTAAATTGTTTTGTTTTGTATATATTTTTTAATTATTTATTTACATTTTTTTGAATATTTCTTTTGAAAATTTCATTTGTATTTTTTGTAGATTTTATCTGTAAATTATTTTGTTTTTGTATATATTTTTTGTAATTTCTCTACATTTTTTGAATATATTTTACTACATGCTAATTTTTGTAGGGTTTTTTTTTTTATCTTCTAACTTCAAAGCTTTAAGATATCTTTTTGATTTAATCCTCTTATTAGTACGTTAGATGAGAAGGGAAATTTAGTAGCTGGAGGGGGAAGTGGTAGTAACTTTATCACTGCGTTTACATGCACAAAAGTGGCATGTAAACAGGCTTCAACACCCCGATCCGGATCGAGTTCAATCC
>JAHWFO010001075.1:64816-80465 GCA_023313115.1 Rhysida immarginata
AAAAAAATGCAATTTTAATTTTTGTTAATCTGATAATAATGGAATATTTGTAAAGGCAGGACATTTAAACTGGAAGGATATTTAAAAGTTTAATTGCTATCAATAAACAAACCTAACATAATTTATCAAATATTAGCTAATTGATTTTAAAATGTTTTAAAATTTTAAATACCTAACCTTTCCTTTTTAAACAAAAAAACGAAAAGGAAGAAATAATTCTCAGTTCAATAAAATAATCAATTTATTAATCCAAATATTGTAATAAGCAATTAACTAATAATATAATTACTTGTGAACTGAAGTATTGGATCTTTCAATATGTATGAGAATGTGGTCGCCAGTTAGTATTAGAAAGGGAAATTATAATTTGTACATCTCGCACAAATCAACAATAATTTGGATTATAATTAGTGAACTGTACATTTTATTTTATTAACTTTCAAATTATAATTTATAAAGAAGAATTTTCCTAGTTGATTGTTTAATATAATCTCTTCCTCCTTTTCCATTTAAACTATTTTTTTTTTAAAATTAATGTTTAAGAATAACTTTATTTATCACAAAATAATTTTTTATCGGATGGGCCGATTTGGATAATTATTTTTTGTTTAATAGAGCAAGTTTTTCTGGTGGTCCCATAATAAATTCATCCAGATATCTTAGGTAGATATTATAAAAAATAATTGTTTGCGATTGATTCACATGCATTGCCTCCCGCGATCAGCGTTTCTTGCCAATCCCATAATGGCGGCGCGAAGGCACCACTAGAGGGGAGGTCACTGCCAGTCTCTTTCTTCATTTGTCTCTGGCTTGAACACTGACCGTAGTGGCAAACGACGCTGTACTCCTCGCGAACATGCTAAGCCTAGCCCGCCGAACTGTGTGATAACAAGTACGTAGGTTATTGTTAAAACGACAGATTCTAATTAGATGAAAAAAACTCTGAAAGTAATGTGAAACGTCAATGCATCACAAACAAACGTATTTCAAATACGCTGGTTTGTCAGATACGTAGATTTTTAGCTTGAATTATTCTGCGCGCCGAAAGTAGCGACTGACGTCGCTGTACACCGCCATTAGGCCTCGTCCGATCACCTCGAAATCAACTGCGTGCAAATATGTTAGCGGGAGAGAATTTAATGAAGATAAAAAACAAAAACAAAACGATGAAACAGCTGGGTAACCCTAACAAAGTACAGAAATACATATCACATATACCTTTGCTGAAGACACAGTGTTTTTAGCAAACACAAACACGTGAACAATGCAGCCATGAGCGAACGCGCTGAACAACGACGCCCCAGCGGCCGTGACCTAGCAACCACAACCCGCGTTCCCGCTCATGTCATATCTCGATTGCAGAATGCCTTACATAAGTGCGAGAAATGGTTTGCTAAGTGGAGACTGAATCTAAATGTTGACAAATGCAAGGCAATGTTCATTACAAAGAAACTTCGGAAACCCCCGAGTCCTCTCTTCCTTTCTGGTAGAGAGCTCGAATGGGTAAAGATTACAAATACCTCGGAGTGGTGATAGATGCCAAGCTAAATTGGGGCGACCATGTCTCCTACGCCATCAACAAGGCAAAGAAGGCAAAGTTCAGTCTGGTAGCTCTTCTGGGGCGGAACAGCGCGCTTGGATTGGACTGCAAACTGTTGCTGTATAGGACGGTAATCCGAACCATCTTGCTTTATGGTATGCCCGCATGGGCTACAATATGTAAGTCCAGATGGAAGGATCTCCAAACTTTCCAAAACGTTACCTTGAGGACCATTGCTCAACTTGACAGGAGAGTTGCAACAAATACTTCTATTGCCGACGATTTTAGGATACCTCCCATTGGGTATCACGTCCAGGAATTGATGAAAAAGCTGCTTCCGAAGATGAAGGACCATCCCAATCCTCTCGTTGCAGATATTCTTGAGCACCCGCTTACCTGCAGAAGCCTTCTTAGACATCGCAGGCCGCGTCACCTCCTGGACATCAATTTCGACGACATCCAAAAGGCGATATTTCCCGAATATTGGATCTCCTAGCTCCTCGTGTCCCTTGTCCCTCGTCAATCAACAATCAACACTATCGTCCTGATAGGAAAGGACTCCATCTTATCCTCTGGATGACTTAACTAGGTTTCATCTGGCTTCTCGCCTAGTTCAGTGTACTTCCCGTGGTTACTTTCTGGACGAGTATGGCAGTGAAAGCGTTGCTTTCGGACCATTCGTTTCGTTTTACCTGCACTGTTCGATTGTCGATTGTCGATAAACAAGTCAGTTCTCTCAAGAATCTCTTGAGGTTCTCCTTGTCTGCTGAAGATGAAAGCAAAGCTTTCGAAAGACGTTTACAGGTTGTATTGTTTTTTTCATTCTTTTTGTTTTATTTCTTGTTTAACGCTTTTTTTAGTTGTGGTTAAAGAGTGTTGTGCTTTTAATCTGTTCATACACTTCACTGTTCGTTTGTTGATAGTCGATTATCAACATGAAAACTTTTGATGCTACGGCAGCATATTTGGATCTCCAAAAACTTCTGTAGCAGTGTTGCCAACTTGGGGGATTTTCCACCAGTTTTTTCATGATTTCCATGCAATATATAATCGAACAATAAAACAAATGAACATATGACTACCATGGATTGTTTATTACATATTCCTGCAAAATAACAATGATGATTTGAAAAATAACATTAATAATTCACGTTTTATGATTTTGACTGTTGCAAAAATATAAAGACATATTGCCTAATCTTATAAAACAACTAGATTTTGAATTACTGTAACTTTGAAAATTCGATCAGGCATTGATTCTATTAACTTTCTCATATTAGAAATTTCAATCTTTCCCAGCTGGTTACAAGTGCTTGCTTCAAATCATTGACAGTATCAGGCACGTACGCAAGGGGGGGTCGGGGGGGGGGGGGGGCGAGCGACCGCCCCAAAAATGCTGAATGTTTTTTTGAGTTCTGTGAATTTTTTTTTGAGTGAATGAGTAATGGAGTGGTTGGCAAGAAGTTGTTTTTAATTTCAGTTTTTTAATTTTCCTTTTTTTCCTCCTTTGGCCTGTTCCAGTGCCATTTCCCCTCCCCCACCAATCATCCCACTCCTTGCTCACTCCAGTTAAACAAAAGGATTTTCCCCCTTTTTCATGTATTCGTAATGTGGAAAAGAAGCCATACACATGAAAACACCCATTCAACCAATTGCATTGTAACCAATTAACAATTACAAAAGTTAATTAAAATCAAACAAAAAATTAATTAAAGTGAAAAACTAATAACAATTGCAATAAAAAGTTGCAGTAAATAATTTTATACACAAAAATTTGCACAACTGCAATGGAAAAAATTAAGAGTTTATTTATAATTCCAAACAAAAACAAACAGAAAAAAAATATTATCCTTATCTTCTACTCCTTTCTGACCTGAATTATTTAACTTTCCAACTTGGGGGTGGGGTAGGAGAAAAGGACCAATCTTTATTGTAGCCACGGCCTCCTCTAACTACGAAGGTCATGTAGTTAGAGGAGGCTATGTTTTAGCAAGATCAAATCCTCACACCTCCCCTACGAAGTAGCCAACTCTCATGCCTTTGAGTTTAATATAATTTAATATCGTTTTATTCCGATTTGTACACGATATTTGTACAATCACTTTTATTTTGCCTTTGATTTTATTTATTTCTCAAACTGAACATCTTTTCTTGCCTCATTAGCTCAACCAGTCAGGAACAAAAACGTAACTGACAATCTGTCCCTGATTGGCTGGGGCATATTTGAAAGTATATGGGGGTGGGGTAGGAGAAAAGGTTACGTTATCATCTTACTCCTGTTAAAACGCGTAAGCAAAAAGTTAA
Source organism: Rhysida immarginata (assembly GCA_023313115.1). Lineage (NCBI taxonomy): Eukaryota > Metazoa > Arthropoda > Chilopoda > Scolopendromorpha > Scolopendridae > Rhysida > Rhysida immarginata. The sequence goes on from JAHWFO010001075.1 coordinate 68,661, forward strand.
TAAATTTAAGTATTGCTTAGAAATCTAGACTCGTCTCATCCATATTTATATTAATCTGACAGAGCAAATTGAAGAAGATTTAAAATACACATGTATGGTAAACAATTAGTTACACTATTTTAAGTAAACAGGATGTTCATTGTTTGATTATTTGAAATTTTATAACTAATTGTTTATTTAAAATTAAAAAAAAAACTCTTTATATAAAATTTTTATCTGCTGTAAATGTTTACCACGCGTCTTGTGCTTATCTTGTATGTTATTCACAATTTGCAACTAATTGTATACCATCCTTTTGCATTTTGCTTATCTTCAGGAAGTAGTCAGATAATTTAATATAAATCTTAATATATAGATTGTTTGTTTAGAATTATTTACTTCTCTAGTAGCAATATTATAAATTGTGCCGTCTGTTTCTAAACATATTTGAGAAATTTTAAGTACCTATAATACATATTTTTATTAATCATTTTTAGCGCATATACAAATGACATACAAATTTAAATGGTAAATTTTATTCCTTATTTGTAATTTTTTTTTGTTGAGATAATAGCAATATCTTCTTCCTTTTAATGGAATAATTTAGATTTACTCTCTTATTAAATGTTTCATATGTTTCCTTTTATTTAAAAGTAAAAAAGACACAAACTTGATATTATTTATATGTGACTGTATATCACTTTAAATTATTGTATATTAATTAATTTTAGATATCATACAGAATGTTTAGATCATCATAAATTATAGAATAGTATGAAAATTGTTCTCACCTTTTTCTGTTCCGATACTTCTCTTAATCTTCATTCGCTCCCTGCGAAGCGATGCACAGAGATATTCCATTTTTTTGCGACATGCTTTAATGGGCTTCCCCGTTTCCTGGGCAATCTTCTGCCACGCGTCTTCTTTGCTTAATCTATTGTAATACTCCGGATGCTTTGGGTTCCAGAGCACTTCTTGTTGGCGATAGATTTCAATTAACTTTAAACACTCCTCATTAGTATACTTCATAGTAATAAGTTTAAAAATTTTGGATGGATAACGTGCTGACTATCCTTTGTGCATGCTCGATCGGAAATAATGGCTTTAGCTTAGTGCACACTTTCATTTGCCCGTTTCGTATCACCGGATGGAAACAAGTTAATACGAAACGGGCAGGATCGCTCGTATCAACGTTTGTCCGGAGGCTAGCAACGGGTAAGATCGCTTGAAAAGGCGGCTTTTGCTCGTCACAATAAAGGAATGGAACGGAGCGAAACTTTCCCCCCTCGTACCCAGTTAAAATCTGTGCAGTTCACTCCCATATTATTTTGTTTGTTTGTTGTTGTTTTTTTCAGTTTTAACATAAAATGTATTTTATTTATTTATTATTTATTTTGGAAAAAAACAACAACAACAACAAAAAAAAACAGCGAGATATTTCAGTCTGTAAGCGTAATCTGTAGCAACAGAACAAATACGATCTATTAAATTAAATAACAAAGTTTCAAAATAATAATAGTAATAATTTCAAAGTAAAATATAATAATAAAGATTAGATGATACAAACTAAAAATTAACACGAAAAAAAACCATTATCAGAATTTTCAACGGCTACAAATACCAAAACTTATCTAATCTAACAACAAAAAAATAAGGAATGAAAACATATTTATTAGGTCAGAATTTATTCATAAAAATAATAAAAGGCACAGCATTATATATTATTACATTCATTAGAAGAATTTAACATATTGGCTTTAAATTTTCTAAGCAAATAAATTTCCTGTAATGTTTGCGCCTGTTATTTTGTTTTCCGGATTATCGTTTAAATCGTACTTTAAAAAAAAAATAAAATAATTAATAAATAAAAACACCAGTCGAGGATCCACGCCAGAGACTGATTGAACAAGCCTACACAACGGGAAGACCAGCCTCACCCCCCCCCCCCCCCCCCACCCCTTCTCGGTGGGGGTGACCGAAGCAAGGCGGGTTTATATTTATTTTCAGCCTTCGTGCATAAAAATAGAAGTGAATGCTCGAAGGCTGCAACGCAGTAACGAATCAAGTGAGTAAGAGCACGCATTTGCAATGTTTTGTTTCGCAACACCGAGAGGAAACAGACAAATGAAACAAGAGTGTTTTTGAATGTTTATCAGCGTTGAAATCGGCTTTGAGAGCATGGAGGAAGAGAACTGATCAAATGTGAAAACTAACAATGTAAGCGATATCTGAAAGGGACTTGAAGGGACTGAAAATGTTTGGTTTTTTTGTTGTTGTTTTGTTTTTGAAGTGAAACTTCTTATGCGGCGACAATGGGGAGGGGGGGGGGGGGAAATCCAGCATGAAACGCTTTTCTTGTTACGGAAGTGACATAGTTCCAACAATCCAACCTTCATTGTTTCCAACAAACGGAAAACGCTGATTGTTAACATCCGAGATGGAGCGTGACCACTGAGAGAGAATGCCTTCGCATTGAAATGTAATGCATTGTTACATCTTGGACTAATAAGTAATAATGCATTGTTCATTATTAGTCCAAGGTTACATCATAGTGGAATTCAGGGCTTATTTTTGGTAGAAATACGAATAACAATGCACTATTCTGCTGGTGACATCAGTTCCTGGCCCGTTGCCTAGCGATTCCAAACAATAGGTTAACACATATCAGTGCTACAATACAGCAGAATCCCGTCGTCAAGTAATATCAATGAATTGTAAAAGTAAGTACTTATTTTATAATAATAATAATAATAATAATAATAATAATAATAATAATACATGACGGAATTCAACAAAAAAATATGAAGATCAAACTAAAAAAAAGAATATTACCGAAGAATAAGAGAAATCCTCAAAACAGAATTATTTATTTATTTATTTATTTATTTATTTATTTAATTGAATTAAATTATTGATACAAAAATATAAAAGATGCCCAAAGGGAGCTGGTATGGTACAAGACCGACTAGTAGGCTCCCCTGGGCACCGTACAGAATCAAGGAATTTAATTATAAATCATATGTTACAATATCACCTAAAACTTAAATTAAACAAATTACCAAAGATTAAATATTAGTAGATTTAGTAATAACTAATGTTAATAAAATTTAATAATAAACCAATTTAATTAAATGCTAAAAATAAGATAATGGCAATATCATCGTTGGCGGTACCTGTAATTCAATATAGCATGGATATAATTAAGTGGACTCAAGCTGAAGTACAAAACCTTGACACACAAACAAGAAAAATGCTTAATATATATGGTGCACTCCATCCACTTGCCGATATCGATAGATTATATATCCTTAGAAAAGAAGGAGGTCGAGGAATGGTCAACATTGAATCCATGTATAATATCGCCAAAGAAGGACTCCAGAACTACTTAAAACTAAAAGAACGAGATAAATACTTGGGTATGGTGTTCAGACAACAAAAAACTCAAGACGACGAAAACCAAAAACAACAAAGCATAGAAGAAGAGATAGAAGACACCAACCCAGGTAAACCTAAAACACTAAAAGTAAAAGAGATAAAACAACGCCTGAAACAAAAAATTAAAGAGAAATGAATTGAAAAATGGAAATCCAAACTACTACACGGACAATTTGCAAAAGAATCAGAAAAAGAAATCATAAACCGAAACCAATCACGGGCGTGGCTCACTCACGCAAATCTCAAGATAGAAACGGAGGCACTTATAACAGCCTGTCAAGATCAAGCCATTGCCACAAATTATATGAAGTAAAAATAATGAAAACTGGCAGAGACCATAAATGCAGACTTTGCCGGTCTTTCAGTGAAACCATCCACCATATTGTAACGGACTGCCCTATATTGGCAAAAAAAGCATATCTGGAGCGGCACAACGCAGTGGTAAAACAACTCCATTGGAATATCTGTAAATACTATAACATACATGTCGACGAAAAGTGGTACCAACACGATCCGGACCCTGTAGTTAACACACAAGAAGTCACAATCATATGGGATACTCAGACTCAAACAGACAGGAAGATAACAGCAAATAAACCAGACCTGATAGTCAGAGATAAAAAGAAGAAACAATGCCTTCTAATAGATGTAGCCATTCCATCTGATTACAATATAACACAAAAAGAAGCGGAAAAACAACTGAAGTATAGGGATTTACAAATTGAAATACAGAGAATGTGGAACCTTAGAACTAAAGTGATTCCCATCATCATCGGAGCAACAGGACTCATCTCTATAGTACTTCAAACTTTATAAAAGAAGTTCCTGGGAAGCATAATCTCCTACAGATGCAGAAGACAGTAGTGCTGAATACTGCACACATAATACGCAAAATACTATAGCATATAACATATCATCTGATAATTTTCCAAAACTAAAGTAACACCCTACGTGCGCGGTGCGCACCGGTGATACTAAGAAGCAAGTCCTTAGCATAAGTGCTAAGTGGAACCTTGAAAAAATAATAATATTAATAATAATAATGTAAAATATAATACTAGGTATATGCATGCGTGTTACCCGAACTTGCATCTCCCATTCATAGTATTTTTATGATTGTAGTTATGTGAATCAAACGGAGAGTACGGCGCCAATTACAGCTGCAGAACGCATAAGAGCGTACAGAGCTTGTAGCCGAACTGAAGAAGCAATTCCAAACAAAAAAAAAATTATGCTGAAGCTAAAAAAAAAGTCTACAGGACGCGTACGAAATTTTCGAGCTTGTAAACGACAGGATTTGGAATCAAATCCGCCATATACATCTGCAGAAAGGGAAAAACACAAGTATTCCGTGAATATACCACAGAGCACCCTACAACGAAGGCAATTTTAATAAAATATGCAAAGCGGTGATGAACAGTGTTATTTATCACGATGTTAAAACTGAGCGAAGACTATTCGCAAAATTCGTAGCTCAATGATTGTTGATTTAATAAAGTCATTCCGCGAGAATGATAGTGTTCGCTCCGAAACAATCGAATGTCTTATTCAAATTATTTATTAATTTAAAAATTCCATTAACTTCAAATTTTAAACTCGATTTTATCGATGAAGGCAAGAGATGGAGGGTGCGGTCTTAGAGACATTCTTATTTTACTTTTCAATGCTGGAAAAAAAATGGCAACATGACGAAAATAATTCTACACCGCACACTCGCGTGTAATATTTTTTTTCTTCCAGTAACACGCATTTACAACTTTTATCTTCACTAATAATTTTTTGATTTATTTATTGCTGGAGAGACTTCGTTTTCAATGTTAAAAGTGCATATTTTAGTTTATTGTATAATGAAGTATATTATAAAATATTAATTTTATTTCTCTAATGCTTTTGTAACAATGTTAACATTTGGAATAAGACATTGTAGTGTTGCTAGATCATAAACTTGTTTTTTAGGTTTTGTTTGGTATTAACGTCCTTTCAACTGCCATGGTCATTTCAGGACGGCGTTATAGGGGCCGCAAATTTTGCCTCGCAAGGGTTCTTTAACGGGCAGCTGGCAAATGACTACACGGGACCAATGCCGAAGGAAGTGCGTGATCTCAGGATTTTCCCCCTGAAAAAATCCTCGTCGTCCTCGGTCGGAGACGAACCTGCGTCCACGGGCATCAGAGGCGATCACGCAATCACTGAGCCACCGAGGCCGATTTATAAACTTGTATTTGTATAAGACACTTTGATTTTTTTAAATAAATCTTTCATGTTTTTAATCATTATTAGCAACTAATCCTTTTCACTGATTACATCATCCAATATTTTTCACTTTCACACATCATCATGCACTTGAAAGTTTAATTTCGGTCTGGTGTCCCGTGATACACACACTTTTTTTAGTGATTTACAATTGTTGTACTTTCAACTCTACTTTAGTCTAAACAGAATATCATTATAGTGATCAATTTTTATATATTAATTATTAGGAGCTTTAGCATAAAAGCTACTAATAAGAATGCGCCCTTGGTCTGTACGTTAATCCGTCCGTCCGCCGTTTGCACGATAACTTGAAAACTGTATAACTTTTTCAAATTCTGTTTTTAGAAATATGACCATCAAAGTCTTAGCTCGACCGTATCAAGTTTTCAGAATTTTTCGTGGACCTCTTCAAGTCGACTTCATGTGCTAAAACAGTGAGTTAAAGAATACAAAGATAATGGTATGTCATACACTGTCATATCAATGAATTATGACCAGCAGCCCTTCAAAGCACACGCATGGTTCGCCCCAACAACGATTACACATTGCAAAATTTGCATAACAGGCTGAGAAAGCTTTAAAGCTGGTGCATCAAACGGCAGGTGCACGAGCCTCAAGATGGGTAAACGTCCGGATTTAACGGACATCCAAAAAGGGATGATAATAGGCTATCGCAGCAAGGGTGGCACCATCCCCAAAACGGCATGATTTGTGAACTGTTCACGGTCCGCTGTAGTGAAGGTGTACAACGAGCGGAGAGCAGGGACAGATATCGCGTCCCAACACCATCACTGTAAAGGGTCACGAGCCATCGACCAACAGGGTGAGCGGCGCCTACGACGACTCGTAAAAGGTGACAGGAGAGTCACAGTCCATCAACTGGCCACCAGATTCAACAGTGGTGTCAACAGACGTGTATCCGACATTACCGTTGAACGCACCCTATTACGGATGGGCCTGAACAGTCGACACATGATTGTTGCACCCATGTTGACCAGGGGTCATCGTCAACGACGCCTCGACTTTGCACGTGAGCACCGCCACTGGACACAGACGAATGGGCTAAGGTCGCCTTCTCCGGCGAGTCAAGGTTTTTGCTCCATAAGATTGATGGGCGATGGCGAGTGCGTCGTGAACGCCATGAAAAGAGACTGCAGGAGGCTATTGTGGGCCGGAAATAGGCTGGTGGGGTTAGTGTATATGTGTGGGGGATCTTCTGTTGGGAGTACTTAGATCCACTGTTTCGTCTAGAGGGCAATTTGAATGCCTGTGGCTATCTGTCAATCGTAGCGAACCAAGTGCACCCATATATGCTCACGATGTTCCCCCTATGTGATGTGTTCCAGCAGGACAATGCACCCTGCCACAAGACACGTCTCTTTCTGGATTGGTTCGAGGAACACTCTACTGACTTTCGAGTGCTCCCTTGGCCCGCTAATTCGCCGGACATCAATCCAATCGAACATCTGTGGCAGCACCTTGATGGCCATTTACGGCAGCTGGACCCTCCACCTATGATTCTCGAAGCTCTATGGACAGCGCTTCAAGCGGAATGGACTGCCATACCATCGGACACATAATGCGCACTTCTTGCGTCCATGCCACGACGCCTAGCAGCAGTTATAGCGGCGAAGGGTGGCTACTCCCATTACTAACCAGGTGTCATAATTCAGTGATATGACAGTGTATAATATAACAATCGATTTGTCAGGAAGGAATATATTGTTACTTTCTGTTCATCTTTTAAGCATTATTGACATCGGCGCGCGCACGTGATATCGCTTTGTCGACGCACGATTGCTCAAGTCACTGGCTACTTGATACTAACTGCCTGTCCACTGAAGCAGAAAACAATGGAAAAAAGTCAGCCAGAGGATAGGGAGAATACGTGGCTCCCTCTGACGTTTATTTACGATACCTGCATAAAACTGTTTATCTATACAGGGTGTTTCAAAATTATGTACAATAAATTTAGTGACATATTCTTCAGGTCACAAGAAGACGAAAATGTTCTATAGCACTTTGTCTGGAAACGATTTGTTTGCGAGTAATCCAATATCATACAGTAGGGAAGCACGGTAGTTAGCGGACGATATTTTAGCAGTTCCAGCGTTCTTTTGTTTCCAGTTCTTTTGTTTCTGCAGAATGCATTGCCAGAATTACTGGAAGATGTTCCTCTTTTGATAAGATCTAACATGTGGTTCATGCATGATGGCGCTCCAGCACATTTCAGCCATGTTGTGCGAGCACACCTTAATGCTGCATACACGAATCGGTGGATAGAGGTGGATCGGTAGCCTAGCCTGCAAGATCACCCGACCTTAATCCCTTGGACTTTTTTCTGTGGGGTCATGTGAAAACGATCGTCTACAGCACAGAAGTTCCTAACATTATGGATCTGCGACAACGAATTGAAAATGCATGCCAAACCGTTCGTAATGCTGGCGACGAACTCTTCCATGAAATCAGACGGTTGCTCATGCAACGAGCCGAAGCGTGCGTGCGAGCTGGTGGCGGGCACTTTGAACAATTCCTGTAATTTGGAGCCACGGGTTTAGTTGGCTGTATCGCGTAAATAAATCGTTTCCAGACAAAGTGCTATAGAACATGTTCGTCTTCTTTTGACCTGAAGAATATGTCACTAAATTTATTGTACATAATTTTGAAACACCCTGTATATATAAAAATGAATTGCTGTTCGTTAGTCTCGCTAAAACTCAAAAACGGCTTGACCGATTTGAATAATTTTTTTTTGATTTGTTTCTTCTAATACAGGGGTGGTTTAAAAAACACAAGAATAAGGAAAACCAACCCCTAAGGGGGAGAAAGGGGGATTGAAAATTTGTTAACACATTAACTGGTATTGCAGTGTATTTTTGACACATTAACTGGTGTGGCACTACAAACGTAACACATTTACTGGTGTGGCACTACATAACTAACCATATTAACCTCTTTTAGGGAGGGGGATAACGAATTGTAGAGTGTGCTATCCATGTAGCGTAATATCTCCACCATGACCTACCTAAAACCTTCCCAGGGTCCATCTGAATTATCATGAAAAATTTCATCAAGATTGGTCTAGCCATTTTGAGATGGACAGCGAACGGATAGGTCCATGTGTATTTCTTTCTTATAATAATTCATAGATTTAAATTCTAATTATGGACCAAAAATATCTATCTCCTGACGAACAATGCAAGGTAAAGTTTGTGCAACAATAGACTGCTCTGTTTGTTTCAACAGTAGTGATAGCAACACAGAATTCTAAAAATGATATGGCATTAAATACAAAAATAGGAGAAAATATACCAGATTCAGCCAATCAAATAGTTATGTAAGACATGTTCATTAAGACATGTAAATGAATCTCAAGACTGATCATTTTGTAAATTTCATTAACAAAAATATTTTGAGGACACACGACTTACATGCATAAATCGAGGACCACCCTCTTATAAAATACTCTTCGGCTTTCTAATTTCCTGACCATAATTTAAAGTTTCGCGTAATGGTCGTCAGCATACGGCTGGAAGGGTCTTCCTCCTCTGAGAATCAGTGAGAAGGCGTCGGAAATTTTAACAATACATATAATTCCTGTCCTTTGTGCTTTTCTTAGAATTGATAGTTGTTAGAATGTAACATTTTCTTGAAAAGCTTTAAAAACGAGCAGTAAATGGAAATAATGGAGAGTTACCAGACTATTGAGAAACAGTGGAAAGGCGGCAGAGAAAGCAGCCCCTTCACTCGGTGCTGTATCGATTTTTCCAGCACACTGCTTCAACTAAACAAGTGGTGAGTGACCCTGTAGCCGTCGATGCAAATGTGTCAATAGAAGAAACTGCGACTGCCAGATCACACCAAGCGATGAATGCAACAGTTTTGCTTCAAGACCTCGAGAGCAGAGTGTGAATTGCAACAGTTTACCAATTAGAAAAATTGATGGAAAAATTTCGCGACCTGGATTCGAACCAGGAACCCCGACTGTCATGGTCAACGCCTCTATCAATTGGGCTATCACAGACACTTGAACAGCCATGTTGTCACTAAGTGTCTTAAAGACAACCAAGTTGTCAAGAAGGAAAGCCCAATGGGAGGTGGGCACCCGGTTCACAGATCGTGAATTTCTCCTATCCAAACCATCAGAAAGTTTGATGAACACACAATAAGAAATAAAGAAATTAAACTGGAGCAAACACCAAACATTAGGTAAAGACTACTTGGTTGTCTTTAAGACACTTAGTGATAGCATGGCTGTTCAGGTGTCTGCGATAGCCCAATTAGTAGAGGCGTCGACCATGACAGTCGAGGTTCCTGATTCGAATCCAAGTCGCAGAATTTTTCTATCCATTTTTCTAATTAAAATCATTTACCTGATACTTGGAGTTTGCTCCAGTTTAATTTCTTTATTACTTAACAGTTTATCAATTGTTGGAATTGCAAAATACACAGACACAAACGATCATGTACATCCATCGCCACCCAAGAAGAGAATTTTGGAATTGTGGAATTTTTAGATAAACAAATGAATTTTTAAAGGTCAAGTCACACAAAATAGAAGAACTACAGCCATAGCCAGGGCTGATCAAACTATTGTTTCATTTTCATTCTATTTCCTTCCAATTTTGTAGCCATACATTATTCGACACATTGTTTCCCCTGTATATGGGTAAACTCGCTCAGCTATGCACAACATTCCAACACGAACCGGGGAGAACTGTTACAGGGCCATCCATTAGGAACATTTTAAAAAATTTTTTTCGGTTTTTCTATATGAATTTTTACTGTTTTAATGTGTTAATTTTTACTGTATATTCCCATTCAGATATTGCAAACTTTCGTCAAAAAAGAGCCCTAGCAACGCCGGATATACCAGCTAGTATTTTTATAATAAATGGATATTACCTTTTCAGCTTTAATTTGAAATAAAAAATTAAAAGTACAATTTGAAGGTGTAATACGGATTATGAATGAAATAAGGAATCTTTTTTTGCAATCATTTTAATACAAATTAATTTATTTAATTATAATTTTAATATTTTTCTCGATAGAAGGTTTATTGCATAGAGTTTCTTTCCTCGTTCAAGTCCGTTGACAGAAAAGATGAATTTGTTAGTAAAATTTTTAAAATCCTGTGTAAACACAAGTTTTTAATTTCAGAATAGTGTTTTTCCTCGCCTCATCCTCTACGGCGTAGGCTTTCTAGTTCTCCTGTCTGCCTGATCGTGGGTTCGAATCCCGCCGTGGGCATCGATGTTTGGGTTTGTCCTGGGCTGAGTACAGATAAAACTTGTGTAAAAGGCGCAAAATGACCTTAATAGTCGACGCCAAAATTTCTAGTAAACCAACCAACCAACCTCGCCTCATCCACATGTAAACCATTGAATGTCATTTATGGATGGCATTAGCTGCTCCATCAAAAGTTTTGAGAGTTTTTGAGTTTTTTTTAAATAAGATAGAAAATGTTTCACATAATCATCAACTAAACTAATTAAAGAAAAAAATTTAGGATTTGGGTAAAAAAAGGCCACCCCTGTCTTGAAATTCATGAAAATATTGATGCCTGATGTTGATTCTGTTCGCATCAAATTCAAAACTGCAAGTTCACAAGAGTGCTGATCTTTGATGTATTTGCATCCCAAACGCAGCATTCTTCAGAGCACGGTGTAAGAATAAATTTTATTCTTATACCGTGCTTCAGAGTAACTGTATTGTGATGGAGCAGCTAATGCCATCCATAAGTGACATTCAATGGTTTAGATGTGGATGCGGTAAGGAAAAACATGACTCTGATATTAAAAAGTTGTTTTTACACAGAATTTTAAAAATTTTACTAACAAATTTATCTTTTCTGTCAACGGATTTGAATGAGGAAAGAAAAATAATATGCAATAAACCTCTATCGAGAAAAATATTAAAATTATAGTTAAATAAATTAATTTGTATTAAAATAATTGTAAAAAAAATCCTTATTTCATTAATAAACCGTATTAAAACTTCAAATTGTATTTCAATTTTGTATTTCAAATTAAATCTGAAAAAAAAATTTAATAATCTGTAAATTTACTATAAAGAATTTCATGCAATATGATGATATCACTTTTTAAAGGCAGTATTAAAATTATAATTAAAAATATT
>JAHWFO010001075.1:80565-104392 GCA_023313115.1 Rhysida immarginata
TTTCATTAATAATCCGCATTAAAACTTCAAATCGTATTTTTAATTTTGTATTTTAAATTAAAGCTTGAAAAAGTAATATAAATTTGCTATAAAAATATAAACAGTTTTGTAGAAAACTTGGCGCCCTCTAACGTTTATTTACGATACTACTGGCTGACTTTTTTAGTCTCAGTGGACAGGCAGTTAGTATCAAGTAGGCAGTGCTCAAGTGCTCATAATTTATAATATTAACACTTAGCTGAAGAATGGCGCTACTTATTGGTTTTATAATATCCGTCTGTCCCATTCATAATTTCTACATTTTTTGATGTAGAAAGTTAAAATTAGGAAGGTAGCTTACTATGTAGCATGCACACCTTCACTATTTAGTTTGATTTTGATTGGTGCACTGGGCTCGGAATTAGGGGGTATGATTCAGAGAGGACAAAAGATCTATGTTCTATTTAGGTACGTAAAGGAGTGAAATTCAGTATACAGATTCCTCTAGGCAAGCTCTACATTACTATGAAGTTTAGGCCCAATTCTTCCAGTAGGGTCGGAATTGCGAGGGTGGCAGTCACTTGGTCGTTAGAACAATGGCAACATATGGCATGTGATATGTCCTTCCATCGGAAATGATGAAAAAGGAAAGAACATACGAGCATTTTTATATTTTTTACACATTGCGTTCGAGAAAATCAATTTTTTGATTAAAAAACTTGGGGAAAGGAAAGAAAAGTGCAAATAAAGGGATAAAAATAGATGATCGCAGGGTCTACTACGTGCCTTACCCTTGCTCGGGGGAGTAATTTCTTGTTAATAAATGTATAAATGTATTTCTGCATCACTGCTAAAGCTCCTCCTTGGAATGTTTACAAGATTTTTTTTTATACGTATATTTATATAAATAACTTACAAATAAATTCTTTCTCTCTCTTAATGTGCCGTCTCCTGTCGGAGGTTGGCGACCAATTGATATTGGTGAACTTAGTTCGACTAGGAATAATAATGCGGTGGTTTCCATTGCCTTCCGCGTGATTACAGTCTATTTCATAAGAGAAGTCCGTTGAAATTGACCAATCAGAATAAACCACTTATTGGCTAGTTACTCCTAGCGCCATTCAACGTCATTCTGTTTGCAAACGAAAATGAAACTACTGAAAGTGAAAACGAAATTACTGAATTAAAAGGCTGCTCTGCCTAACACGAAGAAAATATTTCTAGTACAGTCTCCTAGCAAAATACCACGGAGCAAATAAGCATCAATCATGCTTATTCCTGATTGGTTTTTGATTATCATCAATTATATTTCAACGGACTTCTCTTATGAAACAGACTGTAGTATGGGCCAAATACAACATCCATGCATTAGCGGGATTCGAACCCGCGACCCGAGGATCTCGAGAACCACTAAAGCCTGCGCCCCAACGCTCTCGGCCACCGCGGGGACCGGCAAATAAATCCTAATAATAATAATTACGAATGTCCGTAACCATCAAATAGGAGAAATAAGATAGAGAGTGCATTCGCCAGGGCATTGAGCGATTTCGGATGCCAACATTAAGGCAAAATAACCAACTGCAATTTGGGGACGCATGAGATCGGAGCGACGCTATTTACAATGCAAAGACCGTGTCGTTTAGCATTTTCAGGAATATAAATCTCCAAAAGAGGAACTGTTGTTGCGAGCAGTGGCAAAGGAGATAATGAGTGGCTTTGCACACTTTATCTTATTCCTCTATTATGGTACTATTAGAATTTAGCATGAATTTTCTCTAAGCACCGAGAAATGGCATTAATTTGGTAGCACTTTATGTATTAGTTGGGTGTAGATAACCAACGGAAGTGAGTGCCGTAAGAATTTAGTGCATCGGAAAACATTTTCTTTTAGTTCCGTGATTTTTTCACGGGAGAAATGCTCGTAATTTATATAATAAAGTTGCACACTGTAATAACTAAACAAAGCACAACATTTGAAACCATGGGCTTTTTATCTAGTGGTATGTGCACAGTCATTGTTTCAATGGGAATAAATTACATGATTATCAAAGTTAAATTGTAGATGTCGCAAACGCTTCTTCTTGATGATAAGACGGCCAGTAGCTGAGACCAGAATGTCGAAGTCAACTGTGATAGCGTTAGCGTTAACGGCCCCTACAAACATGACACTAATTTTCCCCCAGTCTGTTCCCTTCACTTTTTCTAATTCAACATCTCCCAGCAGTCTTCGAGGAGGAGGTGAACGCGGAGTAACACTACACAACACAGATGTTCTTTCCTGCGAGATTATCACTGCTGACTGCTGGGATGACATTCCCTTTGACGGCGACAGTGGAGCTGCTGGCGCTGCAAAAGTCCTCTCCAGGCAACAGTGATATTTGCCCACAATGCGTTGGAACGTTTCATATATCTTGAGGACAGGACAATTTTTCCTCACGAGTCGATTTTTTGCAGTACCAGCAGCACTGCCTTTGCCCCTTGTAAGACACAGAGACTTTTTCTTCGTACAACACAAGGGTGTCGGGAATGTCCTTCTGAAGTCTCAAGTTCAGAACGATGTCACCAGTCTTTTACAGGGGAGAATCCGGATGTTGAGAGTAAGTAACTTTCCGCACCTCCCCACAGCTAGACATGTAGTCCTTCAGATAAGATTCCTCCATCAGTGGAGATGCCCCTCGGACAAGGATGGCAAATGTCCGAAGTCCGCATGAATCAGGTGGACGGTGGCTGATCCAACCTTCACGAAATCAGCAACCGCTATTCTGTCTGCTACCTTATGCTGTCGGCAGAGCATCCTCGACTCCTTCATAAATGCGCCAACGGCGAACCGGCCGTCGGCAATCATCATCACCATGTTTTCCATGGTGATGAAAGGAAAAAGATAATAAAAAGTTCGAGGAAGGGGGTGAAATCTCACGCGGGTTCGCCAGGGGGGAGGATCACTCACTTAGCCAAGTCACTCAAACGTGGTGCGGATTACCACCTTGTACAGCAAGAGTTTATTGTCCAATCCAAGGGCACTGTTTCTCCCCAAGAGCGCAATCAGGCTGAACTTTTTTAGCCTTGTTGAGGGCATATTGGACATGGTCATTCCAGTTTATCTTAGAGTCAATCTTTACACCAAGGTACTTGTAGTTCTTCACCCAGTCTAGTTTTTTGTCTTATAAAGCCAGGGTCCCCGGAGGATTCTTGCGTTTACGTGTAATCTACATAGCTTTACAATTATCAACGTTGAGCTTTAACCTCCATTTGTCGAACCATTTTTCGCACTGTAGCAAAGCCTTTTGTAAGCGACTAATGACGTGTGCGGGATTCCTTGCGCTTGTTGTGATGACAAATGTGAAATAATCGACAATCGAACAGTGAAGTGTACATTTTTTCAGATGGGACGAAAGCAGCGCTTTCACAAAGCTCATCGAACCAGAATAAATTCCAAACGAAATACACTGAGGTAGTCAAGAAGCCTAACCAAACCAAGCGGTCTTCCATATTATACAAACTAGAAAATAAAATTGACGATTGTCACAAACAAATTACAAACGAAATAAAAAACAAGGAGAAAGAGGATTATCACATCTTCCAGTAGTCCGGGAAAGACACGTTGCTGATGTCTTCAAAGTTGATGTCAAGAATGTGTCTTGGTTTTCGATACTTCATATGCCACTTCATATCCATTGAGTTCTTCAGTATTCCAGTCACTAGGTCATTGTCAAGAATCTTCATCTTCTGCACCATAATCAAAAGGAGACCCTGTATAAACTTTCCGATGTGGACCATGTCTAAATCCGAGTGGATGGATTGGTTTATCACAGTCCTTCTGTCAAGCTGGGCAATGGTCCTCAGGGTAACATTCTGGAATGACTGTAGCTCACTCCATCTGCTTCTACAGATAGTCGCCCACGCAGGCATGCCATAGAGGATTATGGTCCGAATAATCGACTTGTACAGAAGTAACTTATTGTCGATGCTGAGGGTGCTGTTGCGGCCCAGGAGAGCTATGAGACTGTACTTAGCCCTCTTCGCTTTGTTCAGAGCATAGGTCACGTGACGATTCCAAGAGAGTCTTGAGTCGATGATAACGCCAAGGTATTTGTAGTTGTCTACCCAGTCCAGTTTCTTATTGAATAGAAAAAGAGAATCTGGGGGATGCTTGAACTTTCTATTGAAGTACATAGCCTTGCAATTTCCGACATTAAGGTTCAGGTTCCAGCAGTTAAACCAGTCTTCGAACATCTTCAAGGCGTGCTGCAGACGAGTAATAACGTGAGCCGGCTGGTGTGCCCATGTCATAATGGCAGTATCGTCAGCATAGAAATATAGATTACAATTTTTAGGGTTCGGGAAATCATGCACAAAATAATTAAATAGCATGGGCCCAAGGACAGAACCTTGAGGGACACCGGCCTTTACAACACGGGGCGTGGATAGATTTTCACCAACTTTAGCTTGATATGACCTGTCAGTGAGAAAGAATTTCACCATCAAAATCGAATCAGGAGGAAACCCGTCTCAAATCATCTTGTAGACAAGGCCCCCATGCCACACTTGGTCAAAAGCTTTACTAACATCGAGGAATACCACTCCGCAGTACCTGGAAAGTTTAAGGGGGCGCTCAGGTCTTCTACGAGCCTCCATATCTGCATCTGACAAGAGTGGGCGGCACGAAAGCCAAACTGATCTTTCCGAAGATCATTGGCGAGACAGTGGTCTTGGAATCTGACGAGGATCGTATTCTCCAAAACTTTTGACATAGAGGGGAGCAGACGAATAAGTCGGTAGCAAGAGGGAATTGCTGGATTTTGTCCGTGCTTGGGGATACTCAAAACAATAAATTGTTTCCAAGATGCAGGGAAGTAGGAAAATTTCCAGCAGTCGCTAATGATATTGGTGAGAAAGTCAATAAAGTTCTTTGGATGATTCATAAGGGCGTTATTGCTCACCTTGTCTCTTCCTGGAGCCTTCTTCTTTTTCAGTTTATTTATGATGGTGGCGATCTCTCCGGCCTCGATGTTGTTCTTCGTTAAATGCTGCGGGATTTCATCAAAGTTGACAAAACCATCTTTCACACGCTGAGACATGATTTGACTCTCGGGATTGTTGTTGATAGGAGTAACAAATTGCATTTCAAGTGAATCTGTAATGACTTGGGCCTTGTCCTGATCAGCTTGCACATAATCATCTTGTGGAGTACGGAGTGGAGAAAGCGTATTATTATTCTTCTTCTGTAAAGTTCTGACCATACTCCAAATGGAATTGTCGCGAGCAGACAAGCTTTTGAGTTTGTCATTCCATCTAGCGTCGCGAAGCTCTTTTATCGCCTCTTGGACTCTTCGCACTAGCCTGTTGTACTTGGTTTTGAACCGAGGTTCACGATAGCGTTGCCATATTCTACGGATCCTGTTTCATTCAGCAATTAGGCGTTGGATTCCAGGAGTGAGTTGGATTCGATGAGGAGGTTTATTCTCTGATGGATAGTTACTAGCTTCTATGGCACTGTTAATACATCTGGTGATATCGTCAACACGTTGATCGATGTCCTCCGTACAGTACGCAACGTCGGGATGGCAGCCATAGTCCATAAGAATATCTTTGTAGAGCTTCCAGTCTTGATGATGTATGAGTTCCTCTCGGAAATTTATGTCAACATTGTCAAAGTTCAACGCCAAAGGCTTGTGGTCAGAAGAAAGGTCATCAATTGTGAAGATATTGTATGGTTTGAAGAAACCGTTCAAGAGCGAGATGTCCAAAACGTCACTAGTAGGGGAGTGGTCGCAGTAATAGGTGCCCTGCACAGGTCCAGCAGCGATGATGTCATCTTTTCCTTGTATGTACCTATAGAGAATCATGCCATTGTAGTTCTGCGATCTGGAATTCCAGCTTGGGTGTTTGGCATTTAGGTCACCAGCCACGACGACTGGAGTGTCACCACGGAAGAGTTCATCAAGCTCGCTGACGTCAAGATAATGTTTAGGTGAATTATAGAGCGCCACGAACTTCACTTCACCACAGGAGACGTCATTGATAATGATGGAGGCCGATTCCATACCTGCATAAGACTTGGAGACCAATTCTTGGTGTTGAATTCCCTTCTTAATGATGATCGCAGCGCCCCCAGAAGCACATCTTGCAGCATTTGAAGCCATACGATCCGTAGCCAGGTAGCTTGAAGTCTTGGTTTGGTTTGAGGTGCGTTTCACAGAGGAAAGCAACGTCGATTTCTTGCTTTATCAAAAAATTGTGAAACTCGATACGCTTTCGGGGAATGCCCCTAGCGTTCCATATCACGCACCGAAGTTCACCTTTGTTGATTACAGTATAACGTTGTGCAGCCATACTAAAATTAGTTGGTCGTAAGGAGCCCACTCAACTGTGGGTAACTTTTGCCTAGATTAGAAAACAGATGAAAGATACGTCCTAATTGCTTATACATACCTGGTAGGTCGTTGATGTTGAGGCCTTTATCCTCCGGCTTAGACACAGCAGCAGCATAGGATTTGCCTACTGTCACTTTAGAACTAGGCATCCTTTGAACCTGGGGGTATTTTGGACATTTCGTGTAACTTGAAGTGTGCTGTCCACCACATCTGACGCACTTTGGGGGGTCTTGTCTTTTAATCTTGGGGCAATCTCCTGACTGGTGCTCCTCTGCGCACTTGTTACAACGAGGATCTTCTGTGCAGCCCATGGATACGTGTCCGAAGCGCAGGCAGTTGTAACACTGTGGTGGCTTCTTGTTCCCTCGAAAGGCCTCCACTAGCACTGCCAGCGGTCCAATACGTGTGATGTTCTTCAATAACTGGTTGTGTTCGGTGTTCGGGAGCAGAACCAAAACCATCGGCATATCAATGGATCCTTTGGCTTTCCTCAATCGAATTACCTTTTCCGGGAAGTAGTTGGCTCTTTTTAGGTCTTCTTGGAAGTCATAGAGATCATACGTAACATCCACATTACGAATCACGTATTTCAAGCCCTTCTCCGACTTCAGTTGGTGATGCTGAATTTTTAAAATATTATCAGACTTAATTCCAGAGACTAACCTGTTGTTTCTTCGTCTTCACATTTAACTTTGACGGTTTCAGCTCTGCCCGTATGAACAGTGATCTTTTCCACTGGAACATGCTTCTCGAGCTCAGATAGAATCGTCTTAAACGGGACGCCATGAGTCCGCACGATAATCGGCGGGACATACCTCTTCGTGATCCTATGGTCTTCATTAGCCGAGCGATTCTGTCCATTCTTCGGATTCCTCATTCTAGACGCGCTGACGACTTCTTCGTTTACAATGGAGACGGTCTTTAGGTTATCGTTCCTCGTGCCTTTTCTGAATTTTTTATTAGTGACACCAATCCAGGAACTGTCATCCACTTGTTCATCTTCTCTTACAGCCACCGTTTGTCGAACAGTCACTATTTTCTATTATATCCATAGACTCCATACTATTAGAAGAGGAAATAGTTTTTAAGACATTACTTACCTTGCTGCTATCAACTGGATTATCTTCCGTGGAGTTACTTGCCTTCGGAGTCCCGGAGCATTTCCCAAAGGCTTCCTTAAGTTCGCTTATCTTGTCAATAACATCTCTACGAGAGTCCTTAATTTCCTTATTGATACCTTCGAACTTCTCCTCAAAACTTTTGTGTAGGGATTCGACACAAAAGTATTCGAAATGTGAAATACAAAATCATCAGTATATATAGGTAAAAACAGTGATAGGACCACCAATCAGGGAAAGGATCACTGATTGGTGGTTTACAATTCTGCAATTGGAGGATAAAGACATAAAAAATAAAAACTTAAAGACGAAATTTGTGATCAAAGGGCGGACCTAATAGAGGTATGTCTTGTCCGTAAAATCAAATAAGAAATCTATGAATAGTATCTCTATCGAAAGAAACCTGATTGTTTAGTAATTTGTCCTTGTTGAGTCTTAGATGTTTCCATATCTCAGTTTCCTCTTGTATGGCAATTCTTTGTGGGTTCTTTCCGATCCATATAGGTGTCATACAATCTTCAATTGGAAGCATCCTGTGTCTGTTAGTGATGTACAGCATAGGATGACGTATTATCCTTGTTTAACCAAGATCTTCTATGTTCGTAAATAGTAAATGATCGTAAATAGTAAATAGTAAATGATCGTTTTGTGCATCCGATATAATAGGCTTCGCAGTCTGGGCATTCGAGCTTATATACCCCACATAGTTTGTAGACGTTCTCTTCTTGGATCTTCTTCTTAGGGTTAAGGAAGAATTTGGTGGTCCTATCACTGTTTTTACCTATATATACTGGTGATTTTGTATTTCACATTTGTTATTTTTGTTAATGCCCGTTGAAGATGGTGCAATACCGAAACGCGTCGGCAATAAACGCTTAAGTATCCGTATCACTCTGGACGTCCATTTATTTCTCTATACTAAGTGATACTAATAAAATTGAAATTTTGAAAAAATAGTAATTTCAAGGCAAATAATTTTTACATCGCATATGCTTTACTTTACAAAATAGAGGGTGGTCTCAAATAACCGCTGAGTGCCTAACAAATATCCGGTAGGGCATCCAATTCCGCCAATAGAGGCCGGGGGCTACTAATGGAAACTATCAGATTTGGCACAGATTGCTAAATAAACGCCGGTCTCTGATAAACGCCCGGTTAGTGATTCATTTGAAAAAAATAAACGGCGGGGCTACTATTGGAAGATGCATGGTATTATGACTATTTAGCTAACTATGCTTAAACTATAAAATCAACAAACAAAATATTCACTTAAGGCAATGATATTTAGCACATGTTTATATATGTGGATATATATTAGAATCAAAATCAAAGCACTTTAAACACCATTTGTAATGGGAATAATACTCCGTGAACTCGACGGAAATTTGAGCATTTCAGAACGCACAACAGTATAGAGTCGAGCACGTACAGAAGATGTTTGTAACAATATCAGCTTGACACCACGGCTAAGGATTCCACCTCCTTATACCTGGAGCTTCAATTTCACATATATCGATTTGACACAATCGGAAGACGAAGAAAACACTACACAGACGAATGGAGTATCACTCTGCCGGGGAAACTCGTTGCTTATCGCTATTCAGGCGATCTGTATAGATGCAACACTTGAATAAATATGGAAAGTCGAAATTCTAGCCTCCTTTACGTAGCTGATATTGTTTGTTCGAAAAAGAAGGCGACAGGAAATGAAGCACAAGCGGTCGGGTAATTTATGACTCTTTGGTAAAATTTCGGAGCACAATTATTACGAAACCAAGATGAAGCCCAGCTGCTCGTATAGGTACTGGGTAAAACCAAAGGGCTACAGTTCTCGAACTCGAGAATAGAAGCGCAGCTCGTAACTGCGTAGTTCGTTGAACACTTGTTTAGCTAGCGTAATGCTGCAACCTGGCTGAAGACTGAGGGACACCAAATACGCGATAGACAAGCAAGAATTCCAGTTTCTAAGTCTCTCATACGTGCGGCAGCAATTACTCCAATTACGATGCACGCTCACCTGAAATATTTCTTCCTCTAAAGTCTGAAGTGGTACACGAGTCGGAACTGACAACAATTGTTCACTCTGCTTTAACATGCCTTGCCAACAATGCATTACGTTTCCGTTATCAGGCTTTCTGTCTAGGAGCTGACAACAATTGTTCACTCCTCGCGTACCACTACGGAAGCGAAGCTGACAACAATTGTTCACTCTGCTTTGTTTACATGCGTAGGGTAAACAAATCAGACTTTTTGATTTCAGTTTAGATCATGTTCCAAGCAAGGAAAAGTATTCTCCAATGATCCTAATAGTTATATTTATAACTCTGTATTCTGTGAAATTTTGTAAGATAATTAGCATGTACCTATTTGTAAATTAACACTGATGTACATTTCTAAGGTAAATGGAATGGTGCTCTAATGTAAAAATACACTACACAACATTTTTGCTCTAATTGTCACTCAGATTTCGTGAGTAAGACTAAAGTAAGCCTAATCTAATGGTCATGTCATCAATGCCTTTGTAGTTATACCAATTCCTTTTTGTTATCACTCGACAGAAGTGGATATACCGGTGCATGAATTTGTGTTGCCTTCGCACTTTTAACGTATACGGTTCTGATCCTCAAAACAGAAATTTCACAGGAACATCAGAAATATCAACCCTTTTGCACGTGCGTACAAGATGATGAAGGATGTCAGGAAACGTTTAAATGTCGATAATACAGCGCGATCACAGAAGATATAATTTGCCAACTCTCAATGCGGTAATAGCAGTGTTTGAAGCCGACGATGGAGAACCAACCACCATTTAAGCGAGATCTATGCACGGGGAACAACTTACAACACATGTCGATTTTGAGTCCGAACTGTGATCCAATGACCTACCCGTTGCTGTGCCTTCTGGAGAAGAAGGCTGGAAGATAAAATTCAGGAGCATTGAAGGGACGCAACTCAGCATGTTAGCCTTCTATTCCTACAAACTGTACGAAAGGCCAGGACTGTTTAATCCGGTGTTACAGGTGGGAAAACTCACTCAGCAGTATACAGTATTGTGGACGCGTTTTAAAAGTTGAAGGAGGCCGGCTAAAATGAGAAGACCTTGAGAGTGGAGGTTTACCATTTGGCTTAATGGATTATTCAAAATCAGGCTGTTCAAAACTTTAATTTGAAAGCAGGAAAGGCCTGTGTTCTACCTGCGTCATTTACCGGGAGCAAATGTGCATTGCAGCAAAACTACCAGGATCTCTTCATCACATTTACATGCAATCGAAATTGAACTGAAATAGCAAAACAGCTTTGGAGCATAGACCCGACATCGTCGCGACAGTCTTTGGTTAAGATTCAGGACATTTATCGGCGACCTGACTAAAAACTCGGTGAAAATAAGTAAAGAATGATCTAGAGAGGATTTTCCCCCACGCCAAGCCTCAGATGTTTAAATAATTGATGAAAATAGGAAAGAAAATTCCACAGCCATTGGCGCAATTGATTGGCGCTTCTGCACGGTGAGTAGAAGGTTCCTGGCTCGAACCTAGGCTATGGAATTTTCTTTCATATTTTCATCAATTATAAAAACTCGGTGCTGGCGAAGGTGGTGACATGGATGAACCTCAGTGAGATAATGAATTAGTTAAGAAAAACCAATATAAAATACGAAGGTTGAGGCATAAGTCATGGCAACTATTTTTTTTCTCATAGCTAAGGGATGGTATCACAAAATGTCATATGTCTCGAGGAAACCGTTCTTTCATAGTATATTTCCACAACACCAGATGGCTCTGTGATTTCCTTTTGTTGCATTGAGAACAATGTTAAATCAGTTCTTAGTCAACCGCCGTGCAGGATGGATGTAACCCGAGTTGAACAACGCTCGTATATCAATATAGCCGGTCTCCGCTGGCTTTGGTAAGAATTGGAGCAACCACTATACTCTCCGGAGTTTTCTCCATGTGATTTTGACCTTATACGGACGGTAAGGAACCATTACGTGGTAGACAGCTTCGGACACGAATGGACATTGCAAATACCCGCATTGTGCAACAGGAGATGACCAGATTTCCACATTGTGAGAGAAATGGTGAAGCAGATGATATGGGCGCCTGTCATATCGTTGGCAGCGTATTGTGAACGTTCAGGGGACTACTTTGAGGTCCTTTAGAATGGATATGTGTGCTGTAATGATTCTGGAACATGAAAGTTGTAACGTTATATCAACTACCTTAATAAACATGAAGAGCAAAATATTTCCGTGTTGTTAAATGTCCATACCTTTTCTCCATTCCTTGTCCTTTCATCTATATATTTCACATTTTCTACTCACGGTCGAATTCTCACAAAAAAATAGTTGCCATGACTTATGCCCCAACCCTCGTAGAAAGATTCTCAAAGGCAATTATTTGAATGCATCCATTTCTTCCAAGAATACCAATAATTCTCAAAACATAAATTTCACAGGCTTGTAAGCCTGCTTGCCTTGCCTCTAGTTTTGTCTTGAAGAACGACGTCGCTATAGCGAGGCTCTCGCCCCATGCCTTCCGCTGCTGATTGCCTTCGCCGGTGTTCGTAATTCCCGGCTCCGCTGGAAAACTCGTATCTCCGGAATCCTTCCTCCTCTCTATTGTCAGAAAAGACCGGTTTGCCGGTTTAGGTGGTTCGCTATCATGAAAATCGCCTATTGAGCCCGTTCGTCCTTTCTCTCGGTTTCCGAACTCCTTCTCCTCGTTTTCGATCTGTCTCGTTTTCTTCTCGGGATCTTCCTCCTCTTCTCCCATTCGTTCTCTGCTGTTTACGTTATCGACGACGAGTATTACGTCGGCTAGCCTTCCACGCCGAAGAATAGACGACACGGGTGCGAAAGCCTCCCTGGTGGTTTGCGGATTCCGTGACAGTCAGCCTCTCGCTTGGATCCTCTAATGGTGTTTTTATTACCCACAGATGAGTGGGCTCCTTAAGACCAACTAATTGCAATATGGCTGCAAGATGTTATGCAGTGTTAAACAATGGTGAACTTCTTTGCGTGATATGAAACATCAGGGGATTCCCCGTAAGCCTATAGAGTTTCACAACTATCTGATGAAACTGGAAATCGACGTTGCTTTCCTCTGTGAGACACACCTCAAGCCAAGCCAAGACTTCAAGCTACCTATTTATTGTGTATACTGTGACGATCGTATGACTTCAAACTCTGCAAATTGTGCCTCTGGAGGCGCCGCGATCATCATTAACAAGGGAATTAAACACGAAGAACTGGTCTCCAAGTTTTACGCCCGTATGGAATCGACCTGCATCATCATCAATGACGTCTCCCTTGGTGAAGTGAACTTCGTGGCGCGATACAATTCGCCTAAACATTCTCTCGACGTTAGCGAGCTCCATGTACTCTTCATTGGTGACATTCCAGTTGTCCTAGCTGGCGACATTAATGCCAAACACCTAAGCTGGAAATCCAGAACGCAGAACTACAACGGCATGATTCTCTACAGGTATATACAAAAGACGACATAATCGCTGCTGGACGAGTGGCGGACACCTAATACTGTGATCATTCCTCTACTAGTGACGTATTGGGCATCTCGCTAATGAAGAATTTCTTCAAGCCATACAACATCTTCACGATTGATGACCTTTCTTCTGGCCATAAGCCTGTGGCGTTGAACTTTGACAGTGTCGTCATCAATTTCAGAGAAGTCAAGCATTAGCAATACTGAAGCAGGGAAGAGGTAAAACGGGAGCCGAAGCTCGTAACTGTTCCAATGCTATTTCGTTGAAATAAAAAAAGCGCCACCAAACTCTACCACGCCATGTTCGGAAACTAATGGCTGTTAGTTTTATTGGGCTCCTCCCGCTGCTATAGTGGCTACGGCTGTGCTTAGCAGCTGCATCCTCCCCTCTTGTGCAATATTATTCCATTAACCGCTTTGAATTGTTTATTAAAAGTTGAGTTGTTGCATGTTTTTGTAGCACCAAATCCAGCATGAGTCCTTTTAATCAACATTTTAAAAAAGAGAAAAACAAATGAAAAATCTTTATAGAAATTTGAGTGTAGTCTCATTCCAAGTCGTTAGTACTCTAACGTGCATCTCGGCAGACCATCGAGAGAGAAGGCCTATTCACATAATCATCATACATTTTTACATCTCCTAATGTCGTCAATTGTTAAGCGTGTTTCTACCAATAATAAATCCTAAATTATGACTAAGTCAGGTGATGTAACAATGTTTGGCATTTCAGTGATGCGGCCTTCTCTCTCGTTGGTGTTGCATTAACGGACAGAAAGCGATCACGTGCTCTACCACGTGGTTTTCTTTATTTATTCAGTTTCCGCACCTACCGCGCAGTACCGCTAGGATCGTTTTTATTTCAACGAATCAGCGGAGCTTCTCTTCCCATTCTATCTCTTCCTTGACTGGAAGTTCTTCAAAGAAATCCTCAAGGACAATGAATGCCGCCTCGACGGGGCAAACTGTACGGATGACATTGATCAACGGTTGAGGACATCATCATGACACTGAAGCTAGTGCCTGTCCCTTGGAGAATAAACCTCCTCATCGATTCGTGCTCACCCCAGGAATTCAACACCTGATTACAGAAAGAAACAAGACCTGTAGGCTATATCAGCGCTATCGTATACCTTGCTTAAAAACCAAATACAACAGACTGGTGCGAAAAGTCCTAGAAGAAGTAAAAGATCTTCGAGACGCTAGATAGAATGACAAGCTCAAAAGGGTTCTATTAAAGAAATTTATTATTCGGGCTGATAATTCTAATGGTGAAAAATACTGCAGGTTCCGTCATGGTCTGGACAGCCATTTCGTGGTTTCTGCAGGCCCAGTTATTATTTTGAAAGGCAGAACGATTGGCAACTTTGAACAAATTTTTTAATCACCAGGTTTACCTTCTGGCGCATAGATTATTTCTCACAGTCTAGCAATGCCCCATATCACTGGATGACCATGGCAGTTGAAAAGGACGTTAATACCAAACAAACCAAACCAACCAACCATATCACTGGCAATGTTCAATATTGGTTTGTATAGCATAAAACCGACGGCTAAACATATTTCCTAGCCAGTGCAAAATCATTGAGGCACTCTGACTGTGTGAAAAAAAGCTAAAACCCAAGTATAATAAAATAACAAGGATTCTTATGCGGGTAAATTGACGTGATTGGCTAGTGCAGATGACGTCACTCCTAGACCTTGCTTCAAAGGAAAGCATATGAACACAGCAACAATTAACATATTCTTTTTATTTATTTGAAATTTTTGATAAAATTGATTATATATTATTGCACAATATAACATATAATTATGTATATGTTTCATCTGATATATTAATAAGTTATTTATAGTTTTTTCATACCCCTTTTTATTAATTCAAAATTAGCTTAATTCATAAAGTGAAAATGTCGTTTTTATTGTAATGCAAAAAACTTAAAGGATCTGTGCACTTTATTTTTATAAGTAGGCTTCGAGAATACCGAACTAGTAATTCACTCAAATGATATTTTTAATTGAATACTTGAAAATGTCAATACTGGAAAGAAAAAAAGGAGCGGGTCCTACATAAATATACTTAAAAAATGAAAAAATACTGACACGACTCTTAATAGAGTGTTGATCCAAAAACATAAATTTATGAAATGTAATCTTATGATGATACATTTTCTCCAGTGATTCTGTTAAATTTAACACATTACTGGAAAATAAATGGCCAATCTATTTGGAAAAATCAACTGAACCACGGATAAAGTAGTAGTAGGTTATTGCATTTTATTTGTAATTAGGGTTCGGATTTAGATACACTAAAAAGTGCAAAAGTATGCACAAATATGGTATATGCGCTTAAAAAAAAAAAAAACGCAAAAAATATACAGTAAAAACTTACCTGTTCAGCAGCAAATACTTGGATAAAAATGAACTGTAGTTGTAAGTAGGCAACATCCCTTCAAAAATATGCGCTGAAGTCAGAAATATGCATTTTTATGTACACTAAAACTTAAGCTAGAAGACCCAAAAGGGGCTAAAAGTGCGTAAAAACATCATTTGAGCGAATTACTAGTTCGGGGAAAAATATGCATTCTATGCAAATCCGAAGTCTACTTATAAAAATAAAGTGCACAGATCTTTTAACTTTTCAATTATTTAATGCAGACGAATGTTCTCATTTTCCTAAATATCGAGAGGAGTTTGGTCAACAGCACCTCTACTCAAAGCATGACCGCGAAAATTTCATACATTGTTACATCTTCATACCTAGTCATAA
The DNA here is from genome assembly GCA_023313115.1 of Rhysida immarginata. Classification (NCBI taxonomy): domain Eukaryota; kingdom Metazoa; phylum Arthropoda; class Chilopoda; order Scolopendromorpha; family Scolopendridae; genus Rhysida; species Rhysida immarginata. The sequence goes on from JAHWFO010001075.1 coordinate 96,302, forward strand.
TTTAGGGCTTATTATTGGTAGAAATGCGATTAAAGATGACTATCTATGACGTTTTGACAATGTATGACGTTTCCGCGCTCGCGCGTTTTAGGTGGTGTTGGTTGGGTGGTCACTCAAAAAAACGTTTACTTGACTTATGGTGTGGGGGTGGGGGGTACTTTGCTCGTTTGACTACGTCGATGCTAGTGTCTGATAATAAAAATTTAACTACCGGTATTATTTAATTTTAAAGCACTCTTCTTTAAAATTTTTCGGGGTGGTAGTCTCCTGCTGGTAGACCTAACAAGTCGTATTGAAGATCTCGCTGGAAGTACGTCTGCTCCACTGTATTCAGTGTAATCATGGCATGATTTCAGATTGAATTTTTTAATGCGTTTAAATTTGTTCACCCAAAATTGTCAACATTTATCTTTTGGAAATGTCAGATATTTTATGCGTTGCGAGTTTTGGTTTTTCTAAGTAGTTATTAAGTACCGAAAGGTGCTTTATGCTATCAGTGTGGGGAAACGTGTCTGTCTGTCTGTCTGTCTGTCACTCAAACTCCTCCGAGGCTATGAAAGATTTTCAAAATCTGTTTTCGTCAGTCGATGAATATGGTTCATGGCACGAACCAGTTACAAATATTATCTAAATCGGGTCATTGGCACGTGCACAAATGGTACCTCTATTTTCCCGCCTAGCAATTTTCAATGGGAAGATATATTGAGAAATATATCAAACAAATCGTAATGACGAGATAGATGCGGTTATTCATTATTATTTTCGTCAGTCGATGAACATGGTACATGGCACGAATCAATCACAAATATTATCTAAATCTGTTCAATAGCACGTGCACAAATGGTACCTATACGACCCCACCTAGCAATTTTCAATGGAGAGATATATTATGTAATATATCAAACAAATCGTAATGACGAGATAGAAGCGGATATAAATTACTATTTTCGCCAATTAATAAATAAGGTTCCGGGAATGAACCATTTTGAAAATGGTTGAAATCGAAACAATGACACGTGCTCTAATAGTACCCTGATGACACCCTCAAATATTTTCAGTGCTAAAATATGGCATGTAATATATCAAACGACTTCGAATGATGTGTCATGAATGAATATAACGTAAAATTAATGATAGTCGAAATTGGTTTCAAGGTACCTGGTTTAGTGGAACCATTATGGTTCATTGGAACTTTCAATGCTAAAATATAGCACGTAATACATCAAACGACTTGGAATGAGTTGTAATGAATGAATATAACGTAAAATTAATGATATTCGAAATTGGTTTCAAGGAACCTACTTTAGTTGAACCATTATGGTTCATTGGAACTTTCAATGCTAAATTATGGCATGTAATATATCAAACAACTTGGAATGATGTGTCATGATAAATATAACGTAAAATTAATGAAAGTCGTAATTGGCTCCAAGAAACCTGGTTTCGCGGAACCATTATGGTTCACTGGAACTTTCAATGCTAAAATATGGCATGTAATGTATCAAACAACTTGTAATGATGTGTCATGAAAGAATTTAACGTGAAATGAATGATAATCCAAATTGGTTCAAAGGTACGTAGTTAATGGATCATTATGGTCCATTAGAAACTTACAATATTAAGTCCTATAATATAAGATCATTATAGGACGGTTTAAGATATGGTTCCGCGAATGGTTTAATTTAACCTTTCGGTAATTAGTTATGTCATTCCTTAATGGTTTATTACAATTATAACCGTTGCTTAAAGTAAGGCGTCAAGATATTTCTGATTGCGGCAAACTACTGCTTCTATCCATTGTTCTTCCAAACTCTAATAGAGGTAATCTCGCACATCGTAGTAATTGTGTGGTTTTCTTCGATCAGGGTTGTCTTCGTTCAATGTATAGTAATAATAATCCTGGTTTATAATCTTGTGATTCAAAAATGCTCCCTGGCTCAAAAATGATCCTGTTTATGGAAAAATAATATGAACATACAATGTAAGTTACATGTATAGGAAAATTCTGAAAATTGTTTTTGAAAGAGTTAGAAATGTTTTAAGTGGCTTTCTCGTGTGAGAGGACAGATATCAATACGATATTCTAATACATGCACTGTCCAAATAACGGCACAACAGAGAAGCAAGTAAAGATGATGGCAGCGCTTCTGCCATAACAGAATCCAATACAGCAGAACACTCACGAAGCTATTAAAGGTTTATTGTGTTAAGTCAATCTGAAGCATGTTGATGAAGGCTTTACAACAGAGCTGGATAAAGATGCACGTAGTCGCAATTCAAAGGATTGTTGGTTTGGACTTATAATTGAACGTTACCCTAACGTACAGATGCGCGACGGGCAAGGCTTTTCGCAGCGATTGGAATAATCGGCAGATTTTGAAAGAAAGATAATGAATACTGCACACTTCGCAAGAGAAGACACTTGATTATAGTAGACACTGGACTATGAGTTAACTGAAGTTCGTGTAAGTGATTATTCCGTTGCAATAGACCGGTCCTTGCAGTTACGTATCAATAGAAACGGGACTGCTGACGGCATACAATTACTGGTCTTTACAAAAGTAATAAAACTTTACATAATTTGATAAGACTTCAAGTAGTTTATTAATTTATTATCCAATTTCAGTTTTTAATTTGTATTTTAATTTTGAGACTATTTAAATTACTTTCGATTAGTAGTTTAGTTGTCTTCTGTTAAATCATTTTGACATTGTGGCTTGAAACTTGTTTTATATTATAATTTGTAATGATTGGATTTAGTAATGATGTGTTTGTAATTGAATCATCTTTAATAGCGTTTGCTTTACTGCATATTTAATATTCATAGAAATTTTACTGCAAATTCAATATGAATTCTCTGTTTTATCTTTCATTTGCAGTTCCGTACTTCCCCTTTTCTGATGACACACTTATGATTCGATGCGTCGCTGAATCCCTCCTCAAGAAAGGAACTTACGATCCCGTGGACATGGCACAGAGGTAAACAAACCAACCTATTATTATACAACCTCTCTGTTTCATAAGAGCCGCTTTATTATTAAAATATGACGTTTGAACGCACACGAAAATAACAATACAAATTCGAAACAATATGGAATACTTATTGCCGGAAATTATTTCTGGTTGTCGAGTGATCCAATGGGGCAACCGAGAATACGAATATGCATTGGTGAGGGGGTATGTATCGCGGTGCATTATAATTTTAAATAAAAAAATATTCATGGATGGTTACCTCATCTTATAAATTATTTCGAGACGAATAATTGTACAGTAAAATTAACGTTTAGTACTTAATAACACTGCTATAAGTCCCACATTTGGCGACCGCGTTAACGATTTTGTTTCCTCTTTATCGCCATGTTTTGTTTTTTTTTTCACTTTCGCTACCGCCATCGCTTCCAAGGTATGTTTGCGCGCAAAGAAAGAGTTCCGTGTACAGGTTCAGATGGTTCTCTTGTAAGTATCATAGCTATATCATTACTGGTTTCCTCAAGTGAGTTTTTCCTTAGTAATATTAGTGTACTATTTATTGATGAAACAAGGAGCGTTGGTTCCAGCAATGTTGGTTTATTATTGCTAAGGATGACCCATTTGAGAAAGTTAAGAATTATATGGCCGTTGTCTACCGTCTAAAATGGCGAGACAAAAAACATGTTGTCAATTATTATGAAAATATCTGTTCCCACGAGATATTTAAACATCGCCAAGTAAAATATAGAATAATTTTTTATTAACAAGTATATCATTCGGCTTTTATTGAAAAAAGTAGAAGTTGCCTTATTCCAACAGCTTTTATTCTATTAACTGTAAGAACTATCTACATGTAGCAAGAAATTCCAGGAATTTGTTATTATACAGGGTGTTCCGAAAATGTAAGATATTAAATACATGATGTGATTGTACACGTGAAACTAAGCATAAAGTTTCTCATCCAAAATGTCGAAATCTAAATTCCTAGGGGTCTAAACACCTCACCGAAAACGTCATCAACGTTTGTTTCGTTAGGACAGTTCATTATTTCAAAGGTGGATGATGAATTGTTCTCCACGCATTAACAATTAAGAAAAAGAGTAGGGAGATGGTGCACTTTTCCACAATGGTATTTATTTCCTCACAGATGTACATTTCCTTGTTCAGTGACGACTCGCACTATTGCCACGGCGTCGTTTTTGACTAGGAGTTTTGTTGACGAAAAGTGCTCATCTGTATCCTTGTTCCCTCCCTGAGTTTTAGGGCACCCTTAATAATGTGATGTAATTAATTATCTGTGAACATTTTTTTGCATAAAATGTATAGATATCTTGAACCCCATATAGAAATATGGATATGTTTGCTGTATGCGAAGACATTATTAATATAGGCGCCGTGGCTAAGTTGGTTAAAGCGCCTGTCTAATAAACAGGAGATCCTGGGATCGAATCCCAGCGGTGCCAATTTTGAATTTCGCGTGTATTTACGTATTATTTTCTTTAGAATTCGTTTTCTTGTGAACCTGTCTTGTTTCTACCACGCTTAGGATTTAAAGGAGTAGCAAATGATCTTTGGGAATATTTTATTTAAGGTTTCTTATTACAACGCACAACTATTTCGAATGAAATGCAGGGTTATTGAAAAGAATTCAATGAAACTGGTAGAGTTTACAATACAAGATAGAGACAACAGAGTTTCCTATTGGTTTTGGCATTTATTTCCAGCTTTGTTAAGGATACACGTTTCTTTATGAATCATCCTATTTCAAAGGACCATATGTGTGAATTTATGCAAATAACATATTGTGATACTCCAACCAGATTCATCAGATGAATGTCGGCTATTTCTTTATTAGAGCAGTTCTGCATGTTTACAATGGTTGACATTGACTGCTGTCTTTAGTTAAAGTACACTATCTGATCAAAAGTTTAGGGATATCCCTAATAAATCATGAAATGTACCAAATGTCGCAGGACGATGATATGCAAAATATTTAAATAGCAGCAAACGCCTTCAGACACATATCTACTTCGTATTATAAAGATATGGGTCGTTCAAAAAGAACTCGGCGACTTTCCAACATGGAACCAACATAGGATGCCACTTGTGCAACAAGTTAGTCCATGAGATATCCATCATTATACAAATACCCCTACAATTACAGGCAGTGTGATTGCGAAGTGGAAGACTCAAGGAGCAACATCAGTACAATCGCGAACTGGCAGACCCAAGAAACTGACAGACAGAGATGGTCGAATGCTTGCGCATGTGACCCGGAGCAACCGAAGATCTTCTGCTGAAATGATTGCTACAGAGTTCAGAAATTCTGCTTCCTGTGTTGCTAGCACAATCACCATTCGTCGGGAATTTTATTTCCTGGTTTCCACGGTCGTGCTGCTGCTTACAAGCCCTTCATCACTATCAACAATTTCAGGCGACGTTTGAAGTGTTACAAAATCGGCAGAAACTGAAGCATGGAACAGTGGAAACGTGTCCTATGGACTGATGAATCACGCTACAGACTCTGGCAATCAGATCGACGAAATTGGGTTTGGCGGATGCCTGGAGAACGTATCCTACCCGAATGTGTCGTGCCCACTGTGAAGTTTGAAGGAGGTGGGATCATGCTATGGAGCTGTTTTTCATGGTTCGAACTGGACCAGCTTGTTTCTGTTAAAGGAACGATGAATACTGTTGCTTATCGAGACATCTTGGACAACTGTGCACTGCCAACATTGTGGGAACAGTTAGTGGATGGGCCTTTTCTGTAGCAATATGACAATGCTCCTTCCCATAAAGCAAGGTCTGTACACGATTGGTTTCAACATAACAGGGCTGAAGAAACGGACTGGAATACCCAGAGCCCCGAGGATGTCAATCCCATTGAACACCTTGGAATGAATTGGAACGTCGACTACAAGCCAGACCACGCTTTATTATTTTATTTTATTATAACAGGCAGGCCCTCGTTTTGCTCGTATTACAGGGGCAACAAGTCCAGGCATACTTTCCACAAGTTGTCTGTAAGTCAGAGCAGGAATAGTTCTCCATTCCTCTTGCAAGGCTGTTTGCGAAGACGGGCGTGGTTTGCGTTTTCTTACCCGTCGCTCCAATTCGTCCCACAAGAGATTGTTCGTCTCTCTGAGCACAGCAGCCAAGCATATTCGCCTCATTTTCAAGAAACCATCCTGCACACGCCTTGCAGTATGACATGGAGCTCAACCCTGTTGAAAAAAACAATCTTCATATCCGTAATATTGCCGCAGTGTAGGGAGGGCCGAAATATTCAGAAGGTCGAGGTACTCGTCAGTATTCATGGTATGAGATACAAAAACTAATGGGCCGAGTATTAAACAGGAAAACCAACCCCACACCATGACGGACCCTCCACCGAACTTCATCGTTGGAACAACACAGTCTAGAAGAAACCGTTCTCCCGCTTGTCAACACACCCAAGCACGTCCAACAGAATGTAAGAGTGAATACCGTGACTCATCACTCCATAGAACAGTTTTCCATTCTTCAACGTTCCATGAAGACTGTCGACACACCAGTCCAAACGACGCCTCGAATTAACATGTGTAATTATCGTCTTGTGCACAGTTGCTCTACTATGATAACCGATCCTGTGCAATTCTCTGCGGATAATTTTGTTACTAACGGCGCTCCCAGGTGCATTTCCAACTTCTTCAGGTGTCGAAGTGGCAGAGGAAGTACGAGACTTCTTGACATGTCGTACCAGGCATCTTCTGTCATGTTCTCTTAACGGGGTCTTGCTCACATCTTGATAACACCTACTACAGTCCATTTGGGGATGTCCAGTTTGGATGTAATGTTTCGTACAGACAGATTATACTGCATCCTATGACGAATCACGTTGGCACTCGGTAAGCTTGGGTCCAAGCGGCATAGCTCCACAAGAGTTAATAGCTAGTTAACAGAACATGACCAAGTTTTTATTATACCCATGGCCTTTCTAGCATACTAAACGACCCAACAGGGTTTAGCCTTGCAAGAGGAATGGAGAATTATTCCTGCTCAGACTTACAGACAACTTTCAAATTTTCTGGGGAGCCCAAATACTTCTGTCTGTACAGTATAGATCTAGGCACATTCTTATTTGCAGCTTTTGTAGTTCATCTCCAATCCTTCTGGATTTTTTTTAACATTTTCCTTCACCTTTTCTCGAATCAGAACCCTTTATATTTGTCCATGCTGAAATACCGGTTTCCCGAAGTACAGGCTTGAAAAAAAAAGTTTAAGACCATTTAACAAATTACCGTTACACTATTGATTATAGTTATCTGATAATTGTACAAGCTTTAGCATTATTTATTAAGTAATTCACGATGATTTCATTAAAGAATTTCTTTTTTTTAAATCAGAAAAAAAATTTTGTTTTTTTTCTTGTAATGTGCTGCAGAAAAAAATTAAGACTACCTTTTAAATGTGGAAATAGATTCGTCCAATTTCAGCATTGAACCATGTGAAATGTCTAACTACTCTAAGTCCAACGTCACTTTAATGGGCAAAGAAACATGTTTAACTAAGGCTCAAAAGGCCAGATCATTGCATATCATGAGTGTGGAAAGTCCCAACGAGAAATTGCAGCATTTGTTAGGAAATCAAAGACTTTGGTTTGTAATTTTCTAAAATATCCTGACACACTTACTGTACTGTATTTATTTTGTTTTTGTTTTGTTAAATATGGCACAAAATTCCGCTTGGGTCGTCCTGCAAAGCTGTCTGAAAGACAATAGCGTGCTATACCAACACCTCCTAGAAAGAAAGCCTCACAACTGAAAAATCATACATTGTTACATCATCATAAGTCGACCAAATTTAGGGCTTACTATTGGTAGAAATACGATCAACAATGGTCGAATTATGATGATGTAACAATATGTGACGTTTCAGTTGTGAGGCTTTCTTTCTAGGAAGTGTTGGCTATACCCAATGATGTATATTAAAGATAGACTCCGAATCCTATTGTTGTAACTTGAAGCAAATTGGGAAGCTCCATGCCCAGAACTGTCATGGCTGAAAGTGAGTGAATATGATGCAAAACACATGGCTAAACACGAGAGTAGCTGATTAATAATTCTTTCACACGCCGATTAC
>JAHWFO010001075.1:104402-131433 GCA_023313115.1 Rhysida immarginata
GTTTCGATTGTCTTTCAGTAACGTATTTTCATTTTAGTTACGTATTTTTGATTTATTTTTGTGGAAAATGATTCCTGTTACTTTTCTTGTCTGTTTGTACAGTTGTACGCAGAACAACTTTGAATAATGGTTTTGAATTAATTATTTCTCGGGCCCAAAATCTTCAAAAAGAAAGCAGCCAGACAAGTAATTACTCCACGGCTCACTCCTGCCCAGAACTATCATGGCTCAATTTGCTTCACTTTTTGTCGCTGTTAACAATAGCATTCGGAGTCTATCTTTAATATACGTCATTGGGCTATACCAACGTCTCTTAGACGGAAATGTCACCATCATTAATCGACCAAATTTAGGGCTTATTATTGGTAGAAATAGGATTAACAATGGTTGACTAATGATGATGAAGCGTCCATTTTTCAACAAGACTGAATGTTACAGACAATCGACAATCGAACAGTGAAATGTGCATTTATTCAAATGGAACGTAAGCAGTGCTTACACGAGTCTCACCCTTTCGCATGAAATATACTGAAATAGGCAAGAAGCCTGACTAACCCAAACAGGTCATCCATGTTATAAAAAAAATAATATTGATGATTGTCAGAAGAGTGGGAGAGGGGGAGGGGGGCAGGGGGTAGTATAGTTACAATGGACAATCGAACAGTTCAGGGAAAACGAAACGAGCGGTCCGAAAGCAACGCTTTCACTGCCATACTCGTCCAGAAAGTAACTAGGGGAAGTACACTGAACTAGGCAAGAAGCCAGATGAAACGTAGTCAAGTCATCCAGAGGATAAGATGGAGTCATTTCCTATCAGGACGATAGAGTTGATTATTGATTGACGAGGGACACGAGGAGCTAGGAGATCCAGTTTTCGGGAAAGATGGTCTTTTGGATGTCGTTGAAATTGATGTGCAGAACGTGTCGAGGCCTGCGATGCCGAGGAAACTTCTTAAGGTGAGTGGATGCTACAGAATATCTGCAACCAGAGGATTGGGATGGTCCTTAATCTTCGGAAGCAACTTCTTCAGCGACTCCTGGACATAGTTACCAAATGGAGGTATATGGAAATCTTCAGCAATAGAAATATTTGTTGCAACCCTCCTGTCAAGTTGGGCAATGGTCCTCAAGGTAACGTTTTAAAAGGTTTGGATGTCCTTCCATCTGGACCTACATATTGTTGCCAGGCAGACTTACCATAAAGCAAGATGGTTCGGATTACCCTTCTAGCAGCAATAGCTTGCAGTCCAATCCAAGCGCGCTGTTTCGCCCCCGAAGAGATGTAAGGCTGAATTTTGTCTTCTTTGCCTTGTTGATGGCGTAGGAGACATGGTCGCCCCAAATTTGCTTGGCATCTATTACCACTCCGAGGTATTTGTAATGTTTTACCCAATCGAGCTCTTTACCAGAATGGAAGAGAGGACTCGGGGGTTTTCGAAGTTTCTTCGTAATGAACCTTGCCTTGCATTAGTCAACATTTAGATTGAGTCTCCACTTAGCAAGCCATTTCTCGCACTGATGTAAGGCATTTTGCAACCGAGATAGGACTTCAGCGGGATTGCTGTCAATAGTCATAATGGACGCGTCTTCAGCGAACAGATATAGCTTGCACTTTGTAGAGGTTGGGAAGTCATGGATGAAAAAGTTGAACAGTGCAGAGCAAGTACAGAGTCCTGGGGAACACCAACATTGACGTGACAAGGGGTAGACATGGAGCAGCCCACCTGGACACGTAATATCCTGTTCTACAGAAAGGAACTAATCAAGGCAATAAGATAGTCCGGAAATCCACAAGTAATCATTTTGTATATCAGGCCTTTGTGCCAAACCTGATCAAAAGCTTTACGGACATCCAAGAAGACAAGTCCACCGTATTTAGCACAGTTAAGAGGAGTATTTAGATCTGCAACAAGCCTCCAGATCTGAAGCTGGCAGGAGTGACCTCGGCGAAAGCCAAATTGCTCTTCACGGAGGAGATTGTTTGCTACACAGAATTCGTTAAACCTCATCAGAATGATGCGTTCAAAGACTTTTGATAGCATAGGTAGCAAGCTCATGGGCCTGTAGCTGACAGCAAGGACAGGGTTTAGACCAGGCTTTGGTATAGTAACTATGACGGACTCTTTCTACTGTTTCAGGAAACCAGGAAAAAACCATGTTTCCAGCAGTCATTCAGGCCGTGGTAATAGTCGAGACAACATTAGGAGGCAAATTCTTGAGAGACAATTTGTGATGGATTCAATACCTGCTCCTTTCCTGGTTTTAAGATGCTTGATGACATCGGAGATTTCAGGAACACCAGTAATGTCTTCACAGGTAGGAAGATGATGAGTGAGCTCACAAGCGACACACTCATCGTTGACAAGACGAATATTTGGGAAATTATCCGGGTTGACCTCATTAGGAGTGGTAAATTGTGTTTCCAGGGAGTCGGCGATCAGTTGAGCCTTATAAATAAGTTGTCCTATCGCGTTTTTCCTGCTGCCCTCCTATCACCTCCCATGAGTGTTCTTTCTTGTCGTATACAAGCACGTCTTTTAATTCATTTCGGGGAAGTAACCAAATTTCCAGCAGTCATTCATGGCTTTGGTAATGATCGAGACAATATTAAAAGGCAAGTTCTTGAGAGCACTGTTAGTGATGGAATCAATACCTGCAGCTTTCTTGGTTTTAACTCGCTTGATGACGTCGGAGATTTCTTGTGCATTAATCACTGCCTCAGGGGTAGGAACACGATGAATGCACCGGTAAGCGATACACCCATCTTAGCTAGCTGAGTATTTTGGAGGCTGTCCAAGTTTGTCTCACTAGGCGTGGTAAATTGATTCTTCATGGAATCTGCGATCAGTTGAACCTTTTCCCAGTCACTGGTGACAACGTTTCCATTGCCTGCAAGCAGTGGCGCCAATTGGATGGGTCTTTTACCCTTTAAGGCCCTCACAGTACCCCAGAGCGAATTGTCCTGGACGGACAAAGACTTCAGTTTTTCGCTCCAACTTTGTGTTCGTAGAACTTTAACCTCTTCCTGGACCTGGCGAGAGAGTCTGTTGTACTTAGTCTTGAAAAAGGAGTACACAGTCTCCTATAGGAATTCCTTTCAAGAATGAGACGCCTGGTTTAAGGAGGGAGGTCGTGTTCGGGACGCTTTAGATCAGCAGTGGAGGTACTGGAAGTAGTAGCATAACAGTGATTGCACTGATACTTGTGTTGATGTCCTAGTTGTCGATAATCTCCTTGTATGGAATTTTATTTTCTCGAAGAATATTCTTAAAGAGCTTCCAATCCCGTTTGGAGCTAAGCCCTATCTTCACATCAATGTTTAAGCCCTCGACATGACTGGTCGGTGGTCAGAGGTTAAGTCGTCTACAGCAAATATATTGTAGGGTTTGAAGACACCTTTAAGAACTGCTATATCCAGCACGTTACTGGCAGGAGAGTGGCCACAGTAGTATGTTATCAAGGGGGCCAGCAACAAAGGTGTCAATCTCGTTTAAGGTGTACTCATATAAGATGTTTCCATTTTGATTGGAATATTTTGAGTTTCATGCGTGGTGCTTGGCATTTAAGTCACCCGCCTTTATTACTGGAATGGGCCCGGAAAGAAGCTCATCAAGCTCTCATGGACCAAGCTTGCGTTTAGGCGAGTTATATAATGAAATAAGCTCGATTTCGCCTGCGTCAGCGTCATTAATATCGCCTTCATAGTTGGGAGAGATCGTCTCACGATGATTAATGTCGTCCTTGATAATGATCGCTGCTCCATCAAATGCATAGCTAGCATTTTAACCCAGAAGCTGGTCCCTGCGATAAACATGATAGCCGGGCAATTTGAACACTTCACTCGATTTCAGGTGCGTCTCGCACACGAAGGCGATGTCGACATTCCACTCTACAAGAAAATTGTAAAACTCGATGCGCTTGCGAGCAATTCCCCTTGCATTCCGTATATTGCAACGAACTTTTCCTTGATTAATGGTTCTGTATGGGTGTTTATCCATATCATTTACTAGATTCCTGAGACGCGAGCTGTGGCATTACTTTTTCCACTTTCCTTGTTCGGGTTTAACAAATTCCCAGGTATTTATCAATACTGCGTAGTTGGTTTTGGTCAACCATACCTTTGTTATCTGCGCTGGATGCGACCGAAGCATGGGGTTTCCCTTCTAGTACTTTGTTGCTTTTGAGCCTTTTGATATGGGGATATTTAGGACATTTAGTGTAACTAGAAGTTGGCTGACCATCATATTGGGTACATTTAGGAGGGTCTTTACCCTTAACATTGTTACATTCCCTCGACTGGTGGTTGCCAGCGCACTTATTATACCGAGGCATTTCGGTACAACCTTGAGATGTGACCAAAACGTAAACAGTTGTAACACTGCAAAGGCCTTTTGTTACCTCTAAAAATTTCACCATTAACAGCTAAAGGACCGACACATTTCAAGCTTAAAAAGGAATTGTTGTGGTCCGTATTTTATAGTAGAACCAAGACCAAAGGCATTTCAACAGTGCCATTTGCTTTTTTAAGCCTGATTGCCTTTTCAGGAAAGTAATTTGCCTTTCTGAGGTCTTCGCAGAAGTCTTCTATGTCATAAGTCGTATCAACTTTTCGGACAACGCATTTAAGCGGTTTTTCGGACTTGAGTTGGTGATGCTGAATCTTCAGCACATCATTGCTCTTTACTCCAGACACTATTATTTTGTGAGTCTCCTCATCATGACACTTGACTTTAATTGTGTCCTTTCGATCTGTGTGAGCAGTAATTTTGTCTAGAGACACGTGGGTTTTGATGTTGTCCAAAATTTCTTTGATTGGTTTTCCGTGGTGACGAATTATGATTGGAGGAATGTTTTCACGGGTGACGTTTATTTGGGCAGTATTTTGATTGACTTTGTTAACACGAAGGACTACAGAGGTACTGTCGCTGATATTAACGATCGATCGAATATTATCGATCCTTTCACCTTTTTTGTTCCCTGCAACATGCCAATCACCTCCATCAATATCGATAGATTCTTTTTCTTGCCTCCTCTTTACACCATTTTTCAGTGAGGAACTTCCGCTGTTGACAGCTTTCAGACCTTCACCGATATTTTTGGACACATCCCCAATATCAATCATCATATAAGCTTATCTAACGAAATTGGATTTGCTGCAGCTGTCTGCATTCTTAGATTCTGACCCTTGATTTAGGAATACCTCTAATCGACTTAAGGTATTCTTGATGTTATCAACTCGTTTTCAATATTGGTAAGCCGAGTTCTAATCTCTGTAATAATCCCATTTAAGGATTCTACCTTAACTTCTAACGCAATATACTTAGAAGATATGATTTCATTTATCACTAAGTCAAAAGCACTAACCTAACCTAACCTAACCTAACCTAACCTAACCTAACCTTGCAAGGTAAGCCTTTTAACAAGTCACATTTTTTTCCGTCACCCAATGTCGAAACAACATTTGCAGCATTTAAGCTAGACAAAATGGATGAAGCCATCTTACAAACTAGTCGATAGCATTAGCATATCTTAACAGAGAGAAGAGCAACCAACAGACCAGGTGTCAGCCAAAACCGTCCTAAGAAAGACGCACCTAGCTGGAAATAAAAAAATACAACAAAAACTGACCTGGACGACGATCACGACGCGCAGAAGAATTAGAGCCGACGATAGCAGGGGTAAGAGATCCAACGAAGAGCCTTAGCAATAGGACGAGAGTGCTTCATCATCTATCCATCGAGGAGACGTCGAATTCTGGGAACAGTCCAGTCTAGGGGCTCACGATCCATCTATAGTTTGCCTTAGGGCTATTTATATATAATATGGAGCAATCAGATTCCCTTTACAAGTGGTTAAAAATATAGAGCAAAGTTAATCAGGTATAAGGTACAGCCAAGTATGCAGAACAAATTTAGAGGCAAAACAAGGCAATCAGGTGCGAGCAGAACACAAGCTTACACCAAAGAATTATAATGGGCACGAACTAGTTAATAAAAGAGAGAGGGGGGAAGGTCTCAAAGGTTGCCTCAACATATGTCAGAGAGAAAGAACCTCCAAAGTTTCAAGGAAATTGTGCTTCCTCCAGTCGCAGGTACGGTGGAGAACTTCGAAGTCGTCAGGTTTAGCGCCATGCCCAGTCTGTATAATATGCTGCACGAAGGCAGAAACGTCCGGATTGTAATTGCGGATGTGCCTGAAATGCTCCTTGATCCTGCCAGCAACTATCCTCCTGGACTGCCCAGTAACAGGAGTCGCACATCCCGCAATTCAATTTGTACACGCCGGAATCTTTGGTCAGGTGGTATTTTATCCTTGCCCGACCCCAGGAGTCTCCCGAGAGTATGCGAGCTTCTATACGAGATCCTGTGTCCAACCCTTCTGTCGATTTTGTAAAGTCCCCTACAGAGTCTTCGGTTATATGGAATGACCCAATATTTGGCTTTATCACTCATTCGTTCCAGGGTGCTTGCTTGAAGTATTGCCTTTTTTCTGGTATGTTTTCTGATGAGGCTTCCAGTCATGTTTTCGCTGTATCCATTGCTGGCAGCATACTTCTGATCCTTGATAACTCCTTCTCTCTCTGTCGGGAGGTGAGGGGGAGGTTGAAAGCCTTTAAGATCATCTGTTGAAAGGCTGATATCTTGTGGGCGAAGCAGTGATTTGAGTGTCTATTGATATATGCTGGTACAAATGTAGTTTTCTATAGACCCCAATTTTTGTCTAAATTTGTTCTGTATACTTGGCTGTACCTTTTACCAGATCGGCTTTGCTCTATATTTTTTATCCACTTGTAAAGGGAATCTGATTGGTCCCTATTATATATAAATAGCCCTAAGACATACTGTAACATTTCTATGTTTGGTGGTATCGTCTTTCTTGCCGTTCAAAAGGCCTTTGATCAAGTCTTGCATGATGGACTCAATTACAAAACTTGTGGCTTCCCTGATGACCTAATTGCCTTGGTTCGCTTCTTTCTGACAAATAGGCCCTTCCGTGTGACTTCCTTGCGATGTAAATGATGGTGTTCCCCCTGTTTCCTAAGTTTGCAAAGTGCAGTCTTTACTGCTTGCTGACGACGGGTCCACATGACTTGGGCACGTAATTCAGTCCACGTCATCAGCCGTCTACAGAAAGCTTGACACCTGCGTGAGAGCTGGCTCTCTAAGTGGCGCTTACAGCTGAATGTTAACAAGCGTAAAGCCATGTTCATCACACACAAACGCTAAAACCCTTCAAGGGCCCTCATCCTATGCTGTAGGAAGCTTGAGTAGGTTAAAAATTATAAGTACCTCGGAGTAGTGATTGATTCCAAGCTCAAATGGAACGACCATGTCCAACTGTCACGTGGCAGTGGAAATGGAGTTGAGGCATACATAAGTAAGGGACTAAATTTATTCAAGAAAATTATTGATAAACATACACTTCTTCTTGAAGCTGTAGATAAAAAGATATTTAGACAAGAAAAAAGTCTAGCATTTGTTGGGTAGAGAATAGAGCGATATCTGTTCTCGGTCACACTATTTAACACAACTGCACCAATATTAAAAGACGTCCTAATTTAGGAGGTCGCTGGATCCAAGAAGCACTTGATGCGTAGCACATCCTAAAAGGTACCGCATCAAAAAAACGAAGTTATAGTATGTAG
This sequence comes from Rhysida immarginata, assembly GCA_023313115.1. Classification (NCBI taxonomy): domain Eukaryota; kingdom Metazoa; phylum Arthropoda; class Chilopoda; order Scolopendromorpha; family Scolopendridae; genus Rhysida; species Rhysida immarginata. The sequence continues at coordinate 112,048 of JAHWFO010001075.1, forward strand.
AGAACTGTAGATTACTAATCTGCACTTAGTAGCTAACATTGATTGAGCTGTGTCTGTATAAACGCAGCCTAGGAACGCCGTAGCTTGGCTGTATGCACAAAACTTAATTCAGCCAAAACGCACTAAGAGATGCATGGAATTTGTTGAACGTCGACGTAATAACTTTAACTTGTAACTGTATAACTATACACACTTCACCACAAGGAAGATTTGCAACACACACAATCACTGTGATTATCACCAAAATTAAACATATTGGCTTTCATGATTCAAATTATAGACACAAGTGAGACACGCCACTTTTTAGTCGAAAAATATTTATATTAGGTATGTAGCCCTTCACGGACGCGCAAAGGAACGCAGACACTTTGCACTGAATTTGAGTAAATTGTTGAAGAGCACTAACACACACTATTTCGAGGGTTCACGCAGCCGAGAAGACTAAACAGGCTTACGTAACCAATATTGAAATCAGTTCTTATCAAATGCGTAACTCTTATGACAATTAGTCTTAAATGGAATTGTAACGAAATCTAAGCAAGTTCAAAATAGACGTTAACCTTTAAATAGAATTTATACTCCGAGAATATGACTCGAGGAGCGGCACATAAATTTTATGTCTAGTACAACATTAATTAATAAGCCGTAGCAGCGTTAGCACAAATGGCGGTCCATCAAATATAATTAAGTTTAATTTGGCAATAGCTTTCGTAGCTTCCCGGAAAGGTCCATTGATATTGACGATACGTGTAATGATATCATAGAGAATGGAGTCCCTCAAGGCAACCCAAATCCTCGTTGAGAAACCCACGGAAGCCGAACGGAAAGATACCATGACAACCAGCAATAGTTAGAGAAATCCTTTCTTCGGTAGTTCGGCGAACGCTGTCTTCGTTTTATTGAATATTGAAGAAGACTAAATGCTCGTAGTGGAGCGACAAACTTTCGTAGGCACTAACTGAAAATCCTCCATATTCAATTCCCTTTCCTCGCTCACGTTCATTTCAAAAATCCCCGTCGCTCTCTTTTTGTAATTTTCCATTTGCAATTTCGGCACACAGTTCCAAACTTTGAGAGTACGAAATTTTCTTACCTTGCTTGAAACCCGGAAGCATATCCCTCTCCCTGGCTTCCTCTAAGTTTCTTGATTTCCGCGTTCGGACATTCCCATTTCGTCTTGTCGGGTTGGTTGCTCCTTTCTCTCCCCCGTCGGTAATCTTCGCTCTCCTCTCGCGAGCCTGAGCGTTTGTGTTTGACGTCACGGCCATTTCGGTCGGATAGACGTATCTTGTTTCATAACGCCTAGAAACGGACCGTGACACCAATATGCGCTTAACAAGGCAAAGAAAGCGAAGTTTAGCCTCATCGTGCTTCTGGGGCGAAACAGCCCTCTCAGAGTTGACAGCAAATACTTCACGGTATGCCTGCTTGGGCTTACATTTGCAAATCGAGGTGAAAAGATCTTCAGACCTTCCAAAATGTTACCCTCCGGTCCATTGCCCAACTTGACAGAAGAGCTGCCAACAATCTCTCTATTTATGAGGATCTGTGGATGATCCACATTGGTTCCTATGTCCAAACACTTCTCAGGAACATGCTGCCCAAGATGGAACATCATGAAAATACCCTGGTTGCTCGTATCCTGGATCACCATCTGGAAAATATAAAAATAACTAATTAATGCTCACATCTTTAGAATGCGGAGATAGTCATCTAAAGCGAAGTTTATTTCAGTACACCCATTTATCAGTGTCTTCAAGATGCGTGCTATAACTACAGTCTTTCTTACTCGTAGCAGATGCTGAAATTCTTCACCCAATTAAAAATTATTTAGCATGCTAAAATCTTATTATTTTTATGCACATTGTAATGGCGCCTAAATTCATGTTGCGTCGAAATCTTTGGCTCATCTTTCCTGAAAATATACTCCACAGGCGAGAGTGGTCGAGATTTCTGGGGCGCAGGTTTTAGTGGTCTAGAGATCCTTGAGTCGCTGGTTTGAATCCCGCTGCGGCAGAGTGGTGTGTTTGTTCTTCAAACCATGCGTAAGGCAACGGAAAATTACCACATTAATTATTCTTGTTGAAAAATCTCCGGAATGGAGAAAACACGACACCAGTAAATGCGCGGTGATCATTTTTTCAGCACTCTATGACGACAAATGCTTTTAATTGCATAATAAAACGACAAAACCAAAGTAACAAACACAAATGATGGCACTTTCAAATTGCCTATTTAATTCTTCTAGACCCTGTATAAAAATTTTAATACATGAAACAAACACTCAATAATAGACAGCAATTAAAAAAAACAAGAAAATAATAAATGTTTTTACTCATTTTACCAACAATTTAAATTTCCGAAAATGAAACCTATCTCAGCAACCCTTGGCTTTATTTGATTCAATTTACAATTAGCTCATTTCAGGAAGACTTGGATTTATTCTAGCCGCGCTTTGGCTGTATTTAAGAATTAGCAAGCAATTAACAGTTTTAAATAGTATATGCAGGGTGTATCAGGTTCGATGGTCATAAAGTACCTATCGTTGTTTTCCGCAAAATTCTAAGCATAATTTTCCTTATCCACTTTTCAAAATTCTCAAAAAAAATGCTTGAAATCGTTATCCAAAGTTTGGCTATTATGACGTAATTCTAAGCCTTCTGACGTTAGAGTCCTAATTATTCTTGACTATTTACGATATTTCCTATCAGCATTGAGTCAGTTTAGCAGCTATGATGATTTTTAGCTATGAATTTTCGTTAATTTAAAATATCAATTCATTTAGAGCTCATTAAAGTAGAGCAACTCTTGTTTATTTTCGAAGTAAGAGAGTCTCCAACTCTGTCTCCTACCCTTTTATGAATGAACTTGCCTTCAGCAGGGGCAGTAAATGACATAGATAGATTACGTCAGAATGCTGAGAATTACGTCAGAAGGTTTAGAATTACGTCATAATAGCCAAACTTTGGATAACGATTTCAAGCATTTTTTTGAGTATTTTGAAAAATAGATAAGGAAAATTATGCTTAGAATTTTGCGGAGAACAACGCTAGGTACTTTATGACCATCGAACCTGATACACCCTGTATAGTAAGCACTCGGCAAACCTGCTGTGCTGAAAGAGAAAGCAGAAGCAACCCATATGTCGTGGCAACTCATCAACTATCATCAAAGACAGTGTGCTTCAATTAGAGCATTCCTCGAGTAATAAATCTAAATTATAACAAGAGCTTTGCGAAAAGGTAAAAATTTAATTTTGTCTCTGTACTCTTGGACACCCCGTAGATCGAATTTTTATATTTCGTGTTCGTGTCATTACTTGCTATACTCTAATAAAATTTATTATCCGAAGTAAAGGCGATGATTAAAACTCAAAACATTTTTTAAGAAATACCTGTTAACACTCCTAATATTTATTCTAGCTAAAAGTTAATAAATTAAGTGTTGCTTAAATTTAGACTCGCCTTATCCATAATCATAATGTTTAGTGGGAAAAATGAATTTTTATTACATTTATATTTTCAGTAAAAATAAATTTACAAGTCAGTTGTATAAGGAATGTTGAAATGAACCATGGGACTATCCATGTTGGTGTGGACAATAAAGTTTTCATTATTAATCTAAATGAATTTTTAGAATTAAAACACATTATTTTCTTGAAAGAAATTAAAAACTATGTATGCATTCTTGTAAGGTTCGCCGATGAATATCAAGGTACGGACAAAAACGAGGATGTGTTCAAGTTGCTTCGAGCCTGGAAATACATCGATGTGTACCGGCCGGCGCAGGAGTCGTTCGAGGGCAAAGGGTCCAACTTCAATGGGGCGGCCGTGCGCATGCCACCCATTGCCATGTTCTATTTCGGAGACATTGACAAAGTCACCGAGGTATGTCACCAAAAAATTCTCCGCTAGCATAATTTTATATTCTGATGATTAAGGATTTTATATTATAAGGTGCGTTCGAAAAGTTCGGTGAATGGTCCCATAGTTGAACAACCGGGCTGGCTAGGATGTTGAGCTCACGCAGACGCAGTGAGAGACATGGTAACTAGTATCCCTAGCGTCCAAATCAGGACAGTTAAGCGGAAGTGCGCGCTACGACCAATTTAACGCAATCAATGTGAGAAGGCGTATCCTTGCGACATGGAGTATGCGTCAACATCAAGTTTTGCTTCAAATTAGGCAAAACGGCATACGGCGGGTTCAGCCACAGATGTACCAGAGGGGCAGTGGAATCTATTCCACGACAACGCCCGTCCGCACACTGCGATCTGCGTGAGGAACTTCCTCGCTACACGCCGCGTATTCTCCAGCGCCTCCTTATTCTCCAGATCTGGCACCTGCAGATTTTTCTCGTTTCCCCGCCTCAAAGGAGTCCTGAAAAATCTACGCTTTGCCCAGATTGCGGAGATTCAACAACGTGTGACAACGGTGCTTCGAGCGATACCAAAAGAAGCGTTTACTGAGAGTTTCCAGCAGCTGTACAACCCACGTCAAATGTGTGTTGTAGCCAATGGCGATTACTTTGAATGCCAGTAGAGGTATTTTGTTTGTATCTCTTGTTTCCTTATTTTATGAGACTATTCACCGTACTTTTCGAACGCACATTGTAGAAACAATGAACGTAAAAGGTTTAAAATTGTGAACTGAAAAAGACTAGGCACTTTTGTTGATTATACCACACATAATGCATTTATGGTATCCGTAAGTATATAAGCGAAATAATTATATCTTCCGAAATAATGTTAACAGATGTATACTGTTATATGAAGTTGATGGAGGATTTGCAGTATATAGCGGGAAAAAACGCAGAATTCCGATCCTTTTTGCCTTTTATTCCTGGCATTTCCTTGGCAAAGCCAGGAATAAAAGGCGAAAACGGTCGGAATTCTTTGCGTTTTTATTCCCGCTAATATACTGCAAGGCCTCCATCTACTTCATCAAGAAGGACAGTAGAGAGAATTCTCCATTTCATAACGTTAATATGTCTAACGTTTTTAAAACTCAGTATCGTAACCAACCTTAAAGAGTCACTAAGGTCCATCATATTAATGAATCATTACAATGTTTAGATTTTTAAAAGGGACATTAAAAACGCCAAAAAAAAACCCAGATGTAAGCAAGAACTGTATTCTTATTTATTGAAATGCTTATCAGTGATAAGTTATCACTGTTATTAAAACCGTAAACCGCTGTGCATCTTCTACTAAATGCTATAAAGGCATTTCACATATTGACGTAATATTCTTATAGAATGAATATCTGTTCAGTAATTTTCTCTATTGACGTGACGATCTTACTGTTAGAGAAAATGGGCACCGTCTATGGCCTCGCCGAAAATGGGCACGTCTGTCAATTCTTTCTACGTAAAAGGAAATCGTCTATCGACTATGAAGATGAAAGTTTAAAATTTTGCATACACCCATCTACACTGTTGTGCTTACCAATTAATACAGCAAAAGTATAGCAACATGATACAGTGATTCATTTAGATTCGGTCCAATGAATTTGCCAATCATACCGCAGTTGATGCACAATACCGATCAAAATTAAGTTTCGTAATCCGTGGGCCTTACCGAAAGGAATAGTGTGGATAATCTGTGTGCCTATTAGTATACGAATCATTGAACCGATCTTCTTCGACACGACAACAGATAGCACCGTATATTGCCATATTTTTGACGAATTTGCGCAGCAGATGAATAATGGAACTAACAGAGGGTGATTTTCAATAGGATTCATAGGATTCAGCGATCTATCACATTCAAATTGTCCATGGAACTGATTAAGAGCTTTTCCAACCGCGTCAGTTATTGAGGGTTGTGCCCCCCCCCCCCCAAGAGTCCTACGACCTGAGCAGCCCGGATTTGTTTCTGCGGGATTTATTGAAGAACAGGGTGTATGCAAACAAGCTTCGAATATTTTCAATCGCCTGTATATACGCAAACTTTAACTTTGGAATTCTTTTGTAGGCGTTAATCAAGATTTTTAAAATTTAAAAATTTAAATATCAAATTTGGAAGCGGTATTATCTTGTTTATTATTAAGTTTGGCGGTTAACAATTTGAGAAAGTTACTGTCTTGATTATATCAACGCCACCTAAAACAACATTGGTTATACTCTTACATATTGTTTTTTAGGAAGTAAACAATAAAAACATTTTCAGGGCAGGCGCAGGTTTCATCGCAATAAATGTTCAAACTGGCGTTCATTGTTCTGGTAGCATTTTCGCAGTATCCTCCTCAGTTCATTACAGGACGAGAAGACCTCTTCCTGCGTTAGCCTTGTGCATGTCCTCTGCGCAGTACGATGGTTTTGATGACATTCTCCCTACACATTCAACGTATCAAAAGCTTCTTCGTTGAAAAAAAGCATTTTCCACGATAGCAAAAAAATAATACGCAGGATCGTTAGCAGTTCCACAGAGATAAACACGTGACGTGAAAATGTTTTAAAAGAAACGTCAACAAGGCAACTTGCAAACACGTGACCTGAAAGGAAGCAGAAATGAAAAAAAACATTTCCTACAAAAGTTGTTTCTTTATCCAAGATCTATCCATCGACATCCTGCACGACCCATGTACCCATTTAAAGTTCTTGAGCGGACCCCTGTTGCGATCATCTTTAGCTATTTCCGGAAAACGGGATAGATACCATTAAATTCTTCACATAGTTTTTAGTAATGTAAATCCCCCCTCCCCGCCCCGAATACTCTAGGACGACGAACTTTCGAGAACAAAGCCTGGCACGAGTGGTTTGATACACCCTGTATGATACACTTTCAACATTATACGAGGAGATATCAGAAGTAATGCAATTTAATTTTTTCAAAGAAAATTTCAAAACCTACACAACTAAGTGCATCTGAAAGTCCATGTATTTATCTAGTTTTCTACATAGGCATTTAGGCATTTATCCCATGCTGCACCAGTTTCGGAATACCCTATTCATAGAATTCCGTCGGCTGTGAATACAGCCAATGGCGTACGGCAAATTTGAGTTCCTCGTTAGTCTCAAATCTCTGACCACCCAAAAATCTCTTCACGGGGCCAAAGAGGTGGTAGTTCGAGGGCGCTAAGTCCGGACTGTAGGCTGGATAGTTCAGAACGTTCCAACTGAAACGGGCCAGTTTTGCTTTGACGACGTTAGCCATATGCGGGCGTGCGTGTCATGAAGTCGAATATAGTTTCCTCTTTCTGGTCGCTTATCCGAACTAGCACACCGCAGCTTAGTCAACGTTTCATAACAGGTAGTGGCGTTGACGGTTGACCCACGTGGCAGGAAATCTGCTAGTAGGATGCCTTGCATATCCCAAAAAACAAAAACTGTAAGCATAATCTTTCGAGCTGACGGAGAAACTTGGAATTTTTTACGAACCGGAGAATGTGTATATTTCCATATCAAGCTTGCAGTTTTAGGCTCATGTGTGAAGTGCAAGACCCAGGGCTCTTCTCCTGTGACCGCGCCATTCAGAAACGCATTTTCCTTCTGGGTCATTCTGTTGCCGGTCTGTTCTGGTGTCAGACTTTTTGGAATCCAAAGCTAACAGACTTTGCGGTATCCAAGCTTTTTATGCACCATATCCCATGCAGATCCATAGGATATGTGAAACGTTTCACTCACTTCTTTCAAGGAAACGCGACGGTTTTTTTCTGATTTTGTTGTTAATGTCCTCAGTAATGGCTGGTGTTGCTGCTGATGCAGGCCGCCCAGAGCGCTGTTTATCGAAACATTTGCACACATTGGAATACTCCAGACCGTCAGCATCGTAAATTTCTACCATTTCTCCATGAATTTCAGCGGTTTTTTTTTTACCTTTTGCGAAACGACACCTTGTAAGAGCTCACAGTTCTTCCACTGTAGACGATGCGATAGCGGCGGCCATTTGTAAAACGACTGATAGCACGCAGTGCGCGTGCGCAGGAACAATTCTTTGTCATACTTCGTTTTGGCTAGGCTAACTTTTACACAGCGACTATAGAGTAGGGCAGGGTGAATTGGTTAACGTTCAGCATTATTTTTTATAAACAGAGATATAAATTAATTAATATCGGAGGTAATGGCATGAAAAAAATCCTCCAATGACCATTTTCCAATTATTATTATTTTTTATTTTTCAGCTATTTTTGGCAGCATCCTTTACAGACTACTATCAACAAAAGTTCTATATGTGTTTAAGCTCTGCCATCAATTACAACCTTGAAAGAACATTTCAAAATATGATTGCTAAATTTTTTAAAAAGTGTGTTAGTTAACCAATTAATCCTCCATAGGAAATGATTTGGTTAATCAATGATGGTGAAATGGAGAAGAGAAAATGAGCATTTAAGTTAAGCAAAATTTATTGAACTCAAATAAACAAAAATAGCTGAAAATATTTTATTTTAAATTTAAACTAAAAAGATTGCTCTATAGACATTTTCCACACGTAAATTGTTTTTTTTTTGACAACTCCCACACATTTGTCATGATACAATAAACAACATTTTTGCCACTGAATCCATGAACCTCTGTGAACTGATTTGAGATCAGAATATCTTATTCCACAAAAGGCACATGGGCAATCATCTTTATCTGACGAGAGTTGAAGTTCTTCATCGGAACTTGTATCCGATATCTCAACACGTGTGCATTTTCCTTTTTTTGTACCAGAAGTGGATGGTTTGGACAAACTTTTCAAATTTTTTCTCTTTGGGGTTTCCTCCTTCTTTTTCATTAATAGTCTAACTTAAATCTACTTATGGGGTTTTCATATCAACAATGGACTACTTAAAATAACATTTAATGAAAATGTTTATGCGAATATACTGGAGATTTACATAAATATACATAAATGCAAGACATGTACATAAATTATGGTATACGCACATAAAATAAATAGTGTAACACTTATTTAATGCATCTAGCTTTTTTATCCATTTCACCCGTTCAAACATTCTCCAATTCAACCGAACTTAATGAAATCTTCTTTATGACGTCAAAAGGAAATGCTCCGTTGGGTTAACACTGCTCCAACCTCGTGGTTTTGAAGCTAATGAAAAAGCATTAGAATGTACCTAAATAGAGCTCTCTATCAACAGACATAACCTCACGGTCACGTGTGTAGTAGTAACTACAGTGAATTCATAGCAAATCTTGCTGCATGTTCGGCTTACCTCTGAAATGTTCGGTATTTGTGGCGCCTGTTTCAGATACCGCAGCCCCTCTCAAATTGCCAGGATGGCTAAGCAAGACATGATTAATCTAAAACAAACGTTTTCCGTTTCTCTGGTGACGTCATTTGTGATCCAGCAACATTCAAATAACCAACTACCCAAATCACCCTCCTCACCAATTCACCCTGCTCTACTCTATTTCCTCCGTTAACAAATAAATGGCGTTGCTTTTTGATATCCCCTCATTTAAAATCGACAGACACCCAATATATGTATTTGCGTAAAGTAAGGAAAAAGGTGTATAATTGAAGGTGATCGTGACGTCAGCATGCTGGACTAGTCACTCAAAAAGAAGAGAGAGAACATGGCATTCATACAGTATGTTGCGCAGAAAGAAGTCTGAATCTAACAATGTCCTCGGTTTGTCGAAGAGATCCCATTATATGGCCACAAAAATCATCACATCTCACTGCTCCGGATCTTTTTGTGCGGAACTGCCTCAAGAATGTGGGTATTCTCAAAGCTCAACCGAATGTAAGATTCGAAGCAGAATTTCATAGCAATTTCAACGCATCACAGAACAGATTCTGGCCTTGCTTGGCGTGAATTATCTTCTTGGTGGCGATCATATCGAGGTGTAACGAAATTCGAGGATAAAAATCCCGCATTTTCTGCGTAATTAGCATTTCTCGGATGGGTGGTTCGAAAATTATGGCCTTTTGCTTTTGGCTTTATATCTAATGAGACTCCCTATCAATTAAGCTTATTAAAATCAGATTTAAATTTGCAAAATCCGCTGAATCACCTGCATGGGGTAAGATAAACATTTTGGATGTTGCGGAATCAAGGCAGCAAATTAATTACAAGGAAATATTATAACGAAAGTTTCCGTATGGAAAATTTGAGTAAATTATTTACTCAAAAAACGAACTCTGTTAGACTCCTGCCTGTTTACATACCGAAACTATGGGACAAAAGGCACTTTATCCCTTACGAAATCACAGCATCATCCGCTTGGTTACATCGAGACAATACAGGGTGATTCAAATCGTGTGTAAAACAATTTAAGGGGATATTATAGAGGTCAAGGTAAACACAAAAAGTCCTATTAACATGGGTCCAATTTTTATTTCTTTTCAAATTACAAGAAATGTTCAAAGTAGCCTCCTAGAGCCTGAACTCGTATACGTTTGTCATTACCTCATGATCACGTCTAATTTCGTCAGCCGAAGCTGTTATTCTGGCCCTAATTGTGCCCGTGTGTCTATCTGGACACTGTACACCATTTGTTTCAAATGTCCCCACAGATTGTAATCCAGTGGATTAAGGTCCGATGAGCGAGGTGGCCATATGCTATGGACCCATTGCGCCCAATCCATTTGTTAGAGAAGTGCATGTTAAGCCATTCAGTAGCAACTCTACCAAAATGAGGAAGGGCCCCATCGTGTTGGAACCACATCTGTTGACGGATTGCAAGAGGTGTATCTTCTAAGAGGTGAACTCCACTTTCTGAAGGGAATAATGTGCAAGTAATTTATGTACATTCGTAGATAATTGTAGCAAACTATCATAACATCATGAACCGATTGACGTCCGCAGAGTATACTGACGTTACTATTTATATTCAGGCTCAAGGAGGCCAATTTGAACATTTCTTGTAACTTGAAAAGAAATAAAAATTGGACCCATGTTAACAGGACTTTTTGTGTTTACCTTGACTTCTATAATACTCCCTTAAATTGTTCTACACACGATTTGAATCACCCTGTATAGCTGTTCCTCTACAACATTAAAAGCGATGGCCTTTCGCACCGAATTGGCTAAGAGATTAAAAATGTCTTTCAGTAACAATGAAGGAAACCATATTATAAGACACAAGAAAAATGTATGAAAACTGAAAATGAAGCCATTAAACAAAGCATTTACGCTAAGCTTTTTACTACGTATTCACTATTTTCTTCTGTTTAAATAGCATAGTTTACTATTTTCAGGTGGCACTAGACAGTGCTCGTCTCACACATGCGAACCGCAGCGGTTACAACGGCGCTGTCCTTCATTGCCTTGCCGTTCACCAGGCCCTCATCCTAAGCTCGGATCAACGTTTCGATCCTCAAACCTTCGTCGACTCCCTCATCGAGTCGATGGACAAAGTCGAGACGCTCCCTCCCACAGATGGGTTAGTAACTTACACATATTGACATTTTCTTTTATCACAGCGTATTTCAGAAAAAGCTTTACAAACTTAATAGAAAATTTACATATAGGATATATGCAATACTTTAAAATGTTATATTGCATATCAAGTATTGCCTCGGATAGTTATGAATTGATTTAGGCATTAGTAACACGGGTCAGCACATTTTTTTTTGCAACTAAGACCACGGATATTGCTTTTAGGTGCACTTTCTGAGTAGAATTCGAATCTGCCTTTATATTTTTTCTATCACGTAACGTTTTCAAGTTATATACTGGAAATAGAGGGTGAAATGTTTAAGTAACGTGCGTAAGGGAGAGGCGTTAAGTATTCATATTTTGAGGCCGAAGGAAATTTATCAGGCCCGAAACTCTGAAAAATTTAAAAATGTTTCATTGAACACCAAAAAATCTGTGCAAAGAAAAATTTGATTGCATATTTGTAAACATATTAAAAACTTTAAATAAAAGTGTTTATTTTTTTAAAGTTAAAACTTTTTTTCAAAGTGTATAATAGGCAGTCTCTGTCGAAGAGTCAAAGAGATACACGTATCTCCCTTCAGCACCCTAACAAATATTCAAACGATTTGTATGTTTTGAACCCTTGAACAGTGTAGAAACTTCCAGTCGCGACGGCAGCTTCCCCTTGATTAGTGTAATCAGATGCTGGATATCTACAGACGCTAGGTATTTACAGACGTTGTTGGTAATACGTTAGATGTGTAGTCAGTTTCTTGCCACATGCCGTGTAGCATTACTACGCAATTGTAGGGGAGAATTCGAATGGTACGAACACCGATCTTTAACGAAACTCCAGAAGAAGAGATTCTAGATCTTGCTATCAATTCGCCGATCGTTTCAAGACAATGAGCGAATGACTGCACCATTTTCCTGAAGTGAATGAGCCCATTTTAGACATCTTCATCTAATAAAAATCTGTTAAAGTGTGTCTACATTCATAACATCGCTAATGGTTGTGTACGATAAATTGAAGGGAAGCACGGATATTTTTAGAGAGGCATGTGGATATTCGTTGCCCCTATTCCTCCAGTTGTGGGATGTTAATCTTAGCATTCTTAAGTGAGACCGTCATCTATCCGATGTAATACTTGCGGTCCAGAATGCGTCAAACTTGATGCGTTTTGCAACTAGACGTTATGAAATTTCATAATATTATGTAGATATACCCTTTTAAAGTTGTGAAGTTTTTTCGAAATACCTTAAATATAAATTGTTTAAAACCTCTAAAATATTTGACTGCAGAAGCCCAGCAGATCCGTCGAAGCCGTTCGTTAGGAAGCTAGAAATCGTGAAGGATTTTCTAAAAACGGGAAATACCAACGTCGCTGATGTTGTTTGTCACTTAGGTAAGCAAATGCGAATTATATTTCTTTCCCTTAATATATGGAATAAAAACGTTGAAAGTTCGCTTTCATTATATAATTTTCAGGAAATGATACTCCAGCACTTAAATCCGTCCCAACGGCCATTTTCACGTTCCTTCGCAGTCTAAAACCTATTTCTGAAGTAGAAGTAAGGATATTTAATTTGTCATGTTTTCATGTGTGAGTGCGGATATGTGTGTGCTTGTGTGTTTGTGTGTGCGTAGGTGTAGGTCTCTGCGTGTATACAGGGTGTATCAGGTTCGATGGTCATAAAGTACCTAGCGTGATCCTTTGCATGATTACAAAATTAAAGTGCCTTATCGAAAAAGTCGAAAACTCAAAATTTAAATTGCGTCGTTACGTCATTTATGAACTTTCCGCACCAGCAGTTCATTAAATTCAAAGGGGCGATTACAATTAAATCGGCGGCAATTGTTGAGATTAAATGACGTTTTCGACCGGCTTTCAGCAAACTTCGCGTTATGTTTAGACCTTAACATTTGAGTTTTGAACATTTTGCATAAGGAACTTTAAGTTTGTAATCATGCAAAGGATCACGCTAGGTACTTTATGACCATCGAACCTGATACACTCTGTATATAGGGTGCTGGCAATAAATAATATTTAGAAAATTTTTGCTATTGACATTAACATAAAAACTAACTATTAACTAAAGCAGTTAGATAATGGGAATGCTAGTTTGCTTTAGTCATTTCGAGGCTGTACATAGGTTATGGAGGAACCTATGTAGTATTGAATACAAAGCCGGTGTACTGCAGAAACATATGGCTTACTTTAGGAAAATTCTTGTTCAGAAGAGCACTTGACCTTAACAAGTCAGTAATGCTAAATGACTCCGGCGGTAACTTGGAGGTATCTGTCACTGCGAGCCCTGCAAATGGGTGATGAGTGGAAGTTGTGGACTTCCTTCGATGATAGTGGTATCATATCGTATTTGCTGAGTGGCGGTCAGATTGTAAACTATTGGTCGTTTTGAAGAGCTTGGTGGCGATGTATTCCATTTATATCAGTCGGAATTAAATTAAAACAAAATAAGATTATTATTTAAAATAAATTAATTAAAATAAATAGTGTAAATTAAATGAAGACACGAGGACTTTTCGAATCACCTCTGACCCCTTTTCAAACTTAGGTCTAGCCCAGACGTGTAAACTAGAAACAAAACAGTATAGATAACAAAACTGAATAGAACAACTAAATTTGGCAAATGAAAGGGATGGGGAGAAAGGGTGAAAATGAAGTTGAAGATTGTAATATTGTGCAATATTAACATCATACTATTGCTATAAATAATTCCCAAGAAATAATAGATAGTTACAGTTTAGTAATACACCCTGCTGCTAATGGAATTGAATTCCATTTAGAAATTTAATTTTTATTACTCTATTTCTATTATTTCTCCCTTTGCATCTTAGAACATAGTTCCCGAATCCCTTTTACACCGGCTCCCACTCTTTTTTTAAGTTCTTTTCGTGTCAACAACTTAGTAAATTTAAGAAATTACTTAACTCTTACGTTTTTTAATCATAGTAATTCAAAATTTGTTCTTTCATGTGTTTGTACTTTTGTATAACAAATTAAATTAAAAAAAAAACTAATTGCGAGAGGCTACTTATGAATTTCAGTCTTTACAAATTCTGAAATTACTCGTTATATGTCTAATTCTTTTCTTTTTTTCCCTCCTACGAACAGCAAGTGCTGAATCCCGTGGAACGTGCCATCCACTACACGGTGCTCCTGGGAAGGGATACGGACACGATTGCTTGCATGTCCGGTGCGATGGCAGGTGCGCTGCACGGCCTCGAGGCAATGCCCGAAGGCCTGCAACGTCGATGTGAGGGTGTAAACGACAACATAAATTTGGCCGATAGGCTCGCCGATCAACTACAGAAGAAGAAAGCCCAGGCTAACTAGAGTGTCGAGACACCCAAAACCAACGACTTTTAGGCCAATTTAATTTTTTTCTCCCGCTTTTATTCTTTAAAATATTAATTTGCAATGATGTCGTACGCCGAATTTATTGGATTGTTTATTCTTATGTACGGATATAGAAATAAAATTTACTGAATAAAACTTTTGTTTGTCTTCTGTTGGCCTTTACGTTCTGTGATAATTGCAACTGTGCTACGGTAATGAATAAATAGACAAAGGTGTCGTAAATAAAAAAAAAATGAAGTGCGGACTATTGTGTGGGAGTAAAGAAAGGAAAACTTCCAATCACAAAAAAATATGCAATGGCGGATACATACAATGATGAGCCATTACATTATGACCACCTCAACTTAGAGTAATGAGCTCGCTCTGAGATAAATGTACGGCGCAAACGCGGCTTATACCGCCGTATATAAACTGTCAGTGAACTGAGTTTCTGAATGTAGAGACTTCGACAAAGAACAAATCGTGATGGTCAAACGCTTCGAAATGTCGATCTGGGAAATGGCGCATTTTGTGAGCTGTTCACGTGCAGTCATTGTGAGTGGTGTAAGGGAATACTGTTCACGGCCAACTGCGCGAAGACTGGGGCATGAAATATAGCAACTGGACTATAGAGGACTGGAAGAAAGTTGCCTGGTCCAGCGCGTCACGTTTTCTGGTCTATCACGTGGAAAGTCGAGTGCGGATACGCTGATTTCCAACAGAAAAAGTGACACCCGAATGTACAGTTGGACGGATGCGACCTCGCAGTGTATGGGAACGGGAGGACCATCTGATATACGCCTGGTATCCCAGACCACTTACCAATACCATGTCCATGGTTTTGCCGAAAGGTTGTCCTGTGTCGTATTAGACAGGTGGTCATAATGTAATGGTTTCTCAGTGTATTTCTTTGAGAATGAAGGCACAGCAAATGAAATATGTAGGGGAGAGTTGCATAAGTTGGGACGCGTCATAAGACGGGACAAACCGAATTTAAAAAGGTTGAAAAGCTCTTGCTGGGACCTGTTGTTACTTTTGTGCAGTTGATCACAGGAGGAAGTAGCCGTGATGGTGTTGCGCTCGAAGCTTCAGCCGATTTCGTTAAAATAAATCTGGTAAGTTTTATTCACTTTTAAGTAAACTTGTCACCAATGTCTCACGCTAACTGTTGAAAGATAGAAGATCGTAGATAAACTGTAAATATCCTATTTTTATTTGTATATCGATGGTTGTTTTCATAGCAATATGTGCTTCATGCCGCCATTAGATTTTCTATGGCGCTAGATGATGTTTAAAGTTACCGTTTTCCTAAATCGTGACAGCTTCAATTTCATAAGATGGGACAGTGTTTTCTCAAGGAGCAAACAAGGAATATCAAAAGAGAAACAAGTAACAAAGTTGCCACAACAGAATGGTTTTGCATCATCTGGAAGGACCATATGCACCGTCCACTTGCGATTGGATCCATTATATCCAGTGCAAAGAATTGGCACATGAAACATGGATAACCGCGGATAAAATCCGTTTTACTTGTTTTTCATGTAGCAAGTAAACGCAAAAGTTGATATCAAAAGTCAACATAAGAAAAGTTAAGCGCTAACAATGCTCCTGACTTCATAAGATGGGATATTGTTACAATTATAAAACCTACTAGGTGTGCAACGGGTGCCAACGGGCACTTGCAAAAAGAGCTGAGTGAGTTGATTAGTTGGAGCGTAAAGATGACCATGTGCCCGCTCTACGGCCACATTGGTGAGGCGCTCCTCGTTCTTTAATCTGTTTGAAATTGGAGAAATGCAATAAACTAAAACAAAGTAAAAAATGTTTTAACTGTTAAGTTTGAGTTATGACGTTATCTCTTTCCAAATATTTTTTGATTTTCCGTTTTGCAAAAAATTGAAGGGCTTCGCCGTATATTCAATGAAAAAATTCTATTAAAATATTGTTTACATTTCATTTTTCATTGTTGAATCGATTTTAGAGGAAAAAAGAATTTTTTCTTAGCGCGTGATTTTCTCTATAGCAAATCATAGAGAAAATTCTTTTTCTGGTGATTATTCCTCGATGGCTTGATCGATTTTTCTGAAAATACTTCAAAACTATCTATGTCCTAATAGACTAATTGAGCAAAATTTGATTGAAATCGGTTAAGTGGTGTCGGAGGAGTTAGAGGACAAAGGTTTTGCATTCTCGTCGGTAAAGAGCTTCACTCACTCAGCTCAATAAATAACTTAAGACTCATTATAATGCCATAAAGTTATGGTATGCTATTCTGTGATAATGCTATACTCTTGGGGAAACGGTCTGGGGAAGCGCATGCCATTATCCTGGAGGAGAAGCTGGTAAAACGATAGGGCTCTACATACACTGTCATTTCAATGAATTATGACCAGCACCCCTTCAAGGTGTACAAAGAGTGGACAGCAGGGACAGAAATCGCGTCCCAACGCCATCACTATAAAGGGTCACGAGCCATCGACCAACGGGGTGAGCGGCGCCTATGACGACTCGTAAAAGGTGACAGGAGAGCCACAGTCCATCAACTGACCACCAGATTCAACAGTGGTGCCAACAGACGTGTATCCGACATTATTGTTGAACGCACCCTGCTACGGATGGGCCTGAACAGTCGACGCATGGTTGCTGCACCCATGTTGACCAGGGATCATCGTCAACGACGCCTAGACTTTGCACGTGAGCACCGCCATTGGACCACAGACGAGTGGGCTAAGGTCGCCTTCTCCGACGAGTCAAGGTTTTTGCTCCATAAGATTGCGATGGCGAGTGCGTCGTGAACGCCATGAAAAGAGACTACAAGAGGCTATTGTAGGCCGGAAACAGGCTGGTGGGGATTGTGTGCATGTGTGGGTGATCTTCTGTTAGGAGCAGTTTAGTGCACTGATTCGTCTAGAGGGCAATTTGAATGCCTGTGACTATCTGTCAACTGTCAATCGTAGCGAACCAAGTGTACCCGTACATGCTCACGATGTTCCCCCAATGTGATGGTTTATTCCAGCAGGACAATGCACCCTGCCACAAGGCACGTCTCCTTCTGGATTGGTTCGAGGAAAACTCTACTGACTTTCGAGTGCTCCCTTGGCCCGCTAATTCGCCGGACATCAATCCAATCGAACATCTGTGGGAGCACCTTGATCGCCATGTACGGCAGCTGGGCCCTCCAACTATGACTCTCTAAGCTCTGTGGACAGCGCGTCAAGCGGAATGGACTGCCATACCATCGGACACATATCGCGCACTTCTTACGTCCATGCCATGACGTCTAGCAGCAGTTATAGCGGCGAAGGGTGGCTACTCCCATTACTAAGCGGGTGGTCATAATTAAGTGATATTACAGTGTATATGAGGCGTGTCCGAAAAGTAAGTACCGTTTTGGAAAAAACAAAAACATTTTTTTCAAAACAAAATTTATTGTTACATGAAAGACCAGTTCTTAAACTAATTTTCTATATAGTTGCTACCGTGGTTCAGATATTTGTCGTAGCGGGAAACCAACTTTTCTATGCCCTCTTCATAGAAAGATGCTGCCAGTGAAGACAGCCACTGCTGTGACAATCTCATACAAAACAGTTTTTGAAATTTGTGAAAACTCATTACAAAGCATTCTTATTGTAAACCGTCTGTTTTCTTATTCACTTTTGACAACAGAAGGTCGCCCACTCCTTTCAGCTAGCTTTAACATTCTTTGGGTTCAAAAAACGTATTACAGAACGCATTTCACAGTCCGCGAGCTCAGAAATTGTCTTAAACATTTTCAACGATCACTAACAAATGTAAACACAACACAATCCGGCTGTAATGGCGTCATTGCAAAGATAATGAACCAGAGGGACGAGTGTGTATGCTCGGAACTGCGACACTAGCGCTGCGGTGGCAGTAGAACGAAACGGTACTTACTTTACGGACAAGCCTCGTATGAATGATTTTTAAAAAATGCACAAATTAGGAGCTTTAGCATAAAGGCTACTTATAAGAATGCGCCCTTGGTCTGTACGTTTATCCGGCCTTCCGTCTGGCCGTCCGCCGTTTGCACGATAATTTTCAAATTCTGTTTTCAGAAATATGACCATCAAAGTCTTAGCTCGGCCGTATCAACTTTTCAGAATTTTTCGTAGACCCCTTCAAGCCGAATTCACGTGCTTAAACAGTGAGTGTAAAGAATACAAAGATAACAATCGATTTGTCAAGAAGGAATACATTGTTACTTTCTGTTCATCTTTTAAGCATTACTGACATCGGCGCGCGCACGTGAAATCGCTTTGTCGACGTACGATTGCTCAAGGACTCATAATCTATATTATTAAGTAGCCGAAGAATGGAGCTACGTACTGGTTTTATAATGTCCTAACTGTGTCCCCTTCATAATTTCTACATTTTTTGAGATATAAGGGCTTGAAATTCGGAATGTTTACTACTATGGGCATGCCCATCTATACTATTTAGTTTGGTTTTGATTGGTACACTGGGGTCGGAATTACGGGGGTGGGATTCAGGGAGGGCAACATATCTGTGCGCTATTTAGGTACGTAAAGGCGTGAAATTCGGTATCCAGATTCCTCTAGGCAAATTCTACAGTACTATGAAGTTTAGGCCCAATTGTTCCAGGGGGGTCGGATTTGCGGGGGTGGCAGACACTTGGTCCTTAGAACTATGGCAGCATATGGCATGTTATATATCATACGTTCGGAAATGAT
>JAHWFO010001075.1:136345-151613 GCA_023313115.1 Rhysida immarginata
GCGGTCCCCTTGAAAGCATATCTAATAAAGTTAAATGTGTGCAGAAATTGCACAAATACGGATTATTCAAGGCGATTCATCCAGTTTCAAATGAAAATACGTAATCCCATATCTGCCAACCGTGTATTAACTAATTGTTATGAACCACTTTCGGATAGAGTTCATGAAGTTTTTCTTGTTCAAAGTAAAAGACAAACACAGCCTTGCTCATAATTTTCGACGGGTTCAGAAACCATAGAGCCAGTTGTGGCAGTTGGTTTGGTTTGGTTTATTTGGTATTAACGTCTTTTTCAATTACTATGGCCATTTCAGGACGGCGATATAGGGGCCGCAAATTTTGCCTCGCAAGGGTTCTTTAACGTGCAGCCGGCAAACGACTACACGGGACCAACGGCTTTACTTCCCTTCCGAAGGAAGTGCGTGATCTCAGGATTTTCCCCCTGAAAAAATCCTCGTCGTCCTCGGCCGGGGTCGAACCCACGTCCTCGGGCATCAGAGGCGATCACGCAACCACTGAGCCACCGAGGCCATCAGTTGTCGCGGAACAGCAGGTGCGATAATAGAAGGATATCGATTGTTACTTCGACGTTGCTCCTGTAACTATGGAGAGCATTTATAAAGTCAAAGATAAATTTTGGACCGTTTACCTTCTGGTTGGTTTATCATTAATGAGTCGGTATTTGCTTAATTGAGAAATATATTCTTGTGAAATGAGATGAATTATTTTGAATAACCTTGTATTTCATTCGAAACTGTTTAGGCTTGTGCCTGTAGATAAGAAACATAAAATATAAATATTCTCCAAAATTACATGCTAAATCTTTATCTCTTAAACGTGGAAGAAGTAAGTCAGGTTCTCGAGAAGAAGAAGAATTCCAAAGAAGAAGCAATACTAAATTATCAGCAAAATTCAAAACAGGCACCGCTGGGATTCGAACCCAGGATCTCCTGTTTACTAGACAGGCGCTTTAACCAACTAAGCCACGGTGCCGGCTGGCAAATTAACCTACCACAACCTTATCCATATTTCTATATGAAGACCACTTAATGCAATTAATATATTAATTTGAGTTAAACTACATTATGCAACTGCTCTACGAAAGAAAAAAAAATTCTTAACAATGTCGAATGGAAGCGTGTACATGTGAATCATTGGAGGCTATCTTGGAATCTTTTATAGTTTTTTGAAAACGATTTACTTAATTTTATGTATGAACATTTCTTACCTATCAGTAGTGTATTACGAATGCTGCCCGAAAGTTCGTGGGCTGAGATCACTATTCG
Organism: Rhysida immarginata; assembly: GCA_023313115.1. NCBI lineage: Eukaryota > Metazoa > Arthropoda > Chilopoda > Scolopendromorpha > Scolopendridae > Rhysida > Rhysida immarginata. Next base: position 137,630 of record JAHWFO010001075.1, read on the forward strand.
GAGTCAGAGTCATCAGGAGTTTTGGCGTGGGTTTCCTTTTCGAAATAGTAAGCTACGCACTGTATACAGGGTGTTTCAAAATTATGTACAATAAATTTAGTGACATATTCTTCAGGTCAAAAGAAGAAGAAAATGTTCTACAGCACTTTGTCTGGAAACGATTTGTTTGCGAGTAATCCAATATCATACAGTAGGGAAGCACGGTATTTAGCGGACATATCGTCCAGTTCCAGCGTTTCGATCCAATACTAGGTTGAGTAGTTTGTTCCATTTAAACCTACTTTAGGGTTGTTCCATTAGTTGTGTACGGTTGTTTCCATTACTGTAGTTTCACTACTGTACATCCACTAGGAATATCAATTTCAGAACGTTTGCGTGCTTTGACATACGCATTACGATTTACGTAAAAAAAAGTCATGTACACGTATTCCAGTGCAGAATACACTGACATGCACCTAATGTATGGTCTTGCGGACGGAAATGCTGTGGAAGCAAGAAGACTCTACCAAGAACGCTTTCCGAATAGACGTTTGCCAAATAACCGAACATTTGTTATCTGTCGACAGACATTTGAGGGAGCGTGGTTCCTTTGGCCGTCAAACAGGACAAGGGCGGCCTGTAGCACATTCTCCGGATGAGGAGGATGTGATAATTGACATCATACATGATGAACCACAGACAAGCACCCGTCGTATTTCTTCCATGGTACACATTCCGCACTCATCTGTTTGGCGCATTCTTCACCGTCAGCTTTTGCATCCATACCATCTGCAACTGGTTCAGGCACTGAACCCAACGAACTATCTACACCGACAACGATTTTGCCAATGGATACAACGTCGTCATGCTGCAGACCCTAGCTGTCTCAGCCAGATACTTTTCACGGACAAAGCAACCTTCACCCGGACAGGAATCGTAAATTCTCACAGCCAGCACCATTGGGCAGATGCTAACCCGCATGTTACCAGAGCTCGAGCGCATCAAGAGCGTTTCTCCGTGAACATTTGGTATGGAATTGTCGGAAATAACTTAATTGGCCCTTATGTGTTGCCGCCACGATTGACTGGGCGAACGTATCTTTTGTTTCTGCAGAATGCATTGCCAGAATTACTGGAAGATGTTCCTCTTTTGATAAGATCTAACATGTGGTTCATGCATGATGGCGCTCCAGCACATTTCAGCCATGTTGTGCGAGCACACCTTAATGCTGCATACACGAATCGGTGGATAGGTCGAGGTGGACCGGTAGCCTGGCCTGCAAGATTACCCGACCTTAATCCCTTGGACTTTTTTCTGTGGGATCATGTGAAAACGATCGTCTACAGCACAGAAGTTCCTGACATTATGGATCTACGACAACGAATTGAAAATGCAACGCCAAGCCGTTCGTAATGCTGGCGACGAACTCTTCCATGATATCAGACGGTCGCTCATGCAACGAGCTTCGTGCGTGCGAGCTGGTGGCGGGCACTTTGAACAATTCCTGTAATTTGGAGCCACGGGTTTAGTTGGCTGTATCGCGTAAATAAATAGTTTCCAGGCAAAGTGCTATAAAACATTTTCGTCTTCTTTTGACCTGAAGAATATGTCACTAAATTTATTGTACATAATTTTAAAACACCCTGTATACTGTTTCCAGCAATGCACTTGCTTATCAAACACATTTTGCAGAACAGTTTCCGAGAGTCGGTTTATAGTGGCTCCTCCTGCCTTCCTTAAAATTCTTCCACCAATTTAATATGGTCGAACTGTCCATTGCTTCATCGCGCGCTTGTTTGATCATCTCATATGTTCCTTTGACGTTTTTACGTAATTTTGCCTGGTTAATAACGATATATCTTCTCGTCTCCATTGTATTATACTACGAGGGGCGATTGATAAATAAGGTCTCCATGGCTGTAACTTCTTTATTTGTTAACCGATTTTCAAAATTCTTTTTGTATCTTATACTCACATTTGTCCTCTATGTAATGCACTATTCACTTTTCGACATAGTCCCCATTCCTTTCTAAGCATTGCGCCAACGCGTGATTAGTTGGGTGAACCCGTCGGAGAGGAATTTCGGACTGTTACAAAGTTACGGAGGGCAAGGATACTTTAAGTGTTCTTGCAAATCGTCTAAAAAATATGGCTCAATAAAAAGATGTATATGTAAAAAGGACGGTAGGCAATGCAGTAGAGGCCAAGGTAGTATGCCGTGCCTTAATACTGAAAGACTTTTAATTAATTTTGATACCATATGTTTCATCCACAAATACTGTTTTGTAAATCAGCCCAAATTCATTTTGTTTAGAATGAAAATAAATATTAAATAAAGAAAAATGAAATTTGTGTTTTCTTTTATCCATTTTATTACTTTTTTAGAATTAATATTCAATATTATCTTACAATATTCACCATAAATTGTTTATGCTTCCTTCTTCTTGCTTCAATTTCTTTGAATAATCATTTCAGTTTCCGTTTATTAAATTTTTCTCATAGAATTTTGTTTTTGAGATTGTCATCTATTTCACAATGTAAAACCGAATATATTACAAGAAATTTATACTATAACCATTCAAAAAGTTTTACTTTGCATTAATTTATACAATTTATACAATTACATTTTTTTAATTTTATAAAAACTAAAATAATCATTGCAAAAAATTGTTGAAATTTATAACTAATAACTAAACCATTTTTTTTGAAAATAAAATATAAAATAAATTCGTATAAAAAATTTTAAATTTCAGTTAATTATAATATGGCAAATATTAAAAGTTTTTTGTCATTGCGATAGCTAAAATTTTCCTGCACGGGATTTGACCTCGTTACTGTATCGGTCTGACCTGTATTCGCGAAGTGTCCAGACAGATACTGTAATTCTACCTAATTACAGTATGTGTCCAATGCAACTGGACACTTCGCGAAGTGTCTGGACATTTCACGAAGTGTCCAATTACGCTATGTGTCTGCGACAGATGCACTTACATCGACAATACCCATTTCCATAAAAGTTGGGGCAATATGAAAAAAGCAAATAAAACATGATTGAGTAAATATATATTAGCAAAATTAAAAATAATAAATGCGCTTGAAGTGACTGAAGTAAAATATTTACAATTTATAAATGCCGATCTCTTTTTTGGTCGTATATAATTTTTTAATAAAATTGCCATTGGCAACATGCATCATAATAGTTGGGACGGAAGGAAAAGACCGCATCGGAAGCTATAGAAGTGACCTGAATATTCTCGAAACTTTTGGAGAACATTACGTTATAACTTTCCCACTTTTCCCTCTTTTGGCCAGTCATTTACACGACAACATGGGTCGAGGCAAGGCAGTGGGTCAGCATATGCGCAATAGAACAAGCCAGCAATTTGGAAGCAACTTATCTCAGCCAGGAATCTTGGATTTCCATCATCTACAGTTCATAATATTACTAATAGGTACAGAACGAGATGAAATATCCCCGTCCCTTTTGGAACCCGTCCCTTTCTATTTCAATGAGATAATGCTAAACCCCTCGCATTACAGGACAGTGGCTACACAATAACAATTCGGTGTTAAATTGGCCTACCTGCAGTCCAGATTTGTGCCCAATAGAGAATTTATGGCGAATTATTAAGAGGAAGTTACGTCAACGACGACCCCGAACAGTTCAACAGCTGAAAACTTTCATTTTGCAAATTCCCATTACAATAGTACAGAAATTGACGGCTACAAAGCGTGATCAGAAGGACGGAAGATGTCAGCCAATGGTAATTTACCCACTGTCCCAACATTTTTGGAGTGTGTTGCAACCGCTAGTTCGCAAAAAACCTAATATTTATTACTATTAATTAAACTTTTGGTTCCGAAATGTTTAATATGTACCCAATGAACTGACTTCTTTTGAAATTCATACGTAAGTGTATCAATATTTTGGCTGCATCGCATGTTTTCACCCTGTCCCAACTTTTATGGAAATGAGGTTTGTATAAAATGCAATCGGCCATTAATTTTGCATCAGCCTAATATTTCATTAAAGGTTAGATTAGGTTAAAATATGCATCAATATGAAGAAAATAATTTTGAACATTTCTCCTCATAAATACATATTTCATTATTATTATTAAGTACTGGTATGTTTCTCCTTCAAGATCTTAGAAGACAGCCCAAATAAATTTTAGTCACTGTCGTTTTGTCATTGTTCCTTTATATTTTACTTAATGAACGGGGCCCACGCGCAGTTTGCGCGATAATTAGTTTTATCAAATTAAATTCATTCAAATGGTTTCGTTTGATGAACTCACATTTTCTCCTTTATTTATAGTTTTGTCATTGTTTAACGATATAAATTGTTGCTCAGACAACAATGGTCAGTTGACTTTTCAGTTCCGGCTTTTGCTTTAAGCATTGATATCTAATACTACTGGATGGCTCAATCAAGGCGAGTTTGCATGAAAAAGATTCTTCCTGAAATTGGTCATTGTTATCTGACACAACAAAAAGTTTGCCTTTGTTATCTGACAAAACTAACCGATGACCTTTGAGGACGCGATTGCAAAGAGATGTTGTTGCAAGCAGGATGTTGATTTGTGTCACTTAAACACTTGCAATTGTTTCGTGTATATATACATGTAGAAGACTGTTATGGTTTCTGATGCCTGGATTCGCCAGCCGAGGTTCGAATGCGCTCTCCCGGACAAATTTATTTATATCCAAGCTTTTACTGCAGAGGTTGACGGTACACTATGTTTTTCGTTTGTTCCTCCGGGGAACCTGTCCTCGAAATTTTCGTGTTGCAAACAATCTCACATACACTATCTCACTCGTGTGATTTCGACTCACCCTATTGCTATTCTGCAGTTTACAAACACGATTGCTATTCTACTTCTTCCATGCAACAAGACGAACACGACTGGTGAGAGGAAGTACATTACACTCTTGGACTAATAAGTAAGTCCAAGGTCACACTCTTGGACTAATAAGTAAATCCAAAGTCACACTCACACGAGTTTCGACATGTCTAACAAGGGGAGGACCAGGTCTGTTAAGCTTGGATTTAACTGAAATTTAAATATGTTGATACCCAAGCTCCCTCCCTCTATTATATTGCATAATAATTCATGCTAATGGTTATTAGTTTATGAGATATAATCATTTAAAGTTAGTTCTGTAGATTATTGATGTATATTTACGAATTCAGAGAATGAGAGATTCAAGTAGTGAATGTGGTCATGTGGGTAAATTGACAGTATTCCAATACTAAAGTTCCTGCGTTCAAATCTTACTACTTTCCCAATTTCATTTAATTTTTTAAACATGTTTTTGAACAAGTTATATATAAAATTAATATTAATTATTGAAAACATATTTTTTTAATTTTTTGCTTATTTCATTTGAGGAAGGTAACAAATTATTTTTAATAAGTTAATAATAATAATAATAATACCCCCCCCCCACTTTCTATTTTCATAATCGAAGCAGATATGTCAATGAATCCAATGAATAAAAAGATGTGGGTGACCTATCCCAAAGTGCACTTTTCATCATCCCAAATATGGAAATTAGGACAGACTCAAATCCTATCTTAAAAATCGTAACAGATACACGAAAAATTCCAATTGAAGACTTGTTCAGCATGGAATTCCGAACAAACCAAAAACCATTTCCAAAATCCGATGAACGGATCACCAACAATCACAATTTCAGGGACAGTGTGGCTTGCCATCCTGGAATTGTTCTGTCTTGTGTATGCTGACACATTCTTTTAATTTGCTTTTCCTCACGAACGTGAATGTTGTTATGGTAATTTTTGGTAATTTCTTGATTTGCATGTTGAACATATGGGTAATCCAAGTATTTGATCAACTTTGAACGAGGCATGATCGTTGGAGCTCGATGGGCGCAGTTGAGCATTTTGCAAACCGCGAACCTCCTCGGATTTTCCCGTGCAACAGTGTCAAAGGTATTCCGAGAATGGAACAAAGGCCTTTGTGAAGTACATAGGGAGGTAACTAATAAATTCAACATGTGATTGTTGGTGATCCGTTCATCGGATTTTGAAAATTCTGTTTTTTGTTCGGAATTCCATGCTGACGGGTCTCCAATTGGAATTTTTCGTGTATCTATTACGGTTTTTAAGATAGGATTTGAATGTGTCCTAATTTGCATACTTGGGATGATAAAAAGTCCACCATGAAATAGACCACCCACAATTTCCTATTCATTGGATTCATCAAAATTGACGTATCTGCTTCGGTTATGAAAAGAAAAGGGCTCATTTTTGTATCCAACCTGTGTAATAATAATAATAATAATAATAATAATAATAATAATAATAATAATAAGTTATTAAAAATAAATAATTTGTTACCTTCCTCAAATGAAATATAATATGCAAAAAATTATAAAAATATGTTTTTAATAATTAAAGTTAGTTTCATACATAATTTGTTCAAAAACATGTTTTAAAAAATTAAATTAAATGAAAGTAGAAAAGGAGCGGATTTGAATGTAGGACCTTCAGCTTTAGAATCTATCTACTTACCCACATGACCACATTAACTACTTGAATGTCATACACTCTGAATGTGTAAATATACATCAATAGCCTACATAACTAAATGATTATATCTCGTAAAGTAATCCCCATTAGCATGAGTTACTATGCCATATAATAGTGGGAGAGGTGCATAACAACATATTTAAATTTCAGTTAAATTCAAGCTTAACAGGCCTGGTCCTCCCCTGTAAGCGTCTGGAATCAAGACTATTCACCAAGAACCAATCAAATAAACGGAAACTGTTCCCAAACGATCGCTCAGTACGGAGGCAAAGAAAAGAATCACAGATGAGCAAAACGAAATTTTATTTTATTGAAAATAATACACGAATGTATAAAGGAAAATTTGATAACGAATTTGCGAAGAACTATGAGATGACTTTAGGAAGGAAATTGAATTCTTGCATCGGAGCAAAGAAATCAAATAAAATGGAAAATAGGGTTAATTTGCACTATCCGCACAATCGCGCGACCAAAGGTAAGTGAAGTGACGTTTTGAAGTCCTTCCCCCCCTCTAACCAGCTGACATATAACCCCTTTTCTATTTGGTCACGTGATTAGTCATCGCGCGATATGTGCAGACAGTGCAAATTATTCCTCTGTTTTGTAGGCTTAATGCTGATCTTCGTGTTTGATCCTCTAAAATCGGTCAAAGGTTTCTATCAAAATTTTTGCCAGATCCTTTGATAGTCGAAATAAGTGACGAAAATGTTCCTCATGAATTTCGAATGCATCAATACGGGTTCGTAAAGCTCGTTGTCTCCTCACACAACGCCTTTCCGTTGTTTCCAATGCTCCGATTGAATGCAGAATAGCGAATACGTCGGCCATGTTTTTCTCTTTTTTTGTGTGCGTAGCTATCTCACAAGCTCTACTCACGTGATTTGACAACTCAAATGAGGAGAACGAAAAGCACGAGAGTTGATTTTCGAGAATACCAATTCTGTCTGATCATTCGTGTTTGTACCACGTGAGACTCCCAACTCATGTGAGTTGTTAACACGAAAATTTCGAGAATAGAGGCCCGGGGCGTAAACAAACACATTATCTGGGGTGCCGACTCTTGAGCAAGCTACATAAAATTGCCCGCGTTTCCAAGTTAATGCCTGCCTCACAAAGCGATTGCCCCTGAGCCTTGTTGATACTCATAGTGAATGAAAGCCGGATGGGAAACTGCAATCGCTTGTAATCGTAGAGCATAGTTTTATCACTGGGTATCAATGAATGCGAGGAATGAATACGCCTTCACGTGCGACATTCCCCGTGATGACCGTAGCCTCTATTACGTTCGACAATAGATTCTTCACGATTAGTCTTGTTCCATTGCACAGCCTTGGCGGGTCGAGGCTACGTAATAGCATGAGAGGGGATCTTCTTTTTTTAAAGTGAGCTTATATGGCGGCACTCCTGGGGGTTCAAGGGAATTTAAAAATTCTGTAGGTTAATGCACAGCTTGCTCCATATCCATTACTGTATCAATAGATGAAAAGGTGGCAGAGTTTCTGGGAAGCATTTCCTGAATAAGATCGTTAACATATTTAACACTGTCGTTATTTGGAGCTAAAATACCCTTTTCGCACAGCCAACGATGCGAGTTGTAATTTTCACGTATATCTGGAAACACTTTAGTTATCCGCTCGTCGAGCGAAGAGACCATATTGCAGAAATTTGAGGGAAACGAAATTAGACCGGTATTGGGGTCGACAGAAACTTCTCTATTGGCAATTAACAGCAATTGCTGTGCAAACTGCTCTGCACTTGTTTCTCCTCGTAAATAAACCCTTATATTCGTCTTGAGATCCATTTTTCGCACATGCCTCCATAAGGTTAAGTTCATCGGCTGGCGTAGAGAGTGGAATAACAGGCAGGTTTTGTCGAAAATCCTCTGCCAGGAGGAGAACAGTACCGCCCATCAGCCGCCCATTTCTCCGTATGTCTTGCAAAGTGCGATCAAGCGCTTCTAGTGTTTTTTATGGGCCATGGTGCATTCGTCCCAAGCGATTAGTTTGCAATGCTTGAGCACGTGTGCCTGACTGGAGCCTTTGCTTATGTTGCAAATGGGCCGTTCTGAAAACCTGCAAATTCAATGGTAGCTTCAGAGCTGAATGCGCTGTTCGACCACCAACTTACAGTGTAGATGCTATTCCGGAAGATGCTATAGCCAAAACAATTTCATTTCTTTGGCGAATCTCAGCCGGCAAATATTTATCAGAAATGTTTTTCCAGTTCCCCCAGGTGCCTCAAGGAAACAAACACCACCATTTCCATCCTGAATGAGACTTAAAAGAGTGGCATAGGCTTGCCTCTGGTCTGAGACTAATAGGGGTATATTTTTTTCAAGGAAAAGTTGGAGAGAGCATTAATGTCGTAGTTCCCTTCCCTCCAAAAATCTCTATCTAGGACCTCTTGACCATTTCGATTCGGTGCCTCTATCCCAAGCTGCAAGAGAGTTTTGCCGTTAATAGAGATACATTTGTCCTCAAGAAGTATGAGCGCTTGTTTCATTATTTCCGCTGTGTAACCTGAGTTAATGATTGGGTTAGCTCTTTGCGCCTCTCTGAGAATGTCTTCACTTAAATTCTCTTTATATTTATCCCAAAGGCGTTGTGGGTTTGATAGAGCACACGTCGTGATTATAATGGCAAACAGACTCTTATCCCAGTGTTGATCGTTTTCAAGCAATCCGTGTTTCTGACATGCTTCTCTATAGCTTTCACACAGTTGTCCCTCGAAGGTTTTAAGATCATTAAATGATTTTGGTCCTCCCACAACGTGAAGCAACATTCTCAGGTAGTAGCACTCAGCATTGCTGGGATGAACAGTGTAGACACGACCAAGGGCGTCAGTTGCGCATATGTCGGTATGACCTGGAACTTGGGCTCCCTTCTTCCTCCTGCAGAAAGCTTGTGTGACGCTCCTGTATTTTGGTTGTTGTTTGGTCTTTGCACTTGGATCTTGCTGGCACAACTGGAAAAACGCTGTTAATGCTGTGTTGGGAGGCATTTCCGCTCTCTTTTGAGCATTCTTTTCCGTAAAATATACTCCCTGTCCGTTTTCTAAGTGAACGCTTAAGTGGACAACTGTTGGGTATCGTTCGTAGATTTGAAAATTTAAGAGGCGCCAAATAGCGTGTTGATGATTATATTCAATTACGGGATGCTGTGGCTAATGACCAGAATGTTCGCGGCACATGCACGAATATGTTCAAGACGCTATCTCCTTTGTCCGCAATCATGGCCGTCCGGATCTTTTTGTAACCTTTACGTGCAACCGTAAGGTATACTCTCTGTCCGTTCGTCATAAATTTTGCAATATCTTAAAAATAAACACATGAAAACGCTTAGAATAAAAATTCATAATGAAAATTCGAAAAAAAAATTTTTAATGCTCACAATGGATGGACCTCTCCAAATATGCCACTGCTAGCCTAACTAATTCTTAGTCACGTAATCTTTAGATATACACTTGATGTTGTTGCAATTCCTACTCTGCTCTCGATATCTTGAAGCAAAACTTGGCCATTCATCAGTTTGTGTAATCTAGCGGTCGCCGATTCTTCTATTGACATGCTTACCATTTGTTCAATACAGCACGGAGCTAAAGGACTGCTTCTTCTGTCGTCTTTCCACTCTTTCTCAATAGTCTGCTATCTCTCCAATATCTCCAGTTACTGATCATTTTTAAAAATATTCGAGAAATTGTTATGTACTAAGAAATCTCAATTCTAAGAAAAGCCTGAATAACAGGAATTCTATGCATTGTTACAAATTGAACTTTGCCTTGCGTTGTTGGTCTTGAGATATATATTGTTGATCCCTGCATAGTGTTGGCGAATTGCGTGATGATACCATTGTTGATACCTATTGTTGCATAAACTTTTCCTTGCATTGTTGCTCATGAGATATACAACCTGTGACAATAAAGTTCGGTGAATGATGGCATATTGAGAGTGGATTGTTCGCTTACATGAAACAGCAGTTACTATCCTTCAAAGTAATCCCCGTCGATGGTAATGCACTTCTGGGAACGCCTGTACAAGTCCTGGAAACTCCTGGCGTAGTCGTTTTTAGGGATGGCCTTCAGTTGGGTCGTAACATTACGTTGGATGTCTGGCCACTTCGGGGGGCGTCTTCTACGGTGTTCCGACCTCCTCGGAACCGTTTAAACCACTCATAAACACACTTCAAAGTAATAGCACTTTCTTTGTAAACTTGTCATCATTTTATGAGTCTCTTACGTTCACTGATCCATTTTCGGTTTCGACCGCGCGTACTACGCCTTCTCTCTTCAATGTCCTGTTTAAACACAATAAACACACTCGCAGCGCTGATTCTCTCAAATTTGTTTAAACATGTCTCGACCTGTCTGGGGCAGGATACGACGATGGTGCACTCTTACGACCGTTAGCAATTTGACGTCATTCACCGAACTTTATTGTCACAGGTTGTATATTGTTGGTCCGGTCAGAGTATTTGTGAATTGCGTGTTGATACCACCTATGTACAGGGTGTCCCAAAAGTCGTGGTCGTATATTTAACGGTAGGCATATTCAATAGCAAAGAGTCCCTATGAATATAGGTCGAACAACGCACCATTTCCGAGAAAGAATGACTTTACTGACAAATGGAGCAACAACCCGTACAGGTGTTCCTCTGGTAGTGTCTCGTGTATCTTGAACTCCTAACAAATGCTCAAAATGTCCACCATGAACACGGCAGCATGCTTCAGCTCTTCTCCTCAAAGAGGCACGCAAACGTTTGCAAAGACCAGCATTCTCTCACATGTAATCAAAGGTGTTCTCCACGCGATGGCGCAGGGCGTCCACAAGTATCCATTCGTTGCGCATACACGTGCCCTTTTAGATAGCCCCGGATGCAGAAGTCCAATGGGTTCAAGTCCTCTTCCACACGCTGCAGTATAGCCCGTTCTCGTGCAGCAGCCCCAATGGTTCGCAGACGTCTTTCGCGGGTGGTGATGTTAAATGTACCAGTGTCACGTAAACGTTGGTGAAGACGGATGAACATGCGACGATCAGGGTGTCGTCGGTTTTGGTACATGTCTCTGTAAAGATGCGCCGCGTCTGCTGTATTCCCATTTGCCTGACCGTACGTGAAATGCATATCCGCCAACTCGGCATTGCTGTAATCTGCTGCAGCCAGGTAGTCTCACTCAAACACAGTCCAGGCAACGAATCAGCCTAGTCTCCTTCCTTCCATTTACATGAACAGAGCATTTCATTTACATGGCAAGGGGAAGAGGTTTAGTTTCTTTACGTATGATCATCATCATCATTTCTCGGAAACATTGCGTTGTTCGACCTATGTTCATAGGGAGTTTTTTTGTTCCTTGCTATTGAATATGCATACCATTAAATTTACGACCACGACTTACGGGACACCCTGTATATAAAGAAGAATGCTTGTTTGTGGGCGGGTTTGTTTCTTATACAAATTTACAGTTTTATTCCGATCTTTATGAAATTTTGCACAATTGATCTTCAAAGAAAGAGGAAGGTCACTGTCTATCTCAAGTTTCGAAAAATAATAATTATCGATAATAAATCGATATTCATAATTATGGCAGGGTATATTAATAAGAAATATCTCATGGCCAACAATGCAAGGCAAAGTTTGTGCAATATAGATAACTAGCAGAGAACCCGGTGTTGCCCGGGATACTTACACTTGCATGCAGGTAAACAGAACAAAATCAAAAAGTTAAATTTTAGCTCCAAATTGGTTAATTAATAACTCACTCAATACAACACAGAGCGAAGTCACTACCCGTTCTAAGAAATCCGAAAAACAGGAATTCTAGGTGATATACCGGGACTTTATTTAACCTGTTATTGACTGCCACAGATTAAAATGATATCCATTTTCGCCATCGGGTAACATACTGGATACTTGACCCAAGTTTTTCTTGCCTTTTACGTAGAAACTCTTATATCCTCTTGTTCTATTCAAAACTCCCGTTCTTCAGATGTTCCAAAGCCGGTATAACTTTTTATGTTATAGTAGTTTTTTCTCTTTCCTTTGTAGACCTGGCGTTTTCTCTTATAAATTTTTGCCAGTCGTCTGGACGTTTGATAGGGAGTTCAAGAAAGACACGCGTGATTCCTTTGCCTCAACAATAGATGCTGCCTTAAAAATGTTGTCACTGCAACATCATTTTATGCTCATTAATAATAATTCTTGGAAACGAACGTTCAATCATCGCATTCTTAGCATATCGATTTCCAAGATATGCACATTCCCACAGAATATAGTCAAAATGTATTTTTATGAAATGTTTGGATCTGATGTGCCACCAAATAAGCTAGGTGATAACTCCGCCGTGGCTCGGACTTTTTTTTCTTTGGATTGTATTTCCCAATATCTTAAAAATAAACACATAATAACGCTTAGAATTAATACAGTAAAAATTCTTAATAAAAATTCGAAAAAAAATTCGGTTATGAAATATATGTTGTTGATCCTTGCATAGTTCGGTACATTGTGGTTTGACACCATTGTTGATACCTATTGTTGCACAAACTTTTCCTTGTATTGTTGGTCATGAGATATATATTGTTGGTCCTTGCAGAGTGCTTGTGAATTGCTGGTTAATATCATTGTTGATAAGCATTGTTGTACAAACTTTGCCTTGCATTATTGGTCATGAGATATTTCTCATTAATATGCCTTGCCATAACCATGAATATCGATTTTTTATCAATCATTTTTATTTTTTGGAAATCTGAGGTAGACAGTGACCTTCCTCATGGTTTGAAGTTCAAGTATGCAAAATTTCATCAAGATCGGAATAAAACTGTAGATTTGTATAAGAAACAAACCCACAAACCCACAAACAAACCCATAAACATCCTTCTTTATATATATGGATAGAAGTTCAATTTGAAGCAATTGCTAGAATTCCTGTTATTCTGACTTTTCTTAGAATTGAGAGTTCTTAGTACTTAACAATTTCTTGAAAATCTTTAAAAATGATCAGTAACTGGAGATGATGGAGAGTTAGCAGACTATTGAGAAAGAGTGGAAAGACGACAGAGGAAGCACTCATTTAGCCCAGTGCTATATTGAGCAAACGGTAAGCATGTTAAAAAGAAGAATCGGCGGCCACTAGACTACACTAAGTGATGAATGGCCAAGTTTTCCTTGCATTGTTGGTCATGAGATATATATTGTTGGTCCGGAAAGATTAATAGGAGTTAGTAGGAAGATTAATAGGAGTTAGTAGGAAGATTGCTAGATGAAAGATAGAGCACGTCGAAAGAGAGCGGATAATTTCAGGTAAATTAGACCACCATTTTACGCCAGCGAAGGAAACACTGTGGTGTTTGTAATTACTTTTAGCAAAGGGGAATCGGGAATTTGCCGATTGAGTAGCATCAGAGTGGAAGCTATGCTGATAGGTAATTACCAAGGGAGACGACATGAGTAGATGACAGTT